>CM026298.1:10917635-11119529 GCA_014851415.1 Cnaphalocrocis medinalis | reverse complement strand
CAAATTTTTACGCTAACAGTATTAGTAGGATTCCTCCAAAACGACGCTAAAGTCTAGTATAATAATGATTGAAATCCAAATGGCGTTGGCAGAATACGGTAAGCGCATGCGGAATGTCATAACACAAAGGTCAGGGAACAATTAGACTGCGAACACCTTAACGTCTCGGACGAATTGAATTAGAGCATTCAATGTGCGAGCTGCAAGCGATGAGCGACTTACGATAAGCGATGAGTGACTTACGATAAGCGATGAGCGACTTATGATAAACGATCAGCGACTTACGATAAGTGAAGAGTGACTTACGGTAACCGATGAGCGGCAAACGATAAACGATGAGATATGCGTAAGCGACTAAAGTTAAACGGTGAGTAACTTACGATAAGCGACCATCGAATACATAATTAACCACGATCAAGATATACCACTGTTCAAAATGCAGAGCGAATCACTTACACAGAAAATACATCAAATTCTGCATTGTAGTCCAAGCCCAAAATGCAAAGCAAAGAGTTGGTTGCAATTGCAGTGATGCTCAGAAAATGATAAGATAGATAGATAAAACGTTTATTCTTCTGCACAAAAATCATTACATAAACATTGTCAAGTTACAAATAAGTAATAAGATAACGACAAATAACGCTAAAAATTTGCCTCATATAAGCAGCGTGAAGCAGCGCGCCTGCACTGTGTTTCGCCGAGTGAGGGAAGGTACCGGAAGCCAAAGGTTAAGTCTGGCTCGTCTTTCGCCCAGACATGTGGTATTTTTGATAGATGTATTCCTGTGGAATGCATTTTAGTATGAAGCATTTATGTTGGTGAAGTAGCAATTACAATGTCAAAGAGTCGCCTATGATAGACGTACGAACATGTACCAATCAATCAGGCGCTGATCCGCGCAATGTCTGTGAATCACTTGTGTCAAGTAGTGGCATGGAGCGCTTGGCATGTGACCACATGTGACCGTCGAGCATCAAAAGGGTGCACGCAGCGCTTTAGTACAAATACAAATTTATTAACTAGGTATCAAAAAATATTTCAAAGAATGATTTTCGCTGGTCCTCACACTAAACTGTCTTCCACCAGCCCATGGTCCTTCCTACCGTCTCGGCATACGGACCGAATCTTGGGAGACGCTCATCAGGTAACTTGCTAAGGGCTCTTTCCCCGGGTCGTTTCTTCACTCCCTACAAAATCTGTGTCTTTAGCCCATCTCAATGTCACTTCTCCCCAAATGGGGCGTGAAACACCACAGCACAAGCGACTCGCGCTCGGGCTAGGGCTACGGGGGGACTAGGCCTGTCTTGTGAGGAACAGTTAACGATTTCCTACATTGACATTATAAGCACAAGTAGGCACTACTTTATATTGCTCAGAAAGTGACATAGGGCCGATTTCTGAATTGACTCCTTGAGTACAAACTTTGGCAGTTGAGTCATAATTCAAATGTCAAAGTTTACTTTCGTATCTTGCTTCGAATTTTCAATTCAGAAACCGGCCGTAAGACAACATTGAGAGTCCGTGCTTTAGCAAAAATGGGCCAGTGTGGCGCAGTGATTTCAGGACCTCACAGAAAACTGGCATGCGCGCATTGTTTGCCTAGTAAAGTATTTCACAGAGTCACCGACATAGCCCACCGAATTAGCAAACTGACGTGGCAGTGGGCTGGTCACATTAGCCGCAGAACTGACAACCGTTGGAGCCAATAATCCTTGAGTGGAGACCGCGACTCGGTAAACGTAGTGTTGGCGCCAGATGGTAGACGACATTCGAAGGCTGGCTGGAGTGAGCTGGATGATGGCCGAAATCGGGAGCGGGTGGCGTGCATTGGGGAGACTATTCCAGCATAGATGAGCGTGGGTTGCTGATGAAGTAAAGTATGTTGGTATAATAGCTTGACTGAGCTTGTGGCTGGTGTATCTAGTGTAAAAATTTCTTCCTCATATGAATATGATAACGAATTTCTTGCGGTTTATTGGACGTATTCTCGGAAATCAAAACATTTGTGTTTGAGGAAAAAACAGCTAGATATATTAAAATATAATGGCCTTTTGTTCTTTTTATTTATTGTCCAATGATAATTTTATTCATGTAGTGTTTTGTCGTGTTTTTTCTTATTATAAACAAATAGAAGATAGACATTATTTTTTTTACATGTTATCTGCTGTGCATGAGTAACAATACAACAATACTAGACATAGCAATAGGGCGGTCTTATCGCTTTGTCCCAATATAAACAAATAGATAAATTATTACTTGAGTGGAGACCGCGACTCGGTAAACGTAGTATTGGACGCCCTGCTACAAGATGGGATGACATTCGAAGGCTGGCTGGAGTAAGCTGGATGAGAGTGGCCGAAAATCGAGAGCGGTGGCGTGCATTGGAGGAGACCTATGTCCAGCAGTGGACGAGCGTGGGTTGGCTAATGATGATGATGATTATTAATTGCACAGATTTGCTGCTGTTGAAGAAGAAGATATACATGCTGGACAGATCAGATCCGCACCATTTGAGGCAAGGAGAAGAAGATTGTACAACTATTCTAGAGAGTACATTAAGACGGTGTTAATTTTATTTTTTAGCCCGAAAAATTGCGTGGCTCAAGTAGCAATGGGCAGGGCACATTGCGAGGAGATCAGATGGCCGTTAGGATGGAAAGGTCCTTGGGTGAAGGCCGCGTGCAGATGGACCGACGACGTACTGAAGGTCACGGGAGTCCCCTGGATGCGGGTGGCACAGAACCGATCTGTGTGGAGAACTTTGGGGAGGCTAATCCAGCAGTAGACGTCTTTTGGCTGAAATGATGATGATGAATTTTCTTCGAGACAACCTTTGGGTCTAGGAAAAAAACTGCGGATTGGCAGCTTATTTTCGTTAAAATGCCCTTAAAACATATAAAGTACTTGTTTATTTCTTATTTTCATACTATCGGAATTACTTTTGACATTAACTCATTAGTGGTAGACCATTCCATCAATCATAACAGATGTTTGTTTAATTAAGTAATTAACTAATAACCTCAAATCCGGTATTAAGTAAATCGACACCTCCTACGTAAAATATCGTAACCAACAAATATGCGAAAATGACATTTCTATATTTTTACATACTTTATAATCCGAATATATTATTTAGCTGATCAAAAATTTTTTAAACATATTAGAACCGAAGATATTGAGGCTGCTAATAATCGTAAGTTCATCTACGTCGAAGTAAATATAGTATAGCGCAGATTCCACACTATACGCGGGGGCGACAGGACGGCGAGTGGATCGCATCTAGCAGTAACGATTACTTACATTGCCGTTGAGAGTTATAGTCGAGATGAGGGCAAGTAATATTTTAAACTCATATAATGTGATAAATAAATGCGAATCAGTTATACATTCAACTATCGTACTGTACCCATAGTAAACTATCGTAAGTATTACTTACTATAATGTACTTTGTTTTCAGTCATATACAGAATGTCGTAAGTATTAGTTACGATATTTTACAATGGATTTTTTTTATAAATGAGGTCCGTATGTTTACTTACGACATTTTACTTTGGAATATATTTTTGTTTTTTTATCTTAAATTAAACTTACAATAGTTTACTTCGGCACTCAAAATATTTTACGACAGTATACTTTTAGAAAAACATTAGTTATAAAATATTTCTTCTCTTTTTATACAGAATCCCTACTACCATTTGATGCTGATATTGATGAGATAAATTAAATTATGTGTTTACTCTCTGATTCTGAGATATTACTTGAAAACAATAATATTTCACCCACGGTATAAAATAAGTTAAGTCTAGGTAATATAAGTAAAACAATGATTTATATCTATTTATGCTAGGGCATATAATGTATGTATACAAAAATCTAAACTTATTTCCGAAGAAATCTTATAAGCATAGCCTAAACACCAAAAATAAACACCAATTTTCTGTTCCAAATCTCATACTTCGTAAAATTGGTAATTAATTTGTCGTGATGAGCATTAAAGTTTTTATCAAATTACCACAAACTCTTGTTGATTTACCCATACATTAATTTAAATCTCAAGTGAAAACTTATTTGATGGCAAATGCCTTTTATACAGTTGAAGAGAACCTAAATGACAAGAATTTGTGGAAATGATAAACTGTTCACCTACACTATGTATGATACACTTTTGTTAAATTTTTGGAGAGTTCATTTTGGATTGCATTTATTACAAAATACATAAAGTTATTTTTTTTCTCTCGGAAGAAGCCGCCTGACGAAGCTGACTACAGCAAGTGGAGAATGGTTGCCTCAAAGCGGGCAGTTAGCCATGCATCTCAACCTGGTCCTGAAAATAAGGACTCTCAAGACAAATTAACACGTCACTTCACCGAAAACCTGCCGGAAGTCAGTGTTGGCCAAATCGGGATTGCTCTTGGGTAGCTCAAAAACGGAATAACCCCTGGAGAAGATGGCGTAACAACAAACCTGATCAAAGCTGGAGGCAAACCCGTACTGAAGGAGCTCCAAAAGCTTTTAATTGATGTCTTATTTAAAAGGAGAACTCCGGCGGCGTGGAGTAGAAGTAGTGTGGTCGTTATGTTCTTCAAAAAAAGGTGACAAAAGCCTGCTATCAACCCATTTTGCTTCTAAGTCACGCTTATAAGCTATTCTCAAGAGTGATCACGAACCGTCTTGCGCAAAGACTCGACGAATTCCAACCACCGGAACAGGCTGGATTTTGGAGCGGATATGGCACCATAGACCACATTCACACAGTGCGGCTGATTATACAGAAGCCCGAGGAGTATAATCTTTTGTGGACTATGAGAAGGCCTTTGACTTGGTTGAAATCTGGTCTGGTCTGGAGTCCCTGCAGCGTTGCCAAATAGATTGGTGAAGTGATGAGATGTCTCGAAGCTGCCATTATGTCCGTCTAAGTACAAAACCTATAACCATTGCATCGAGAAGTGAAACAAGGGGATGTCATCTCCCCGAAATTGTTCACAAATGCAATGGAGGATGTGTTCAAGACGCTGAACTGGAAAGGATGTGTTTGCGATTCGCAGATGACATCGTCATATTGGCAGAAACGATGCAGATACAGATGTGTACCTCAGGCAGACATTGCGGGTCGAAACAACTTTGAAGATGAGGTGAAAAGAAGAATCCAGCTGGTTTGGGCAGCATTGAGAAAACTACGTCGAGTCTACTACTACGTTCTCATCATCGATTCCACAGTGCCTAAAGACGTCTAGTCAATAATCAGTGCGTCCTACCCGTCATGACATACAGGGCCGAAACGTGGACACTAACAGCACGGTTCGTCTACAAGTTTAAAGTCGCTCAGTGTGCTATGGAAAGAGCTATGCTCGGCATTTCTCGGCGTGATCAAATCCGAAACGAGCCGATCCGGCAGAGAACCAAAATTATCGACATAGCTCACCCGATTAGTAAGCTGAAGTGGCGGGGGGCTGGCCATATCTGACGCAGAACTGACAACCGTGTGGGGTAAAGGGTTCTGGAGTGGATACCACGTCTTGGTAAACGTAGTGTAGAACGCCCTCAGGCCAGATGGAGTGACGATCTGCGCAAGAGGGCTAGCTGGAGCTGGATGCGAGTAGACGAAGATCGATCAAAGTGGCGAGCATTTGGAGAGGTCTATTTCTAGCAGTGGACAGGTTGATGATGATGATGATGACAATATTTTATTTAATGACGTTATTTTAATTTTAACTATTCCTGCTTTATGAAATTTACGATACAATTATGTAAATTACTTTGTTTCATAGCATATAGTAGTACCTAATTATAACTTACAATACATATTTGTTGATTTTTATCGGTGTAAATTATCGTAAATGTAACATACATTCTTTAATCTTGCTTAAAAGTCAACGTAAAGTGTAGTAAGTATTACATACAATGAAATACGATTGATAATTTCCAAGGAAAAGTATCGTATGTGACTTTTTAGGAAATCTAGCAAAAAAATTAAGAAACCGTTTATAGGTATTAAGCCATTCACAAAAATGTATCTATGTACCAATTTTTGTTCTTAAATGAGTATATTTGACATCATGAACCTCAATCATATGCTAGAGAATCTTTAAACAGCTGTACTGTAAAGTTTATTAAAGTCAGTTACGATAATATACGTAGGAGGTGTCGAAATGTTGATTTACCAAAACCGCAATCTAATAATTTGACTCCATCACCAGTGTGGTGGCTTAAAACGAAAGAGATTATACAACAAACACTCTACATTCCCGGGTCCAGCAAAAGTATGTTTCGAATTTTTCGAACATAGCTCGGGTTTGTGATCACCAGTCCGCATTAGGCAAGCGTGGTGATTAAGCCTAATCCCATCTTAGTAGTGATTACATGATTTTTATGATGGAGGCCTTTGCCCTGCAGTGGGACAGTATATAGGTTGATACTTTATTCAAACAAAAGCTCGTGTGAATGGGATGGAAACTCCGATTCGGTCGTAACATCTACTTCGAATTAGGTCCTCTGTTTTCATCCACGACTGAACGAAAGCAAATTCCTAGCTCGACGGTAAGGGTGATGAGAGTACCAGATGACGATAATTAACTATACCCAAAACTGGAATTCAAGACCAAAAAGCTACTACAATGTTGCTACTGCAATAAAATGATCGTACCATAGTATACCCCTTTTTTCTAAAAACACTCGCTGATGTTATTTATTTATTGGTAATTTTGATTCTATAATTTAAAAAAATATTTTTATTAACTTTTTTCACATAACTACAAGACACTTGAATAAAACTTAACCATCCGTAATTTTAGTTTTCATAGATGTTATTGCGCTTGTAACACTTCAGGTGTTAATAACATTTGGTATCTACCCACAACATTTTAACAATGTATGGGAACTTGACAGTTTAGTCTGCATTATAAGAAAAATAATGCCAAAAAGGTTGGCAAAACCTGAAAACGTCACTTGAAAATGACATAAGTTACTTTAACAGATTTGACAGTGACGTATCTGTCGTAGATTTTTTAGTCTTGAATTCCAGTTTGGAGTACAGGGGCGTCAATCCATATTACCCAGACCTAAGAAAACTTAGAAAATGTACTTAATTTCCTAAATTGACTTGACCGAGAATCGAACCCGGGACCTTTCGCGCTTCGGGCGAACACCTAAGCCACTGCGCCATCGAAGTCGTCCATCATGCTAATAACTTCCTAACTTTCCCTCATGGCGACAAGGTCGCTCAAAATAGCACATCATAATGTCTTGCTACTGACACCCAATCGAGTTGACCTATGACCTTAAAGGTTGACATCATAAAGATTAACGTGAAGAGTGGTAAGCCGATCCGTAAGTTCATTATTCGTAAGTTCTACCACAAAATAATTACATACAGAAAGTTGACTGCCCACTAAGAGCTAAAAACGTGTCATTTACTCACTCATGCACACTAACGGGGAAATACGCCTTTTCGACCACATTAATCCTAGCCTATGACATAAGATTGTCGAACTGTCGAGGTCTGTGGTAGAGGCCGCGTGCTTATGTACTCATGCCGGGCAACAACCCTAGCATATGTCAACGAACTCTTCTAAATTCAAAATTAGGCTGAGTCTACCTTCTGTGTGTAATTATTTTGTGATACGACGAAGAAACAACAAATACCGAGACCCAAGACAAGTATCTGTTTCATCAACAAACATTTGTCTTGGTGCGGAAATCAAAACTATATTACATGACGTAGGTAGTCTATAAATAAAAAAACCAAACCTTCTATTGAAGCGAAATCTCCTCTGGAGAAAGTTGCGTGTATACCCGTACGTATAGCACAATTATTTTTCTTCTCTTTAGCCAGTTCTAGCATGGCATTTTTAATCGATGTTTTTAGAGGTGACGCAAGAATAGCTCCTGAAAAAAAAAGACAATTTGTTTAGGCCCTCACTTTGCTTTGGGAAAGTTGTTCAAAGATGAACCAATAGATGGCGCTGGGCTTAGCGTTTTGTGTTTTCGGCTTACGTATAAGCCTTGTCGTTGTCTCTTTATAAATAGTATACATTTAATGTTTTTTTTTTACCTTCCATTTGACATCTCAGCCTGGCTTCTTTGAAATTTGCCGGCATCTCATGGAATTTGAGCCAGCCTCCGATTGAAGAGTAGTATTTGTAGTCACATCGGAATTTTTTGCCGCCAACTAAAACAAAAATAAAAAAATAAGGGAAAATATTAAATATATCTTAAAAAATATTTATAACGCAATAAATGACTTCAGTATTTACGAACATGACATTCAAGTCGTTAGTAGCTCTAGGTACCCGGTTAGTAAAAATCCTTAAATTAGATCGGTTTTCATTTTAGTTTTGGACCCGCGTGGAGATTTGGCAAACAAGTTTTTCCAATTGCGGTGAAGCATTATTCAAAACATCTTTAAATTAATTAAAAAATTAACACGAAGGTTTTAGGAAAAATTACCCATTTTATTGCTCATAATTTGGGTATTTAAGTATTTTTTTTTTCTTTTTATTGAACAAGTGGCCGTTTTTTCAGTAAATTAAATGACAAAAAAGACTTACCCAAAAGTGTGACACAAAATAAAAAACAAATTAAACTCCACACAGACGACTGCATGCTGCCAGATTCTTTGTTGTAACTAAAATGGAACCAATAACAACTATAATGTAGGTAATAATATTGTAATCAATCGGCCATTAATGGTCAATATCAAGAGGCGGCTCGATCTGTAACCTAATACCAGCAATTAAGAGCTGTCTTTTACATTACCATATCTAGGCTTCTATCTATCAAGTATTGTCTCTCTCATTTTAAGGTGTAATTTCTGGCTTCCAAACCTCGACTAGACTACTTACCCGGGATTTGAACCCACTAGAAGGGATATAACTTCTAGTGGGTTCAAATCCCGGGTCTAGCAAAAAGTAGCACTGCCTCACAGAAAACCGGCGTGAAGCAGCCCCTGTGCTGTGTTTCGCCGAGTGAGTGAGGGTACCGGAGGCCCACCCGGGGAGGGGAAGGGGATTTAAGGTTGGCAGTCCATGGGCGGCGGCAATTGCTTCCCATCAGGTGATCCGCCTGCTCGTTTGCTACCTATCACATAACCAAAAAAAAAAGGTATGTTACAAATTTTTCGTACATAGCTCGGGTTTGTGTTCACCAATCCGCATTAGGCAACCGTGGTGATTAAGCTACCTATCTTCATCTTCTCGTATCAATGACACCCCCAGCACAGAATACTTAATACTCAAAGACAAAGCAAAGACTTCTATTAGATAAAGGAGGGCTTTTCCTGCAGTGGGACAGTATTTACTCTACTCTACTACACTTAGCTGGTCCCACTGAAAACCAGCGTCACCGTCCTGTGTCAGGATCATGACATAAGCTGAGTGAAGGCCATTTACGTTGGACGTCAAAGCACACAGAATATTAAGCAGTGCCTGGCCAATTTGTACCCTAAATACCTATTTATTTTTTAAGGTATTTATAGTCCTAAATGTAAATATATAAAACAGAAAGTTTTTATCGTGTTGTGATGTCCAAAATAATATAATATAATTATGTCCAAAATAATATAATAGGTGAAACGATTAATCATTCTGTATTCATTTTCTTTGTTTAATACAAATTAAGCAAATGTTGATATAGTGTCTTGTGGGACGACCACCTGCCCGTTGGTCCGACGATATTGTAAGGGTGGTTGGGTGATCAGTGGATGAGGCTGGCTGGTGACCGTGGAGTGGCGTAATAAAGAAGAGGTCTATACTCAGCCGTGGGTGGATGTGGGCTGACATGATGATGATGATGAGGATATATATGATCTACGTCCATTTATTCAAAAGAAGTTTCAACTAATTGCTTGTACATTTTTCAATTGGTTCATCATCTTCATTCAAAGTTAGACTGCGAGGATCCTTCTCACATATGAAAGCGTATGCGTTTTCACACCAGAGGTCGTCAAGCAAAGCTGATCTGTAGACCGCTCCACAGTATTCCCCCAGTGGTCGCGTTGTTGGGCTCCCCTGGAGAGAACTTCTCGTATCTCTGCTTTTTAATGTTTGACCTGTGAAAGAAATATAATATTGAAGGATATTCTAATTGACGTATGCAGGCCCAGAGTTTCTACAAAATGTATTTTGTAACATTGTGACAAAAATGAAGATTCAAGTCGATTTTATTTCAATTAACAGTACAATAGCGTATACCAAGATGCGATTAATATTTGAGTCCAGTACATGACTCTGTAAAAGTAATAACAAATTATGATTAACAACTATAATTGTTGCATGCCGATTAACATAAGTTAAAGTAATTGCAGAGGAAAATTATTGCACATTGAAATACAACGATATATAACTAAAATTGAGGAAACATAAAAATTTAATTAAGATTTTTTTTTTTTATGTGATATGGAGACAATCATAAAGTGGAGCCATGCCGCAGCGTCATATGACGCATATATATGAAGAAGCGATGAGAGATGGGAGGGTTTTTTGAGCAAGGATTTCTTGAATAGAGACTAAGAGACGGAAAGAGGAGTGTGGCGGACAAACTGTCAGATGGTCCGACGATAACAAAGCTCAAGCTGGGGCAACGTGGTTCAGAAAGACCCACGACAGAAGGAGGAAGTGGAAAGAAATTGGAGAGGCATATACTTTGCAGTGGGCAAATACATGTTACTGAAGAGAAGAGAGATAGAGAGAGAGAGAACTTACCATGTACAGTAATCCATTCCCCATGCTCAGTCCAGTCATGGAAGCCAATAAACGCGACGTCTTTCCAGAAGTTCCCAATCATGGAATTGCCAGGGTTCTTCGCAAACAGCTCCCTGATGACAGTGGCTTCGGTATCCGAGTTGATGATGGTTAAGTAGCCACCTTCTGCCATGCAGTTCATGTAGGCTCTGGACCAGGTGCGTGGCGTTTTGTGGAACTTGTAGCAACTGCCAGTGCGGGCGTCGAAGGTGTATTCTGCAAATTAAATTTGTTATTTTTTTGGGTTTAAATGTCAAGCACAGGAAGAGGCTTATATCCTGCAGAGGGATCAAGATATAGGCTAATGATGGTGATAATGGTGAACTGCTATAAGTAATAGTGTCCAGGCAGTCGAAACCGTGGCAGGCTCCCCAATGGGTGGACCGATAGTCTAATGATAATGAAGGTCATGCGAATTCATTAAATATTCATTCATTCATTGAATTAGATCCGGCACAGGGCCGTCCTGTGTGGAGAACATTGGGGGAGGTCTATGTCCAGCAGTGGACTTCTTTAGCTGAAATGATGAACAGCTATTATGTTTTCGACTGTTGTGATGTCTAAATATTATTTCTATTTCTTCTACTACAAAACAATAGTAAATTTTGCCATTATCGATCAAATACAGTGGGACTGGGTGAGTCAGAAAAAATATCGATCTCTTATGATAAACTTACCAGGGTCAGTGGTGCCACATTCGGATATAACTAAGCTTGCGGTCCTCTTCTTGAAGCACATATACGGAAATTGGTCAGCACACCTCACGTCTCCCATGGTTCCATCATGTAAGAGTACCAGGCAGTCCTCTTCATTTTTGAAATTGTCTGGCTCGTCTTTAGCCCAAATATGTGGTATTTTTGAAAGATGAATTCCTGTGGAATGCATTTTAGTATTTTTTATATTATGTTACACCTAGACTGTGAATAAACACAAGTGTGGCAGGACGCCAACGATTCAAGTATTCAAGTATTTATTTGCAAACTAAGTGTACAAAAGGACTTACAGCTAATATATAAAAGATTATAGTTACAAGTCTTACAAAAATAATATTATTACTACCTTCTATTGAAGCAAAATCTCCTCTAGAGAATGTTGCGTGTATACCCGTTAGTATAGCACAATCGTTGTTCTTCTCTTTAGCCAGTTCTAGCATGGCATACTTAATCGGTCTATTTAGAGGTGACGCTAGAACAGACCCTGAAAAAAAAAAGATGATTCATTAACTAGCAATCTATATCCGATATGGAATAACAGCCTTATGCCATAGATTAACTGTTGGTTAAATATTGGTCGAATTGCAACATTGGACATCGTTTTCGCACTAGCTTTTATTTTTTGTTCTCTTTTGTAGCGGTTTTTTTTATTAACTTTTAAATGCAGGTTTGAACTTGGTTTCAAATCTATTAAAGTCTCAGACTGCATATTATTCTACCCTAAAGGATTCCATCAAAGAAATCCAGCCATTGCTACTACAATGAGATTTGGCTTACCTAATCACCACGCTTGCCTAATGCGGATTGGTGATCACAAACACGAGTTATGTTCGAAAAATTCTCGAGGCTGTAATCAGCAACAAAGGATAATCATTTTCTTCTGTACGATTAGACGACAAGCTAGGGTATTAGTTATTTCAAGAAAGGAGACCTTTGCCTTGCAGGGTTAGGAGAAAACTCCCCAGAGAACTTCAAGATTTTTTTGGCCAGTGACTATTCTAACTTAACCTCACCAATATTTTTGTGATGATAATACTGACTTTACTAAACGGAAAAATAGTGGTGAAGTTAGGTTAGAGCAGTGATGAGCAAAAAGGTTTTTAAATTCTCAGGCCTTGCAGTGGGACAGGCTGATACTTTATTTTATGTTTTTCAGTGGTTTTGTCGCATTTTTTAAATAAAATTGATACATTTTTATTACCTTCCATTTGACATCTCAGCCTAGCTTCTTTGAAATTCGCCGGTATCTCATTGTATTTGAGCCAGCCTCCGATTGCAGGGAAGAACGTGTAGTCATATCGGAATTTTTTGCCGCCAACTAAAACAATTATAAAAAAAAATAAGGGAAAAAAAACTTCATACGACATCTCATACATTAATATTAATCCGTACTAAGTAGCATAAGATATCTGATCAGATAACAGAGGGTCAGAGGACAACAAATATAATACCTACTTAAAAACATTACTAACACCTAGACAATGAGCAAACACGAGTGTTCATCACACGGATGTTTGTCCAGGGGAATCGGACCCACGACCTTTGGCGTATGAGGCAAGGTCACTACCGCATGCGCAATCTGGCCAGTCTAAATAATTATGAGTAATAAATAAATACTTTGGTATTTACAAACATTATATCGTTAGTAGTTTTGAAAATCTGAAAAGTAATAAATCTCGATTTTCATTTTAGTTTTGGACCTGCGGATTTGGCATACATTTTTTTTTCTAATTTTAAAGCGCAGAAGTATTATTATCAAAAACATGGCTACATCTTTTAAATTACTTTATAAATCTAACACGTGGGTTATTTGCAAAATCACTTTTTTTTTAACAAGTGAGTTAATCGCCTTTTTACAGACAATTAAGTGACAAAAAAAAGACTTACCCAAAAGTGTGACACAAAATAAAAAACAAATTAAATTCCACACAGACGACTGCATGCTGCCAGATTCTTTGTTCTAACTGAAACGGAATCAATAACAATTTCAATGATATAATATTATAATCAATCGGCTATTTATGGTCCATATCCTAACCCAATAATCTAATAAGGTTACAGATCGAGCCGCCTCTTGAGCCAGCAGTTAAGAGATGTCTTTTACATTACCTTATCTAAATGTATCAACTATCTATTAAGTTTTGTCTCTTATTCCCAGTTGCTTCCAAACCATGACTGGATTACTAACTTACTTAGGTATTTACTCTAAATGAGTTACCATGATCCAGTTGATCTAGTTTTTTATTTGATACTAGTGTCCCGCCCTCAACTCATAAATGAGCCAATAGATGGCGCTGTGTGCAATTACATCGCGCAAGCGTTTCGTGTTTTCGGTTTACCTATAAGCCTTGTCGTTGTCTATAGAAGTTATCTCTTTATAAATAGTATAGATGTGGCAGACAAGCAGGCGGATCAGCTGAGTGTGAACGATTGACGTCGCCTATAGACACCTGCGATACCAGTAGTCACAGGTGCACTGCCAACCTTAACCCTCATTGCCCTTAATGTTGCCACAGCGTTTACAATAATTTTGTTAAGGTCTCTATCATGGGGTTTTAAGGTTGTCAGCGCACTTTTGGTTGGTATTGGTCTACGGGCTACGACAATCGCCTATCTTTGGGTGACACCTTTGATCGTCCGCCACTTATCACAAAAAAATCGTCCAATTTGTCCAAAACATCGACCCATTTCTGGTAGTGAATAGTTTAAAAGTCGTCAGTTATTGACAACTCTAGTTGTGTTTCTATTGTTAAAGAGTTGCGTAGGTTAAATGGCAGTACCTAGTTTCATAGCAATTACTAGACTTCTCAAATCCCGAAGCATGGTCGAAGTGTGTCACTGACTTTAAAGCGACAGGTTTGAAAACGCAAACGTATCCGAGAATCTCTCGCTAATGTATTGATAATTCTCATCATCATCATCTTCATCAGCCTGTTGCATTTGGAGTGGACTGTACTGCTGGACGTAGGCCTCTCCAAATGCTCGCCACTTTGATCGATCTTCGGCTACTCGCATCCAGCTGCATCCAGCCCTCTTGCGCAGATCGTCGCTCCATCTGGCCTGAGCCTATCCTACACTACGTTTGCCAAGACGCGGTCTCCACTCCAGAACTCGTTTACTACAACGGTTGTCAGTTCTGCGGCAGATATGGCCAGCCCACTGCCACTTCAGCTTACTAATCCGGTGAGCTATGTCGATAACTTGACAATCCTACTTAGATATTAATAGTATTACTTATCTTTAGTATGTATGACCTGGCCATTTCTTATCGTAAGGAAAATGTAATATAAATTCCCCGATATTCCGAGAATTATAGCACTTTCAATTAATGATGATCTTGTATAATATAAGCATGTTACTGGAAAACAATAAGAATCGTAAGTTGATCAATTTCCTAGGTAACTTTATGTAGGTATTCTCCGTGTCCACATTGAGTTTGTCACACTGGTGTGACTACGGAGAATTCCGTATTGAATGATAAAAACTATGACTCGGGTCCATAATGCTAGTGCGGAATTTTTCTAGCGTCTGTTTGACTCGAATCCGAACCGGTACGACATTCAATCTTCAAGGAAACGAGCCTATACCTTCCTAAAAGGCCGGCAACGCATCCGCACTCCTTCTGGTGTAGCTGATTGTCCATGGGCGGCGGTGATCACTTACCATCAGGTGACCCGCTTGCTCGTTTGCCTTCCTATAATATAAAAAAAAAAAAATCATAATGAGTTAGGACATTATTTTTTATAACATAAACTTATACTCATACTCAGCCTCATAATGAATTTCAGGACATGGCAACCAAGTGGCCTCTTCACAAGTCCTCTCTACTTTATTTATGTGATAGGTGGCAGACAAGCAGACGGGTCACGTGTCATAGATACCCGCATCATTAGTGGACTCCTAACTGCCAACCTTTTATCCCCCTTCCCTCCGATTGGGCCTCGGAAACCCTTGCTTATTCGCACCTTTTCTGTGAAAGAAACATTCGGCCTTTGCTTTTTTTAGTGACCCTGAAAAATAAAGAAATCTTCAAAAATAAATGAACGCTTTTATCGCCCATCAGATGCGTATCAAATATGAAAAACTTACTTGGACTCACGCAAGTTGTGCGACCCATGTTGTTTCACGAGTAATTACTGACTTTTGGTTATGATTATTCTTCGTGCTTATGATTTAAAGCTAAGTTAAACGTTTTATTTATAATAATTAGAGACTATAAGCACGCTAAGATTTTAGTCCTCTACCGATTTTCCGGATTTACGGGCCAATCAGTAAATTAGGTAGGTACTTAAAATTAAATGGCAAACGCATCCGGTTCGTATTCAAAGGGGTAACGCCGCCAGCATTTTGGGTACGCTGAGTTGCGGAGCAGACAACACTCCTTTGTAAATATTTACATCTCATCTTTCATCTTTTGCATAATAATTATGTTCTATAATTAGGAAAATAAATTAATTGTCTGATCTATTACTGTACTGTCATTTATGACCAATCACTATGACTATATTGACTACCGTAAATTGACCAATCAGCTTAAATTTATTGTGTACATTTCAACTGTCCGTTTATTTTCCTACTGTGGTACCTACTTAATAGAACTACCTAGGAAATTGATCAATTTACGAATTTTGTTATTTTACGCTAACATAAAGAAACAGCCACACATCGGGAGAAGGTAGGTTTAATTCTCCTTTTCCTGGATTGGGCTTCGCAGACGGTCCGGTTCATGCCGAAGTGTGGCTCTCCACCGGTAAAAAAAAACTGTCATTAAAATCTAAACAGGTCGCGTGACTTTTTTGTGAACTTCAAATCTGCCATGAAACCATAATACTGCAATATGAATTTACATTTGGGTACCATTTGATTCTAGATAAAACTTTTTATTTTGCCGCTAAGGTGCTATAAATTTATCGGTCTATTTGACTGACCTTGCTTTAAGAATCTGATAAAATGCTACCAAAGAACTACACATATTTCCTGCACGATATTTTAAAATAAATTTTAGACTAATGTCCTTCCAAACTTTAGTGCACTAGCTTTTGCCCGTGGCTTCACTCTCACCCCCTACTTCTCTAAAATGGGGGGTTAGAAGAAGGCAAAAAGTAGCCTATGTTACTCTCCATCCCTTCAACTATTTCCACTTAAAAAATCACGCCAATTCGTCGCTCCGTTTGGCCGTGAGAAAAGACAAACATACAGACAGACAGAACCCTTTCCCATTTATAATATTAGTAAGTATGGATGAGTGTGTGCGCAGACACAAGTGCACTATTAAATTCCTTACATTGTTATTTCAACGGGACACGAGAAACGGCCGAAGAAATATTAGGCGCATAGGCGCAGAACTATACTCTGATTCATAATCATGTAAAATAAACTGACAGATGAAAATGACAAGTTTCTATGCATTTTGACATTTCGCAAGTGTCAAATTGAGTGATAATGTATGGGGATGACACATTGACATCTGTCAGTTTACTTTACATGATTATGAATCAGAGTATAAGCTTAACGGACACGGGAATACAAACGCCATCTTCCAGAACTCCAGACCAGAATAATCTGTCAACAAAACTATAGAATGAACTGTCTCCTGCAGTATTTTCGGATCGACCTGTAAGGCTTCATAAAGCGAGCTAATTCCTTTTTAAAAGGGCGGCAGCGCACTTGTTACTCCTCTGGTGTTGATCCATGGGCGGAGCTAATCGCTTACCATCAGGTGATCCGTCAGTTCGTCTGCTCCCTATTTATCATAAATAAATAAAAAGCCTTACAACGAAGCCACCCTGTAGTGAATGAGAATATAATAATAAATAAATAAAGTCTCGCAACATCTCTTACATTGACCTGACTCCGTACTAAGAAGCTTAAGTACTTGTGCTACAGATATCAGACAACAGAGGATCACAAAATAAATAGGTACATTATATAACACCCAGACACTGAACAAACATAAGTGTTCATCACACCAATGTTTGTCTAGGGTGAAGATCGAACCCGTATAGGTAGGAGGCAGGGTCACTACCAAAAGCGCCATCCCGCCAGTCACACCAATATCTCTGTCGCATTCAAACAAAAGCGCGTACTCGGATTTCGTCATAACACCCGCTTCAAATTAGATTCTCTACTATAATCCGCGGCATGTAAGTGTAGCGATGATCTTGAGTGTGCAGAAATCAATTTAATTAGAAAGTCTTCTTTTTTACAAGTGCGCAAACTAACGGTCGTCGCTATAGTTAGATCCCGCGGACTATACAAATTACCTTGAGCTTCCATCGCTCATTTTTCTCGTCGTAACTTGACAGTTACTTTACTTGATGAGTCAAGTAAAGTAGTTCTCTTCATGTAATGAGCTAAGTAAGTCTAAAGTAATGACTAGCCGCTATGTATTCATAATCGTGTTTAGCAGTTCGTGAAGATTAAAAATTGCTACCACTGCTTGTTAAGAGTACACTGTACTGAAACTTGGTACTTAAAAAGGTTGATGTGAGCTAAAATTATGTTTAAGTATACTTAAAAATTTACTTATGACGTGGATGCCCGCAGCTTTACATCGCGTGTGGTCAGTTTGCCACTAAAACCATTTTTAAAATTATTCATTTTTCTTCGGCTTCGACATGAATGGGCTGGCTTGAACGGAGTGATGCAGCGCCTACGCTAGGTACCGGATGCCCTTTTTTTTATATAGGTGACAGACGAGCTGACGGATCTCCTTTACCAATTAGGGGGAAAGGGGCTTAAACGTTGACAGCGCACTTGTCACTCCACTGGTGTTGCAGGTGTCTATGGGCGGCGGCAATCGCTTACCATCAGGTGATCCGTCTGCTCCTCTTCCACCTATCACTAAAAAAAAGGATCAGTCCCACTACTGTATCTACATGAGCGTATATCTAAGACCTGAACTAAACCACCTCCTCTTAACAGCTATACAAACAGGCGTTCCGCTCTGAGTCGCTTGTAAATCAACTACTAGAGTCTCGGCGCGTGCGCAGGACCCCCTCATCAGCTTAATACACGACAGTTAGCGGGCTGTACAATGTGCTAGGTGATAGTGCTGCTAAAATAGTGGATAAAATATCGATCCTGTTTCTGCTAAAAACTAAGAAACAGGATTGATTGTTACTAAGAAATAGGATTGATTGTTACTAAGAAAAAGGATAGATTGTTACTAAGAAACAGGATAGATTGTACTAGATATGGGATTGATTGTTACTAAGAAACAGAATAGATTTTTACTAAGAAACAGGATTGATTGTTACTAAGAAACAGGATTGATTGTTACTAAGAAATCGGATTGATTGTTACTAAGAAACAGGATTGATTGTTACTAAGAAATAGGATTTTGGTGATTTTATTAAGATACAGGATAGATTGTTACTAAGAAATAGGATTGATTGTTACTAAGAAACAGAATAGATTGTTACTAAGAAATAGGATTGATTGTTACTAAGAAACAGGACAGATTGTTACTAAGAAATAGGATTGATTGTTACTAAGAAACAGGATAGATTGTTACTAAGAAATAGGATTGATTGTTACTAAGAAACAGGATTGATTGGTCCTAAGAAATAGGATTGATTGTTACTAAGAAACAGGATTCCATCTCGACCGAGTACCACGGCCTCACAGAAGACCGGCGTGAAGCACCTCCTGCGCTGTATTTCGCAGAATGAGTGAGGGTACTGAAGGCCCAATCAGAGGTAAAGGGGTTAACATATTGACAGCGCATTTATCACTCTATTACGGGGGTAACACCACAGACAGTCTGATACACAAAAAGAAGAAAAAAGCTAAGAAACCGGAGCACACGAATATAATTGTCCAGGGTGGGAATCAAACTCACGACCCTCGGCGTATGAGGGAGCGACACAACCAAATGCGCCATCCGGGCAGTCGATAAATCGATATTTCTCTTTGGTACGTAACTAGACTGCACTACAAGGGGCTGGCCCAAAAGCCATGCTTCGATTATTTTACGCTGTAAATTGCCATACGTGGATTCTTGAAAGGCATTTTATAGGGCAGCAGCATATTGGCAGTATTACAGCTTAAGACAGTCATTAGGTTATTCATTGTATGTCAGTGGAGCTCACCCAATCGTACACCAATATCTTCTATCTATATCTTCTATACTATTTATAAAGAGGTAACTTCTATAGACCACAACAAGGCTTATAGGTAAACCGAAAACACGAAACGCTTGTGCGATGTAATTGGACACAGCGCCATCTATTGGCTCATTTATGAATTACGGCCTCGAAGCGAAGTGAGGGCGGGCCACTATTAGGTGATATAAAGGTTGTATCTGTGATGATTTAGGTACCTATATTCTTTTAATCACGTTTTCTACCTATCTATCACTGAACAACTAGTTTTATGACTTTTCTAAACCCGCATATTTTTTTATACAAGGTCGGTCACGTAACTTGTTCATTTTGTATAGGGCAGTAGAAAAAAAATCAAAAGTCATAGAATGTTGGTCAGAATGGTTGAAGGGATATAAATGTTCACAACTAAACACAGTTACTTATTTTTAACGCATGAAAATAAAATACCTAATATTAGTTGAATTGAAAACCTGCTCGTTTTTTAAAGTCAGTTAAAAACAGGGATTTCTATGATACACGGAGAATAGTAGGTACCTACTATGTTACTCCAGTCCCCGTTTGCAATTTAAAATCACTCGCTTTACAAATAGAAACGAATCAATAACGTATCTACGGACGTAATTGAATGGATATGACTCGAGCAAGCAATTCCTGTGTCGATATTGCATTCAGCAACCAATGACCCGAACATGACAATATACTCGTAGGTCTTCAAGAAACGATCCCTACACATTCCTAAAAGGCCGGCAACGCATCCACACTCCTTCTGGTGTAGCTGATGTCCATGGGCGGCGGTGTTCACTTACCATCAGGTGGCCCGTAGGTGGGGTGTAGCACTACCATGAATTGACATCTAAAACTGACATAACGTAAACTATTGCTCTGTCTCTTTCAATGCATCACAATGAAAAAGACAAAGCGATAGTTTTCGATAGCTTGCTCCTTTGCTTTTCTTTAAATAAAAAAAATAAGCCATCGTGTACAATTCTTCGTTTTACTGCTGATTGCAACTTTGCTGAACTAAAGCGTTGGTCTCTCTCTTCGGTCGTTCCCTCATGACTGAGGATCATGGTCATCGTTCAAAGTGGATGGGTTGTATCTCTCTTGTGCACTTGTCACTTGTTTTTCTTTTCCATTTACGCCTATATCGAAGCAATATTAAACTGCAGTGCATAGATTCTTGCCGAAAAAAAAGCGATAGGCGTTACGTGTAGTACTTACTTAGATACTTGCCGTTGGAAAAGTAATAGGCGTTACAACATTGCGAGTACAGAATGATACCTCTCTATTGGCAGTGCTAGTTTTTCCTTCTTCGGGAACACAGTCTGTTAATTCAAATCATAAACAGGGCTGATACCACGGCCTCACTTTCACTTTAATTATGTGATTGGTACCAGACGGACAGATCGACCACTGGTATCTAATTTAAGCGAATGCCGCCTTCCACAGACATTTGCAACAAAAGTTAAGTCATAAATGCGCTTCCAACCTTTAACCCCTCTTTTCCCCCAATTTGAACGAAACAGAGTGCAGGCGCTGCATTATGCCGGTCTTCTGTGACGCCGTGGTATCACTCCCGTCGAGCCGGCCTATTCATGTTGAAGCGCGACTCTCCCACTGTTATTATAAGTGAGACATTAAACGGGAAAGTTTTGCTATTATAGGTCACTGTTTACATAATATACCTATCTCAATTTAAGTAGCTATTCTAGGTGTCTAATAAAATAAATGTTGTCCCTAGCTGTGTAATTTCTATGAAGTATTAGATGCTTTTAGATCCTGAAAGTGTTATTAGGTGGGGTCACTGCAAAATCGAATAAGACGTAAACAAGTATTTTTAGAATTTTGTTTATTTATAGGTGATTAATAGGTATTTACAAAGAGGTTAATCATAATAATAGTCACTGGCCAGGTTTATAAGTGAACTATAAGCTAAAACACTCGCGCAATGTAGTTGACTCTCAGCGCCACCTATTGGTACATGTTAAAGTTAAGTCCTGAAGTAAAGTGTAGGCGGTTCCCTAGGACTTGGTGCTATTTACAAGTGTACATTAGAGATTATCAGTTAACAGTACATAAGTTAACATTCACATCCCTATAACCACGTGTTCTATCAACCATTCTGAATGAATTTTTTAACTTCCATACAAAATGACGAAGTCACATGACTGACTGTATGGAAAGACGAAATTTTTTTTTGCGAATTTTCAAAAGTCATAGAACAAATTTTGTTCAGAATGATTGCTAGAACACCGTGGTTAAAGAGATGTAAATGTTCACAGATATAGGTAATACAGTTTTAGTCTCTCCTATCTCCCCCCTGGATAATCCTCTGGACGTCGGCTATGGTGTCGACCGCTGGCTTGGCGTTTATGATGGCGTCTCTCACTCTCTGCCCGATGCCTTCCTGTGAACAATGAAACAATGAATTTTATTATGACTGGATTGGTTAGCAGTTTGAGATATACCCTGTAGGCCTAACATGCGTACCACAACAAAATTTTATCGACTCTCATTCGTGAGATCGCATCCTTTTATACCGCTCATCGCTCAGTCAGGTGAGCGAGAAGCAACTTGCGCCGACGCAATACAAGTGTCGACAAATTATCTCGCGGCGTGCATGTTAGCCCGGCTAGAAAAACATTTGAGAGATGAGCACTTCTTTTAAATCCGAAGCCCTCATGATAGGTAAAGCCAATAAAATTTAGCATAAATGCCTTTTTTTTATGTGATAGGTAGCAGACGAGCAGGCGGATCACCTGATGGTAAGCAATAGGCTTGTTTCCAAGGTTAGAGATTGGAAGATTTTTTGTATAAAATGGAGAAATAACGGTAAAAAAAACTATATACAAGAATTAGTTTGATATTTTTTGTCATCAGTCAATTAAAGTTAGATCTAAATTTGATACGTAACTTGATTTTAAAAGTATTACATTTACTAAATAATTATATACAATTAGATAATTCATGCAATTTTGAGCAACTTTTCTTTTGAAACCATTTTCATAAACGCATTATTTATTATAGCTATCGAACAAAGGTCTCCCGTGATAAACACAAACTAGCACCGTGTGACGTCACAGCGTGGCAGGGCCGTTGTATGGAGCGTTTTGACAAGGTTTATTTTATGTGATCTTTGAATGGTGATATCTCGGAGAATATTCATGCTAACAGAGTAATCTTTTGCCGATGTTTCTACTCTGGAGAGCTTCTTTGATTACTAATCAGAAAAAAAAATTGGAAACAGGCCTATTGCCGCCGCTCATGGACACTTGCAACAACAGTGGAGTTACAAGTGCGCTGCCAACCATTTATCCCCTTCCCCCCAATTAGGCCTCCGGTACCATCACTCACTTGGCAGAACACAGCGCAGGCGCTGCTTCACGCCGGTCTTCTGTGAGGCCGTGGTATCACTCCGGTCGAGCCGGCCCATTCATGGCAGATCGTGGCTTTCCCATGGTAAAAAATATGTTGATGATCTAACATTAATATTCTATGGGGTTATTTGTGTTACCTAATTGTGAGGGCTTCGGGACTAAACCGACTAAAATTTAACGGCATATTCAATCATGAATAACATACAAGAACTGGTTTCGGCAATATTGGCGTGAGTTTGGAGTTTTTATCAGTGATGGTGACTCACCATTGGTCAATAAATAGATATACGAATCAAGTTAGATTAAAGATTAAACGATTAAAGATATACCTACATAACGTAAGTTGATTTTTTTTTTGATTTTGAAAATTCGTCTTTATTTTAGACTCGCCATACAAACTTGATAGATTAATGCCAAATACGTTGGGTGAAATGTGAAAGATTTTTTTTACATTATTGTAAACACTATTTACCTACCATGTTTCAAGAGAATCGAAAACTACGTTAAAGGAATGTAAAGGTTTACCAATACACCCTGTTTTATATAAATAAATAAAATATGAAAGGTTGTCTGGAAGAAAACGCTACAAGCGATAAGACCGCCTTATTGTACTGTCTATAGCTGTTGTTTCACTCATGTATTCTATTTCCGTGCAATAAAGAATATCTATCTATATTCTAAGTCATTATGAATCCAACAGCAAAACTGAAAACGGTACATTTATTGAAACCCTAAAAAAAATTAGGAAAATCATTACAACTTTTTATTTGATATTTAAGTTTTTTTATTATTACATTCTAACGTAAAACACAAAATAGAAAATCAATTGTTTTATGCCTTTTAAAAGGCTTTTGGGTCTAACGACATTAATTTTTTTTTAGTTTTTTTTTTTAATTTATTTATGAAAGAAAATAAATGAAAAAAGCTTACCAGTTCTTGCCCAAATTGAAAGGTGCCGGGTTAGCAGAGACAACAGCGAAAGCTGCGATCACGAAGATCAAACAGACCAAAGTTGTGAATTTCATTTTTGTAGTCTAATTGTCTTTACGTCTTCAACGATGAACGATGCTTCAGAAATAATACTTACCTACCTTTTGCTCGGGGTTTAAATACTCAAAATTGTTACTGGAATGTAAAACCCGAAAAGCAAGCGATTTTGAACCATGTGTACAACGTAGTGAGTGTATTTTCCGTTGTAAGATATTATCTGTTAGTTCACAAAGTCAGGGTTCGATACCTATTGGTGGGTCTGAGTTCTTCCCCTACTCGCACAATGAAACAAAGAAGTATGAGTAGGTAGTAAGTATACTTGTTAAAAGCTTTATTTGAAAAAAAAACTTAGAAGCCACATTATCGTTCGAGCAGATGATAAATAAAATAAAAATCCTCCAACCAATATTATAATACTGATGGCCTCCGATGGCGCAGTGGCTAAGATGTTCGCCCAAAGCGCGAAAGGTCCCGGGTACGATTTCCAGTCCATGTTAAAATTATGAAACTAATTTTTTTTTAGTTTTCTTGAGTCTGGGTGATAACTGCTTCTAATTAAACACCACAGCATTAACTAGCTCGTTGTAACGTTTTAACACTCAAAAATTAAATTAAAGCCTCGCTTCGGCATGAATGCGCCGGCTCCACCAGAGTGATACCACGGCCTTAAAAAAACCGGCGTAAGAGTGCCTGCGCTGTATTTTTAAAGAAAGGGGGTTAAAGATTGGCAGCGCACTTGTATCTCTATTGGGGTCTATATCATCAGGATCACCTGATGATATAGACGATCTAGTTTTTTTTATGTGATAGTCTGCTTATCTGCCGCCTCTCACATAAAAAAAACGATAGATAAGTGAAATAAAAAAAAGAAATGGTGATTTGGAGTAGGCATATTTTATTAAACTTCTTTTTTCAGCAGTTTGGTTTTAGTCTCAGATCACAATTTTCTCCATAATTACGTCCAAAAAAATATTCTCTTGACAAATGATTTAACATTTTCTACCTGAAAAAAAAAACAAGCACTCAACTAAAACTCAACATTCATCGTTTAGGTGATATTCTGTATATAAAATACCTACTATAGAAAATACATAGAATACAGGATAATTTTAGACAGAAAGTTGACTCCAGGTAATGAATTACACCAAGTGTAAAAAAGTAGTTATTTTTTTTATTTTTAAAATGTATTCTGCCACTTGGTTCTGTAAGTATCCTATACTTTTTTTTTTATATATGGCCTGTATTGTGTTCATGACACATTTAATTTTGCCAATGTCAAGTGTATTTTGATAAAGTGTAGTCAACAGTCGAAGTCAGTCGAAGTCCTATACTCTGATTCATAATCATGTAAAGTAAACTGACAGATGTCAATGTGTCATCCCCATACATTATCACTCAATTTGACACATGCGAAATGTCAAAATGCATAGAAACTTGTCATTTTTATCTGTCAGTTTACTTTACACGATTATAATCAGAGCATAATCGAGTAAGGGTATAAAGTGTCAATAAAGTCCTCAAATTAATTGATGGCACCACTGCCGCGCCATATGGTATGGTAGCCTCATTGTTTATAAGACATTTAATTTTGAACTCCGTAAAATCTGTTTTCAAATACTTTTTTGACGCATTACATAATACAGTTTGGTTAAAAGAAAACAATTAATACTCACAACGTCACTAATAAAATTAGGAGATGCGGACACCGAGCAAACGGCCAGTATTAAAACCAGTACAAATAAAAAGATAAAAGAGAAATTCATTATCAAAAGTTTCAAATTCGAATTTCGAACACGACGTCTCCTGCCGAAAAAGGTGTAGTACGAATAAAAGAAATAGATACTTATTTAAATGACATGACTTGTTGTTGTAATTTTCTGTAGAAAAGAGAAGGGTTCTTTAGGGCGACTAACAAAACGAATACCTGTCAAACAGACATTACATATTTAATTCATTGCTATTCCTAAGGCATATTAATTAATTGTTATCATAGTCGAATTTTATCAAATTCCAGATCGGTATATTTAAGTTATTAAGCTTACTGTTTTAAAGCCTAAACAAGAAGTTAACATTATATGAGAATTTTTCCAAACTATTTTTGGCATACCTACAATGCATAATTTTAAATCAATCAATATGCTACTGTGTATGATGAATTGTTTATATCTCTAGTTAGCCAATCAGAAATTACGACAAAATATTTTTTTGTAATTAGGTAATTAGAAATAAATAAAAAAATTGTCATCATCATCATTTCAGCCAATAGACGTCCTCTGCTGCACATAGGCCTCCCCCAAAGCTCTCCACACAGATCGCTCCTATGCCACCCGCATCCAAGGGACTCCCGCGACCTTCACCAGATCGTCAGTCCACCTGAATACCCGAAAAAAAAAAGATTATTTGCTTTAAATTTATGTAAAAGAAGGTCCCAGCCGCTATAATAAAATGTTGGTGCTATTAGATAAACACATCTATTTGTATACCTACTTTTTAAAATAGGTTTTCTTTTCGATACTAAACTTGTCACTTGTAAACGTACGGAACCTTACAAAAGGCTTACGCTTAGCTGGCGAATCATCGATTGTGATAAGTAGAATAAATTTATTTTTTAGGTAAATAAAAGTAATTTGTTACATTCAAATTTGTATTCTCACAATGTTGATAGCACAATGGATATTAGGTTTTCTGCCCAAGCCCAGAAGGTTCGATTTAGATGTTTATTCAGAATCATCATCATCATTTCAGCCAATAGACGTCCGCTGCTGGACATAGGCCTCCCCCAAAGTTCTCCACACAGATCGGTCCTGTGCCACCCGCATCCAATGGACTCCCGAGACCTTCACCAGATCGTCGGTCCACCTGGTGGGAGATTATTCAGAATAATGAGATCTAATTTGTTTCAGATTGGGGTGTGCTAGGAGATGCTCCAAGCTACCGTCATCTACTACTATAAAATTGTCAAAATCGTCAGTGTGAATTATCTCACGTATGTTATACTAACAATAAGAATGTGATCAGTACCTACTAATGCTTAAAATTTAAAATACTTACATAATTCATTAACATTCATGTTTCATGGAAAATGCCCACACTAAGTATACAGTTGAAGTTAAATTTGTGCAAATCATAAACTGATCAGCAATTTGAAAGTTCTGTATTTGTACACAGAATAATATATTTACAAATAATTATTTATTTGAATAAGTACATAAGCTTGTGGTTATTTAAATAAATATTATTTGATTTTGATTTGATCTAGTATTTTTGATTAATTTTAAACTACTTTATCCATCTGCTAAATTAAGTACGTACAGCCATACATCAAAGTATACAAAACTGTTAAGTTTCATCAATGCATTATCATCTTGACAGAGAAAATTTGGCAGGTTGTGGTAACCTGATGTGTGGCTGTCGTACTTATTATAAAATAAATAAGGATCAGGTGATCCGTTTTGCTCGTCTGGCAACAATTACACGAAAAAAGGAAAAAAGAAAATATAGACTTATATCAAGGGTACAAAAAAAAGAAATGTTAAATTAAACCACTTATTTATTAATATTTTAAATAAATTTAAATACTTATTTACAGATCTTTAACATGGCAGCTGTACAATTTACTAACTTATTTATTCTACTCAAGGCAGGTATATTTTGAGTATTTGGCACGTTCTTTCAGAGTAGAATTTTCTAGTTGGTTTTGATCTAGGTTCTTATTTTCCACCTTTGTATATAGTTGCCGCCTGGCCTACGACCTGCACAGCTGGTCCAGCCTTGATGATTCCATCCCTGACGTTCTGGCCCACTCTCTCCTGTGAAAAAAGAATAAGAGGTAAATACCACACACTTTTTTTTTCATTAAATCATCATAGGTCTTTCTTATTTTCAAAAGCACTAGGTTATTACATTACGTTTTATGATCGATGCCCTTTTAGTTCATTGAACCGGCTATAAGGTTACCAATAATTGTATAACATTTGCACGATTGTGAATTCTATTTCAAAAGCCATAAGCGTCCATCACATTTTATAGGTATTTTAACGTCCATCCATAAACATTTTAGGGCAACATCGTTATAAAAGAAATATAAATGACGTCATAAAAAGTGCTTTAATTACATAAAGTAATCAATGATTGCCATAAAATATCAATCAGTTCAAAAATATTGGTTGATTTCATGTATCAGTTTTACGAGAATATAATTATTAATTAATAAAGATTAACTTTTACCAACTGAATTAATAAATTTAGTTAACAAATAATCATTAATAATATTTTTTGTTACTACCAAGATTGGTGCGTCCTTGTTGAAAAATAAAAAAATGGAATATACATAACTACTAATTTGCGGTTACAAGGAGGATTTAATAAATAAAAACTTACAAGTTTCTTGAAGATCTTCCATTTTGGCGCCGCAGAAACTGTGCTGGCTGCCAAGAAGAGAGCGAAGACGAAAAAGAAAAACCTTGCGAAGTTCATGTTGAGATTAAAAAGTGAAGATTTCGAAATTCGAAATTGATCGGTTTAAAATTCGAATACGATGCTGTGATCCGAAGTGTTCGAATGGTGCTTGTTTGTAAGCCGACTTTAGTTTTTATAGTTTGCAGCTCAGGAAAATTATACGGTTAGCTTAATTAGTCTTCCTTTTTAAATTTGGACTTTATCAATATGCACATAGAGTTGAAAATGTATTGGCCTTAGTAAGACTTCCCAGTAAAAGATAACCAGTTCGTGAGTTCACGAGGGAACTCCCTACGTCTGGCCGATGTTAATCCCCTGCGCCATCTGCGGAATGTGTACGCATCTCTGTCGGTTGTATACGTAAAGATAAAGACGGCTTGACATGTATTGCATAGATAACAAAGTTTATTTACGTTTTGAAATTATTCATGGCGAGTAGATAAGAGCTATTTATCTTATTAACTGAAATAAAACATTTACTAATACCTATATTGAATAAAGTTATTAAACAACCATTAGAATATTGAACATTTTAACGTCGTAAGACCCAAAAACCTTTCATAAGGCAAAAACAATTATTATTGATTTTCTATTGTGTCTGCTACGTTAAAAATGAAATTATGAATTTGTTTATGTACGTTTTTAAACCTATAAAAATATTTATTAAAATTAGTTAAGTACAGAATCTAATTAAGAAGCTAACTTTGGTACGAAATGTCCATTTCTAAGCTCACTATATATATATTTTTAATGAACTCCTTACAAATAGGTACTTAATAATTAATTTACTAATGTTTTTTATCAGAAAAGAACATTGTATTTCCTTAATCTGAGTAAGTAGACTAGTCTGTTTTATCATAATAATGTTTACGTAGAAATGTGTTTGTACATCGATTAACTTACTTACCTCAAAAGAAAGTGTCATAACATTTGTCTGTCTGTTTAATCGGTAGAGCGATCGAGATCCTTTATAGTTTTTTAGGTCAACCATCGATACTTTCACTAAGATAGTTTCACCATCGATAAATTCAGCAACTCTAATTAGTTTGATATGCTAACCTCAGAAACTACTTTTTTATGATAGTTAGCGGACGAGCAGACGGCTCACCTGATGGTAAGCGATTACTGCCGCCCATAGACACCTGCAACACCAGTAGAATCGCAAGTGCGCTGCAAACCTTAACCCCTTTCCCCAGTTGGGCCTCCGGTACACTCACTCGCCGAAACACAGGACAAGCGCTGCTTCGCACCGGTCTCCTGTGAGGCCGTTGTATCACTCCGGTCGAGCCGGCCCATTTATGCCAAAGCGTAGCTCTCCCACGGTTAAATCAACCTTGCTTGGTAAATATTCCTCGATTGCGTACAAAGCGCTATTCGTCCTCTTTCGTGATGCACATTACCAAGGAGTGGACCACCCTTCCCGCGTCTATTTTCCCCAATGAAAACAACCTAATTTTTTTTAAGTTAGAGTGAATAGACTACTTCTTGGTAAGCCCGCTCCATCGTAGTCTTCTTTTCAACTCTAGAGTTCAGTATGAAGCCAAGGGTAAACCCATTTTCAATAAAAAAACAAAAAGATTAAAAAAAAAAACGACTTCAAGACTACAGCCACAATATATACCACTGAACTATTTAATTTTTTTTGTTTTTGTTGTTTTTTCAAAAACCACTGAGACAATTTTGATAAAATGTATATGGGACCACCTTTGAATGTTGGCCTACCAAACAAAAAATAGAATCATAAAAATCCATTCATTATTGGCGGAGAAATCGAATAATATACATACAAAAAAAAAACATACGGGTCGAATTGAGAATCTTGCTCCTTTTTAAACTCGATGAAACAAAATACCGCTACGTCCGCCCGTACATGATATCTGTGGCTTTACTAACCAATGCTTGACACTGCAATAGTTAATTTCAATATACTTGTAGGCATACAGTTTATCAATTGATAACATTGTACTTAAGTGCTATTCATCATCATACTTTATATACTTATCTACTTATTCTTTTAGTAATTCTGTAGAGAGGTAAATTCTGTACATGAAATATATTTTCAAAATAACTATCAGGGGATGATTAGTGATCGATACTGATGCCATAACTGCAATCAGTAAAAATTTTGCCTGTCTGTCTGTCTGTATGTTCGTTATCGATTTCGAAAAGTCGTTGAACAAAATTAAATGTAGTTCTAAATCTTGGGGCCCCGGGTTCGAATTCCGGGTTGGACCAATTTATACCTGAGTTTTTCTGTTCAGAAATTGTCATTAACAGCCCGAAGTCTGGAAGTTGGTCTTCAGTCAACTCCAAAAATATGTTATACATCTTAGGACCTTGTCACAATACACACTTTAAGAAAACAGAAGTAGTTCTACTTTCTTATGTGTATTGTGACAGGGTCCTAAAGTGTATACATATTTTTGGAGTCGACTATTACCCCCATGCTACGGGATGTTGGTCCTGTGCCAAACATCTCTTTGGTTCCCATTGAGATGAGGGCAAGAGAATAGAGAGTGCACCTGTGTTTGCGCACACACTAGCACTATAATATACCCTGCGTACGTGGCTGATTGTTAAGATCGGCTGCAATAGTCGAATATCGTTGAAAGGATTATCATGGAAATATTTTTTAAGTGAAATCGCAACACTTCGAACAAGGAAGAGTACAAGCACAAAATAAAGACTTTTGACACAGAAGGGTGAATACCCACTAAGAGCTAAAAATATGTCATGTACTCACGCATGCGCACTAAACGCCTTTTCGATCACATTAATCCTAACTTATGACATACGATTGTCAAACTGTCGAGGACTATGGTAGAGGCCGCGCGCTTATGTACTCATGCCGGGCAACAACCCTAGCATATGTCAACGAACTCTTCTAAATTCAAAATCAAGGCTAAGTCAGCCTTCTGTGTTAATAGTCTTTATTTTGTGGTACAAAGGCCAAGTCATTGTACCTGAGTCGCTTCATTGATTGGTAGTGTTAATCTTTTTAGGGTTCTGTAGCCGAGTGGCAAAGAACGGTATTTTTTATAGACCGTTAAAAAGTCGTTTCAATCCCGAAACCCTCGTTATAGCACAGAATACTTAATGGTACAGAAAACCCACTTCTAAAAACCGTTTATAGAAAAATAATACCTCAGGCTATAACATAAATTTGAAATTCCGACCGCCCAACGTTCAACACCTACAATTATTCATACCTAGAAGTGCGTTCTCTTTCTATCGCACGCAACTGTCGCACATGCGTCGCCGCTCGCTCGTGATTTTCTACTGATCGTCACCTTCAGAGGGGACGCCGCATGTACTTGCAAATTCGTAGGTACACGCGGAGTGGGACAGGCCTGGTTATAGGTAAAACGATTAAAGCAAGTTAGATCGGCATACGGATGGACGGACAAACGTAATCTCCGTTAAATTTTAGTTGTTTTAATTTTAATTTTTTAAGCGATACCTAGCTGGCAGACGAGCAGACGGATCACCTGATCGTAAGCGATTGCCGCCGCCCATAGACACCTGCAATACCAGTAGAATCATAAATGCGCTATAATACCAGTAGAGTCATAAATCTTTAATCCATTTTCCCCCCTAATTGGGCCCCCATTACCCTCACTCACTCAACGCAAAGCAGGCGCTGCTTGCAGGAGATGTAGTGTGAATTTCTTTTTTAATAAACAGAAGTCAGAAGCTATTCAGTCCCATCATTATTATAAACACTTGAATTTTAATTAATTACGGGAAGTCGGGACTGAACCGATGGTGATTCATTGGCAAGTAATGTTTTGTATGTTGTGATCAATTTACATGAGTAATGCGGTCACCACACTGCCACAGTGAAATGTGGATCAGTGAAAAATGTTTAATAAGTAGATACTTTTTATTGCACAAAATGTCACTAATTTACTAGTTATATTTATAAGTTTAGCTCAATTACTAGCTGTTTGTCCGCGTGGAATAGTATCTTTGGGTAGTATTTTTAATTTGGTATTTGACTAATCTCGATATAGTAAAAAATATCGATACTCTATCAAAGTCAATACTTCAATCAAAATGTTGGCCATTGGTTCTTATTTACCAATAACGAATAAAAAATATAACGAATAACTGGTTTGTGAGCATTCAAAGTTTCATGGGCAAGTCCATTTTTAAAAAATAATTATATCATTGAACTACCCGTACATTTTCCACCAATTTTTTTTATAATATCATTTACTTAAACGAAATATTTGATATAGCTACCAAACAAAATTTACTAGACGCGCACACCGAAGTTTGAGTTGTAACGCCACACTTCAATAGCCATTTGTATAGAGCGTTTCTGGGCTTGCCGAAAATTATGTGCTCTTAAAGTAGTGATATCTCAGGTAATTCAAATGAGAATCAAGTGTTTCTTTCAACAATGTTTCAACACATAAAAAAAGTTTCAACACATAGAAAAAAAAAAAGTCAAATACCCAATTGTTTGATGAATGATTTTATGTAAAGTGTAGTAGCATTTTGAAATGAGGTAAGAAATAAGGTTTGTGTAAATATTCTAAAGTTTTGTTCGGATGTCTCTATTCAATGTTTTTAGATGTATTTCAGGGACTTTCCCATCTACTTAGAATATTCATTAACGGATGTTCATGACAAGTTTATTCAAATAGTATTTGCCGTATAGTAGAAAAAACGTCCATTATGCAACAATAAAAAAAACTGCTACTTATCAGTCGCATTAAAGAATGTTCTAAAAAATGTTGGTAGTAAATATTGCACTTAAAACGTCCATTATGCAACAATAAAAAAACTGCTACTTATCAGTCGCATTAAAGAATGTTCTAAAAAATGTTGGTAGTAAATATTGCACTTAAAACGTCCATTATGCAACAATAAAAAAACTGCTACTTATCAGTCGCATTAAAGAATGTTCTAAATAATGTTGGTAGTAAATATTGCACTTAAAAAATTCCTCGGAGGGTTCAGGTGGGACTTGAACCCACAACCTTCCGCAATCTGCAATATTTATTTACTTAAGAATAAATTGCAAAGAATTGCTATACCAAAAATAAAAATTATTCGTTTAGCAGTTTCATCTTAACTAGTGGTCAAATATTTGTAATAATGTTTCCACTGGATATTGTATAGTATACCTACAATATTGATGAGACTATCGTCAGCTCATGGCGAGTTAAGCACTTACGAAATTCGTCGGCTTAGTAAGGGGCTCGGATGGTGTAAAGTGGATAGCATATCTGCTCGGATTGCGGAAGGTTGTGGGTTCAAGTCCCACCTGAACCCTCCGAGGAATTTTTTAAGTGCAATATTTACTTAAGAATAAATTGCAAAGAATTGCTATACCAAAAATAAAAATTAAATGTTGGTAGGTTTTGTTGGAACAGTTAAAAGCCTAGCTTTAGGCTTTAAATTGATACAGTTCTAACGCGACCTCCGCTCAATAGTGAGTACCTATAGAGCAGGGTTTCTTAAACTTTATGCAGTCACGGACCACTAACTGAATTCAAAAACCTCTACGGACCCCTGTCAAAGAATATTTTAGGAAAAAAAACCTTTTATGTAGTAATCAGTTTTATTGCACAAAAACCTTTTATTGGTAGTTAACTTACACTTAGGCACTAATACTTAATTAGGTACTAAATTAGTGAGAAGGATGCTCTTGTTTTCATTGAAGGGCCCGTGCCCTAGTAGTGGGGACGTAAATGGGCAGATGATGATGAGCTGCTGCGGACCCCTGACACTCATGTTACGGACCCCTAAGGGGTCCGTGGACCCTACTTTAAGAAACCCTGCTATAGAGTAATTTATTTTGATCATCTACTTTTGCTGTTAACTGTTCACGGCGACACGTGAAGGTACCAATTTTGGATTTTTGACCGTCCTTATATTTGCACACATAAGTGTTATTTTTGAAAGTCGGTTTGAAAAATCCAAAAAGACATTGTCGGATTCGAACCACGATCACCCGTATGAAAAGCGCGTTATTAACCACCGAGCTATAATCGTGAAACTGTAATCTAAACTTTTTTTATAATTGTGATACGTAGCAGACGCGCAGACGGATCACCTGATGGTAAGTGATTGCCGCTCATAAATACCTGCAGAATCAGCAGAGTCACAAGTGCGCTGCCAGCCGTTAACTCCCTTTCACCCCAAGAACCTCCAGAACCCTCACTCACTCGACGAAACACAGCGCTGGCACTGCTTCGCGCCAGTCTTCTGTGAAGCCGTGGTATCACTCCGGTCAAGCCGGCCCAATCATGCCGAAGCGTGAGAAATCTTATGCACTGAGCTATCAGCGCGCAAATGAAATCTAAACTGTATTTTATAGCTGAATTATTTCTAAAAGAATGTTGGCATTATCAAACAGGCTTCATTTTATGAGGCAGATAAACGCGTTAGACAATAAAAATGATCCGATTCCACTTAACCGTAAAAGATAATGGTTTTCTCTTTGTTTAATTGTAAAGTATCTTAAAAGACACGAGCAAATAGGAAGTAAGTAACATAATTATCACAGAACACCACGTTATGAATCGATTACAGCAATGAACTCTAACTCAAAAATTTAAAAGCATAGTTAATTTACATTTTTAATTTTATGCTTGAGACGAAAAGCAGGCAGGAAAAATGGGTCAATGAAACATCTGCAAATCCAAAGAGTTTATGCGTTGTCGGTTTTTTTTAAAAAGGACCTCGCTCTTCTCTCGTGTGTCTCTAAGTCGTAGCTATATTTAGACACTAGGGGCTCGCCTTCACTATGTTTCGGGCATAGTTTTCTTCATTTCATAGTAGTTGCCGATAGGAGGCGCTGGGTGCGGATTACATCGCGCCAATGTTTTGCCTATTCGAGTTGCATATAATAAATAAATAATACTAATAACTGGTGTTGCAAGTGTCCAAGAGCGGCGGCAATCCTCCTGCTCGTCTGCTATGCTGCTACCTATCACATAAAAAAATTAAGACATAATTACATACATTGTTTTGGAAGCAACGAAGGAACGAAAATCACCCAGAACCAACACAAATATCTGTTTCATCATCAAACAATCTGTGAACGGGAACCGAACCCGCGACCCTTATGTCTCAACCGGCGCTCAAGCCATTGTGCTAAACGATTCGTCATAAGCTTTGTGGTTTCCTATAGTAATTATCTATTTATAAATAGTATAGAAGAAGATATATTTAGTGATGTTTTTTTTTTATGTGATAGGTAGCAGACGAGCAGGCGGATCACCTGATGGTAAGCAATTGCCGCCGCCCATAAACACTTGCAACACCAGTGGAGTTACACGTGCGCTGCCAACCTTTAATCCCCTTCCGCTCCCCGGGTGGGCCTCCGGTACCCTCACTCACTCGGCGAAACACAGCACAGGGGCTGCTTCACGCCGGTTTTCTGTGAGGCAGTGGTATCACTCCGGTCGAGCCGGCCCTTTCATGCCGAAGCGTGGCTCTCCCACAATTATATTATTATGTTGTCTATAGAAGTTATATGTTTCCTATAGAAGTTATCTATTTATAAATAGTATAGAAGAAGATATATATAGTGATGTGATTATATCACGTTGCATTGTAAAGAGGCTTTATTTTATGAACTAGATGAACGCCTAATAATAAAAATAATCCAGTTCTACTATTGCGACTTAACCGTTGTTGATTAGTTGTTTGTCTTTTTTATTGGCTTATTAGTTTTATTTTAACAGACAGTGAGATAAGTCTGTTTTATCTAATAAATTATGACGGTGACTGACAGGGGGGTTATACTTAAAGTGACCATACGGGACTGTGAATTTGTCCCGTTTTGTGGAAATTGATCCCGTAATTGAAGAATTTTCCCGTTTTGTGGAACGTTGTCCCGGTCTAGTGAACACTGTCCCATTTTGAGGAAAATTATCCCATCTTGTGAAAAAATGTCCCGGTTTGTGGAAAATTTACCCATTTGTGAAAGAAAAAAGAAACCTGTTCCGTATTTCAAAATAACGAGATCACTGACAAATGGACACCGCCCACATACCAGAAAAATCATAACTGCGCTGCCAACACACATTTTTCTAGCTATCTATGAAAAGGTAAGCAGCTGCACTTGTGACTACCATTGGTGTTACAGGTGTCCATGGGCGGCGGTAATCGCTTACCATCAGGTGATCTGTCGGCTCGTCTGCCACCTATATCATAAAAAAATGAGCTAGCTTGTATAACAGAAGCACAACTGTATAGTACTAAAACTGTACACTTAGACCGTGGGAGAGCCACGCTTCAGCATGAATAGGCGATACCACAGCCTCACAGAAACCGGCTTTCCTAATCCTTATGCTGTTATTCGCCAAGTGAGAAAGTCAAGTAAACTATTAGCTTAGCTGTCTACCTGCAGGGAAAAGGTCTCCATATGCTTACCATAAGGTGATTCGTATGCTTGTCTGCCATCTATCACATTAAAGAGAACTAACATACATCATCATCATCATCATTAGCCTATTGCAGTCCACTGCTGGACGTAGGCGTCTCCAAATGCTCGCCACTTTCATCGATCTTTGGCTACTCGCATCCAGCTCCAGCCAGCCCCCTTCTTCAGCCTACGCAGATCGTCATTCCATCTGGCCTGAGGCCGACTACACATACATTGGTTAACTCTGCAGAAGGTTTTCGACGGTTGCGTGCGTTAGCACACAAAAGGCTTGACATTAGGAAGGAGTTCGATTGATGTGGAACTGCCAGAGCGCGAGTCGCTTGTGCTGTGGTGTTTCGCGCTCCATTTGGGGAGAAGTGACATTGAGATGGGCTAAAGACACAGACTTTGTAGGGAGTGAAGAAACGCACCGGGGAAAGAGCCCTTAGCAAGTACCTGGTGAGCGTCTCCCAAGATTCGGTCCGTATGCCGAGACGGTAGGAAGGACCATGGGCTGGTGGAAGGACCTGTGTCTGTACACATAACATTGCATCAATGTAATCTCTTATCACATTTATGGGTGTTCCCCTTACTATTACAATTTCTACATAATCACTTCATTGGAGAGGTTTATCCTTTTAAACTAGGCCGATACCAGTATTTTTTATTCCTCTAGCATTAAAGTTGAAAATTGCTTATCACTTACAGGTAAACTAATTATGAAAAGCAAATGAAAAAGGATATAAAAAGAAAGGTGATGTAGAACATTGCATTAGAAGAGCTACAGACGTGCAAGCGATAAGTGACTTAATAGTTGTTAAAACAAAGGTGTAATTAGTAAAAGATGAATTTCGGAAAGATTCTGTTTGTTGTCTTCGCTTGTCTGATGGCTGTGACCATGGTGGCTGGTGCTCCCTGAACCTCGCTGGAAGGGATGGAAGAAAATCGTAAGTTCTTTTATTTTACAGTCCATACTTCTTTTTTAAAGTGGCTCAGTAAATTGATTCACCGCAGCCTCATGATTATGCAAGAGAGCCCACGTTGCAGTTACAACGGACGCGTCGACATGACATCACATCCGTTGGCACTGCCATACTGCCATATACCTTTTGGTCCACCCGGGAATCAAACCCCAAGATGATAACCACACTTGTGACTCTACTGTTACTGCATTAGTCTTTAAGCGGCGGCAATCGCTTACCATCATGTGATCTGTCAGTTTGTCTGCCACAAATCACATAAAAAACCCGGGGCGCCAAAAGTATGTTTAAAATGTTTTTGAACATAGCTCGGGTTTATGATCACTGGTGTTTCAGGTGTCCATTGGCAGCGGTAATCGCTTACCATAAGGTGATCCGTCGGCTCATCTGCCACATATATGATAAAAAGAATCAACTATTTAATTTCACCCAAACCAAACCAAATCAACTCTACCTTAACTTAGCAACGATGTCCTTGAGGACTGAAATCATGTATAGCCCAATCCTAAACTTTCCGTAGGGATGTTGTCAGCCATTTTTAATCTCCATTATTATTCCGAACATAACTTGCATCACTTTCCAACTCGATATTAGGAACAGCGCCGAGGTATAGTTTCTCAAGCTGTAGTTTTCATAACCCTATGTTACGATATCTGTATGGAACAATTTGTGTTGGTTCGATGTCTGGTATTGTATTTCTTAGGTATATAACAATTTTAAGTAGGTTAGGTACCTACCTATTATGACTATAGAAACTGAAAGAAGTGGTTGGCAAATAATTACATTTTTAAAATTATATATTTATACCATATTTTATTATCTCATCACATTGACCTTATTCCATATAAAGTAGCATTATTCGTTGTATTAAGAAGATTAGACATTTAGAGAAAATTACTTATATAATACTAAATTATCAAATATTACACCTAGACAATGAATAAATACCAGTTTTCATCACTAGATTTAGGCGCCTTTAATTTGTATTTACTAGAACTTAGACTAAATGAAGATTAAGCCTAAGTTATTACACAAAATCAATAAAATAAAATAAAAATGTTGAGAACCAATGTGAAAAACAACTTTCCAGGAGTTTCGAAGTGTGGTCCCTGTTTGTTTTCAGACTATTTTCAGAGTTAGAAACTTTTTATGGTTGTGTTTTTTTTCTGTGGAAGAGGCTTTGATATTTTGAATATTTTAAATTACCTAATTGTTTTTTTTTTACTAACATTAAATAAAAAGTGTCACAATAATTAGACTCAAAAAACTGGTAATTTGGCAGTCTCACAAGCGCTTATGCACGCTTCTAGGTTTGTATTTTAATACGCCAAAATACGATCGTAGACGCGTATATCAAACATTAAAATATCTTTATTCAGTTTAAGTCCTTTACAGAACATTTATGAATATGTATACGTCTCGTTTTGTGTTTTCTATGTGTGTTTTTGACGCTCTTGTAAGTCCGTATGCTGAAACGAACGGCAGTGTCAGCATACGCTAATCTCAAACCACTCTAAATGATATTAACTAGCAATTCACAGCAATAATATAATCATTGAGTAATGGGATCAAAAACTAGAAAGGAGGTAGATTGGTTAAGTGTTATGTGACTGACAAGCAAACGCGTCTCCTGATGGTAAAAATTGTCACCGCCTGTACACACCTGCAATAACAATAGAGTAACAAGTTCACTGCCAGCCTTTGAACCCCTTAACCATTCAGCCTCTACATTTACTCAAACACATCGCAAGAGCTGCTACATGCCGGTGTCTTGTGAGGCCTGTGGTATCACTATTATGGTGGAGCGCCCATTCACACAGAAGCGTCTCGCGATCTTGATGGTCGCAATCTATCACTGTGCGTTTCTCGAGAAATGTTCTTTCTTCCACGAACCTCAATTTTGTGGAATAGTTTAACTGCGGCAGTACTTCCTGACGGCTATGACTTAGAGACCGAAGAAAATAGCGTAGCGGTGATTACTTACTAGCAGGTGACCCGCTTGCTCGTTTGTCGCCTCTAGTATAAAAAAATCGTGGCTTTGCCCTCAGTAAAAATACAAACCAAAGTTGTTTTATTACTAATGCAAGTGGCTTTCGGAATACATTGACCCAGTTTTCCTTAAATAACTCGAATTACTCCAGGGATTTGAAGGCACAGTTCTCAAAGAGAGACATAGTTTAGTTTTTTAAGTAACGATTGATCGGTAACTTCGAAATTGTGCCGTTTATCCCAACGGGATGTCATTGTAAATTATTCTAAACGAAAATCGCAGACTAGACTTACAGAAATAAATTGTATCTTTTTATGATTCCGTCCGTAGGGAAATAAATCCCTAGTATTAGTTATATACTTTCCCATTGCAGGGCAAAGGCCTCCATCAAAGAAATGAAGTCTGGCTACTATGATGGGATTAGGCTTAATCACCACGCTTGCCTAATGTGGATTGGTGATCACAAACCCGAGCTATGTTCGACAAATTCGAAATAAAGTTTTGCTCAACCGGTGGACGATCCCAAAAACACGGCCAATTTTCTTGCACTCGACATTGAAGTCTAATAAGAGATTTGTATGAACGAATATCTAAATTCGACTTCAATGTCGAGAACACGAGAATTGCCGCTCAGGTGCTATAATTTGCTTTAACCTCTAAATGAATGGGATATCTATCTATGAGGCTAACGTTTGTTTTTTTTTCAGGAAAAAGCAGTTAGGCGAGTTCGTGATGGCGTCATCAAGGCTGGACCAGCAGTGGCAGTGGTAGGCCAAGCCCAAGGAATTATGGGATAGAAATAATGTCACGGAAAATGCTATTACAGAATTAGAAAATATTGTAACGGAAATTGGCATTGTCGCATAAACTATGTAATGTAAAAGAAATTGTAAATATTGACTGTTTTATTTTTTGTTACTATTGTTACATATTGTTAATAAATTAGGTACCATTTTTTAACTTTGTATTTGATTCGACTAATACATTGGTATTCTAAACGTCTTTAATATGTATGAATATGAATATTGGAAAGATGTGGGATTCGTGAAATATTTTTCATATGGGGTCGCATCATAAAAAAGTTTGAGAAACATTGGTTTAGATCATTGAATAATGTAGCTTTTTATCATTTTTTTATGTAATAGGTGGCAGACAAGCAGATGGATCACCTGTTGTAAAGCGATACCCGCCGCCCATAGACACCTGCAACACCAGTGGTCACAATTTTGCACTGCCATCTTTAACCCCCTTTCCCCTTAATTGGGCCTCCGGTACCCTCCCCTCACTCGACAAAACACATCGCAGGGGTTTTTTTTTTATTATTGTGCCTTTTTGGAAAATATTACGGAAATGTGCAGTCTCAGTATAAAGGCGAAACTAAGTACTACCGTGGTAACTGGGCGCCTAAGTAATTTTCTGGTATTTTTTCCAGCACAAATATACTTTTGCCATTTCTTTTGTAATGGAAATAATGTAAAGAGACCGTTGTTACAACTTTCTCTTTTCTTTGACGATAAGTAACTTTTGGTATTAGGTAAAACATGTTACTCAAGAGAACACAAAATGTTACTCAAGATAAACACAAGAGGTGGCTAAACCTTGTTGGCCAACAAGGTTACAGCCTTAGCATGATGCTGCAGGCCGCCGCGAGCAGCTGCTGCAGCGCTGGTTTTAGCTGACCCTTTGTACACTAAAATGGTTAGAGGTCTGCCCTTTGTAGGCAAAATATTAAAGTCGTCGCTACTATGGTGGGATTAGGCTTAATCACCACGCTTGTCTGATGTGGATTGATCGTCACTACTTTGGTCTAAAGCGTTGATCTAGATGTATTTAACTACCGGGCCGTGATCTTGGGGTCCCGGGTCGAGCAAAAAGTATGTTTCGATTTTCTCGAACATAACTTTGTGATCACCAATCCGCATTTGGCAAGCGTGGTGATTAAGCGTAATCCCCCATAGTAGCAATAACTTGATTTCTATGATCGAGGCCTTTGGCCTGTTAGTGGGACAGTATACAGGATGTATCTGTAAACGTTTACGTCCCTTTAACCTCGTGTTCTATCAACCATTCTGAACAACATTTGTTCAACAACTTTTCTAAATTCTTCGAAAAAATTTTCGACTCCCCATACAAAATGACCAAGTCACGTGACAGACTTTGTATGGAAAGATGAACATTTTTATGCGATTTTTCAAAAGCCATAGAACAAAATTTGTTTAGAATGGTTGGTAGAACACGTGGTTAAAGGGATGTAAATGTTCACAGATACAACCTGTATAGGCCGATGCTTTACTTTTTTTTAGTCTCTACTTTAAAGTCTTTCACTTACATCATCCTATTTATTCAAAAGGTGAAAATACTTATAAAGTTACAGTGACTGCATATGCATTAGTTTGCAATTTTATGGTGATTGAAAAGTCATGTACTCGTATGAAGTTATAAAACTTCTGTGTACGTTGGAGTAAGATCCACAGTTATTATGTTACGAAATCGATCAATATTGGCACTTGTATGTAAGTATTTCTTGTTATTTTTTTAAAAGAGAATAGAATAATGATTAATGTTTCTTTTTAAGATCAAATCAGAAATGAGAAGGTCTGTAGACGAACAAAAGAATGGCTCTAAACAGGGGTTAAGTGGCTATTCTTCCCACTAAACTAGTCCCAGAATTGTTTTCTGGTTAAGCAAAAAAATCATAAATTCTGGGATTAGTTTTTTCGCTTTCACGCCCTAAACTGATGTCTAATGCAGCAGAAAGGTTTTAGATTGAAAGGCCACGGATTAGTCAGTGCAGCTTAGGACGTCCACCTACAAGGTGGTTAGATGATCTGATTAAGATTGCAAGCCGCATCCAATCCTATCTAGTGGGCGTCCTATGGCTGATATGATGTGGGTGATGATATATTTCATATAAAGAGTGATAAATCCAGAAAGGTTTGTAATGAAAGGCATACAGATATTATGTTAGTAATACCTACAGCTTCTGTAGGTATTATCACCCATCTTAGTTTACAAAACTAACGAATTGACTTAAATCGTTATGTTATGTTATTTTAAGCCAAAAAATATTTGGTTCAATATCAATTGAGGAAATAAAACCTTAGTCACTCGAGTTAATGCGTTCTTAATTAAGCACAACAGCAAAATAAAGAGGAAATTTGATAAAACGTAGGTAGACCTAATGTATGATCCGTACCTACTGTTTCAATACCTAATATTGATATACGTAATAATAATAAAATCTTGTTAATAGATATTTTCGAGGGGTGAAAGGCTATTTGTTTTAAGCGACATTTTTGCAACTTTACAGGAGAGCGTTTTAAAGTTTTCGATTTCGGAAAAAAAATCATAAAATCTAAACTATTTGATATTTTTGCCTGCAAGTTTTACAAATCAGTTTAGTTTTAAAAAGGCCCAAATTCTGGTTACATTGTTTACTTTATAATGATAATATCTTCGAAAAAAAAATGTCACTTAATACAAAATGCCCACTTAGTAGAGTAAGGCAAAATGATTGAACCGACACTTTATTCTGTTGACAGCTGCAAGCAAATTGATTTAAGTGTTACTTGCACTGTATTTCAGAGTAAGGCGAAATGATGTAACAAACATTTTACTAATTGGATAGGGTAAAATCTATTTGGTTTAAACTCCAAAATTTAATATTTCAGGGTCAAATTAAAATAGCTTAAACAACAATTTGAAACAACTGCACTTGTATTAAATAGCATTTACTTCTATAACTTTATAAAGAATGGTCAATGATACCATGAAATTATTTCTTATTTTTAAGTTTAGATGTTAGTGGAGACGATGTTTTCCTTAAATCAAAAACAAAATTATGTGTTATTATTAAAAGTTTTCACAAATCTTATCAGTTGATATCACTTATCAGTTGTCACCGGCGGACACCTTTCACGGAGAGGGAGGAGACGTACATATTGGCGTCGTCTTCTCCCCCTCCTTGCTCTTCTGAGCGCGGGGGCGAGAAGATGCCACTCGCTTACGCTCCACCGCCTCCTTCGCTGCCATCACGTGCTCGCTAAAGGCAGCGACGTCCTTCCAGGCCTCATCACTCGCTAGTATAGCTCTCGCTATACTAGCCAGTGAGAGGTCTTGGCCGACCCTCGCCACTAATGCATAGCGCTGCGGAGCTTCCGACGCACACACCGTTAGGGTGTGTGACGCCAAAGCAACCATACCCGGTTATTACCTGCACCATCCGGAAGGAGACGACACCGTGGCTCCGCTCCAGCCACCGGTCCAAGACCGGGGCGAGCGCGTCGAGCGTTCTCCGGCCGTACGAGGTGCTCAGGACCATCGCCTCAGGAGGACCTGACAAGCTTCCTTCCGCACGGCCTCCCGCTTGACGGGGCAGTAGACTCCCCTACTGCCCGCTACTTATATACGCCGGCGAGTACGACGAGAGAGAGGTCTCAGCGAGCAAACAGGCTGCACCGAAACTTACCGTTCGGTAAGCTCGAGCGATCCGCTGCGCCATCACCCGCTGAAGCCCCCGCAAGAAAGGAAGGTATTCCGATTTTGCTACGGAATCCGATCAGACTGGCGCCCCATTTAGCGCCATTGATCGCAGGATGCCGGCTTAGAGCCGTCGGTGCCTGGATCCTGGTCCGCGCAGGTTCAGCAGCAGCCACGAAAGCGTGTATACTACTACCCTACTACCTGAGCTACCCTGAGGAGTCGCGGGTCCAGGGTGAAGCCGAGATAACGCAACTCGCCTTGACCTCGCCGGAACCTGGGGACCTCAGATAGCAATGTGCCTGATGGAGCGAAGCCTATTACCAGCCCGCGGAAACAGATCACCTCGGTCTTTTTTACGGCGAACCAGGCACCGCACCCTCTCTATGACTGAGTCCGCCGCGGCTTTTTCAAAGGTCTTCCCCGAGACGTGACAAGGTGTCATCTGGTATGCAGATGATACCCATGTCCCAAAGGAGATGGCCGCGCAGGACCCAGTCATACCCGATGTTCCAGATTAGGGGCCCAAGGAGGAACCCCTGTGGAAAACGGTCTCTACGATGCGTCGCCGGGCGACGCCTGATTTGTCCACGTACATGACCTCAGGTTCATCAAGATAATTCTTCGAACAGCGACCCGGCGTCGTCCACCCGCCAGTCAGTGGTGCACGCGGCTATGGACGGGGTGGCAAAAGTGATGTCCACCACCGATCCGCTGTTCCGCTGCACCCACGCATGGGTTAAGCCGCTATTTAGGAGGGTGAGAACACTCGCCACCGCCCACTTCTGCAGGATGCGACCCCACTGATCCGTGGTCAGGTTCCCCTACGCGACAGATTTTGCGTTGAGGTCCCTGGCGAGAATTACTGAGCGTGGTGTACTGAGCGGCCCAAAACCACGCTCAGAACACTCAAGAATGCCCCACCGGACAACTGACTGGCTGGGGGAGAAGTACCCTCCACCACGGCCAGGTCGTCCCATGAGACAGCCACATACCCAGACTTTTAAATCAGCCTTCAGCAATTATTCCAGCACTGCGCATACATACATTCGTTATCACGGTTCGCGACAGACTTTTAAGCACTCGGCGCAAGTGGTAGGGAAAGACGTCGGCGGCGAACAAAAATGGTTTGATCCGTCGTGGCTAAATAGTACCATAATAATATTTCAATGTCTGAATGGACATAGATATCACAATTTTGAGGTTTGATAAGTGTTTCAAATAACTAAGCTTAAATGTGGGGTATGTTTGACCGACACTTATTTAATTTCAAGAATGCGGATAAATTTCTGAAACGACATGCTAATAAAATTTTGATAAGGACGATAATGATTTAAACGACATGATATGATGAAAGTGGATAAAAAACAAAAAGGTTGAAACGCCTTGTCACATGTTTTTTTGAATAAAGCATAATGTTTTAAGTGACAGCTAAGATGACTTTTGGTGGAATTCATAATGATTTAAGTCACAGTTTTAGCAAAAAGTAGTTACAGGAAAAACGCTTTAACCGCCATTGAGTACTATTATTGTGATTGCAAAACATGTTTAAGCGGATTTTAATCGCGTTTGTGTATGGTTCATATCCATGGTCCCTAAAAATGATACCGATTTTTGGCGTTTCATACATCACTGTTCTAAAATGAGGCCAAAATTTTCATTGTTTGAAGCGCCAAAAAAGTCGTCTATTAATTATGAGACCCAGCTCAATCGACGCAGAAAAATTCGCTGATTCCGAATATGTATATAACTCAATATCGCCCAAAGTGTCGCTTAAAACAAATAGCCTTTCACCCCTCGTTTTGATCATATTCGAGTAATATAATATTTTGTTGAGGAAAAATCTGGTTAACGGATGATTACGTCATAACAACTAGTGTTGTTGCCTATGCACATTATAGCGGGGGACGTCCCGATTTCCAGAATTTGGAAATTCATTGGAATTTCAATAAAATATCTTATATACTTATCTAAATATCACTGATAGCTGGTGAATATGAAGTTTTAACCTTGGAGGAGCCACGCTTTGACAAAATGGGCTGGCTCGACTGGAGGGATACTATGTTTCAAAGACTGAAGCCTGAAGCCTGAAGCAGTGCTTGGTTGTATGTGAGTGAAATAGCAGACCCAAAAAAGTGTCGCATGAGGTCGTAAAGAATTTCTTGCGTGCTGTGCAAGACCGTTTAAAGTGGAGGAATTAAAGCAGGAAAGCGGACTCTGGGATCCAAAGCGAAATCTTGGGACAGAACTGGCTATATACAGAACTGGATATATGGCTAGGATAATGAATATGCTCACTAATATTTATTACTAGCAAAAAGCATTGCCAAATATCTAGAAAACACTTGAGAAAAATGGTAGTTTAGTGGATACCCATACGGAAGGTCGTAGCTCGTGGAAAAAGGTTTAATACATATTGAACTTCTTGTCCCGATTTGACCAAAGTAGGGACTGCCGGGACAGCACTAAAGACCGCACCGGATATCCGGTATCCGGGCGGACCACTATTTCAACTTTAATTAAAGCCAAAACAAAGACAGGGATAATGTTGAAGATGAATGATGATATTTTTTGTTAGTGCTTTTTTCGCGATTTAATAAAATTGGTTTGACTACATAGAACGACGGTCCCTACGTATAAACGGACATGTCAAAAACGTAGGTTTACAGGAGAGCGGAATTAAGGTTCATTTTGCTCTGAAAAAAAATATAATCAAAATTATTAATATATCTTTTCACTAATATTTTATTAGCATCAGAACGCTTTTAGCAGTATTGAAACATATGTATTTTTATCACAATTTCCCAATAAAACTACGAGTTAACTGTTTCTACGCTGTCATTTAAAAAAAGTCAAGTCGGACAAATCTAAGATGCCTGTTTATACAGCGGGAATAACAGATGGTGGTTTTCAATAGGAATTAAAATATTTTTTTTACGAGAATGTGTAATTATGACTTAATTTTCAAAGCAATCCGTAAACATCTATTTACAGTTATATTTTAAGATCAGAATGCATTAATAGTAACATGTCTTTTTATACGTGGTACAAACTAAATAAGCGTAGGCCTACTTACTGCAAAGTATAAAAAGACATGTCATAAAATAAAACCAAGATTTTGTTATAATATTGGGTATATGAATAAAACAAGTTTTAATCAAACGATATATTGTTACATAAGTTATCTTCTTAACAATATTTATGTATTTTTTTAAAAGTTATTTTTTCTGAAATAGGAACTAATTTACAATTAGAAATCACAGTCAAAATCACCATTGTAGCTTAATTATCTCAATTTACTTAGCTTTATTAGCTGAATAATATCAACTTAAATACCTATTATACTCTTTTTTATTTGGGTACCCTGGGTATGGATTAGAACATTCCCTTTTACCTAGGGCTGGAGTGTGTGTGTACGTCAGAGACGATATCAGCTCTCGTCGCCTCAGCAATCTTGAAGATCGGGACCTATCTATCATATGGCTCCGTGTAGACAGCGACGACCACCCTCGCGTTTATGCGTGCCTTTACAGGTCCCATTGCGGTGACACCGAAACTGACCGACTCTTTGAGCGCATCCAGATGGCTTCGGACATTGTGCAGCAGCAGATCCCCTCTGCGGAAATCATCCTCCTTGGCGATTTCAATGCCCACCACGCCGAATGGCTCATGTCCAGTAAAACTGATTATGCAGGTCGATCTGTTTACGACTTCGCTCTTGCAAACGGACTGTCACAACTGGTTACCACCCCCACACGAATTCCAGATGAGGAAGGCCATGCTCCTTCACTGTTGGACCTTCTGTTGACCTCTCACTCGGACGGCTACAACGTATCCGTTGTTGCTCCACTGGGCTCCTCGGACCATTGCCTTGTCCGTAGTAAAGTGCCACTCACAGACTTGGCTCGACCGCGGAAAGGCGGCAAGGCACTATAGGTCAGCAGATTGGGATGGAATGCGGTCTTTTTTTTGCATCATAGCCTTGGAGGCAGGTGTGCTTTTTGCCGGATGATCCCAGCGTCGTTGCTGACTCTGTTACCGATGTGGTCCTGCAGGGAATGGAACTTTTCATTCCATCGTCTGTGGTTCCTATCGGTGGCAGATTTCGGCCCTGGTTTGGTTCATTTTCCAGAAAAGCTTCTTGTAAGAAGCAGGAAGCTTACCAAGCCTGGGCTGATGCGGTGGCGACGGGGGATGAAAATACCAGCGCGCTCAAAAAGAAGTACAACTTCGCTTCCAGGTCCTTCAAAAGAGACATTGCAAGAGCGAAGTCGGTGCACATCGTTAGAATTGGCGAGAGACTTGAACGTCTTCCTTCGGGAACACGTGCGTTCTGGCCTCTCGCCAAAGCAATCGAAGGTAATTTCTGCAAGCCGTCTTTTCCTCCTTTGCGCACGGGAAAAGATTCGTTGGCCCATGGCGCAAAAGAGAAAGCCGACTTTCTGGGCAAACTCTTTGCGTCCAACTCGACTTTAGATGATGGGGGCCAGGCACCATCGAGCATACCGCAGTGCGGAGGGTATATGCCCGACATCCGTTTCCACCAACGCTCGGTGCGTTCAGCCCTCATGTCTCTAGATGTTCACAAGTCGAGTGGGCCCGATAGAATCACACCCATTGTGCTAAAGATGTGCGCTCCGGAATTGGCACCGGTACTCACGCGACTCTTTCGGCTCTCCTACTCTGCTGGCGTAGTCCTGACGTCCTGGAAGACGGCCATAGTGCATCCCATCCCCAAGAAGGGCGACCGCTCAGATCCGTCCAATTACAGACCGATAGCCATAACCACCCTTTTCTCAAAAGTTATGGAATCCGTAATTAACAGCCAGTTCCTTCGGTATCTCGAGGGTCAAGAGTTGCTTAGCGACCGACAGTACGGCTTCCGCCAGGGTCGGTCAGCTGGTGATTTGCTGACTTTCCTGACTCACCGTTGGGCACAGGCGATTGAGAGTAAGGGAGAGGCATTGGCGGTTAGTCTGCTGGAAATTGCGAAGGCCTTTGATCGGGTCTGGCACAAGGCGCTTCTCGCGATGGGTCTCTAGCTTTTTGGAACATAGAAGCATCAAGGTCTTAGTTGACGGCGAATGCTCCGACAATATGTCCATAAATGCTGGAGTCCCGCAAGGCTGTGTGCTATCGCCCACGCTGTTCCTTCTTCATATCAATGATATGCTGCGTTTACGCGATAGTCATTGCTATGCGGATGACAGTACGGGCGATGCGTTTTACACCGGCCGCACCAACATTTCTCGGGAAAACGTCATCGAGAACCGAAACAAACTTGTGTCTGAGATTGAAGCATGTTTACCATATTTGAAAAACTTAAACGTAAATGAAAACATAACCGTAAATATATTGATTACTTACACGTACAAACAGCCATGTAAGACATGACTGCAAATACTTAGTTGATACTAAAAACTGTTTATTCTGTGTTAAGTTATTTATTTTTAAGTAAAATTAATGAGTTTACGTATAGATAAATCAATTTATTTACAGTAGTAAAAAACCCGACGTAAATACGGTCATATCAGATATGTCCCATATACTTTAAAAAATGTTTGCAGTATAAACGGACATGTCTGACATGACCGCTTTTAATTCGTTCTCTCACCTTTACAGGTTAGGTTTCAAACGAAGTATTTGACGACATGTATACATAACTGTGTCTACGGCCCACTTTTGACTAGATGATTATACTTGTCCTTTTATACGATTTGTATACTGAGCTAACCTTATGATATTTTAAAAAAAATCTTATATGGATATGAGCGTAAAGGCAATCCGAAGCCATTTATGCAATAAAATTTTTTTGCCATTTTGGACATGTCTGTTTATACGTAGGGACCGTCGATATTAATTTGTCTATTTTTTTATGTGATAGGTTGCAGACGAACAGACGGAACACCTGATGGTAAGCAATGGCCGCCGCCCATAGACATCTGCAACACCAATAGAGTAGCAAGTGCGCAGCCAACTTTTAACCCACTTTGTCCCAATTGGACCTCCGATTCTCTCATTCACTCGACGAAACAGCGCAAGCGCTGCTTCACGCCGCCGGTCTTCTGTCTCTATTTTCATGACAAGTGACATTTTCTTTTTTTATTGATACGCGCGTTCCGTTTCCTGTGATATGGTTGCATTTGTAAATAATAGTTACGATTCTGTGGGTAACTGTGAAACAAGCCGCATCGGCTGATGCAATCCAAGGATTTTTAATTAGTATCTAGTGGTTTTTAGTGTACAAATTTGGTGTTACTTTGTGCAGTGAAGTGCCGCAGGGTGATATTAATATAAGAATCATTGAATTGTGTCGTTTTTAACACTGCTATTGTGTGTCGAGTGAGTTGTCACGTGAACAATTTGCTTTGACCTAATAGAGTCTTAAAACCTACGGCTTTGTTAAAAATAGTCTCCACAGAATCCTTAGGACATTAAAACGCTAAACACCGGCGTTTTATTGAGTGACTGTGACTTCGACTGACTTCGACTGTTGACTATACTTTATCAAACTACATTTGACATTGGCAAAATTAAATGTGTCATGAACACAATACAGGCCATATATAAAAAAAAAAAATTGTTACGAGAAAGTGACAGTCACTTTTTTCTTTTTATTTGATAGGTGGCAGACAAGCAGGCGGATTACCTGATATTATCATCATCATCATCATCATTTCAGCCAATAGACGTCCACTGCTGGACATAGGCCTCCCCCAAAGTTCTCCACACAGATCGGTCCTGTGCCACCCGCATCCAATGGGCTCCCGCAACCTTCACCAGATCACCTGATAAGTAGTAAGCAATTGCCGCCGCCTATGGACACGGCAACACCAGTGCAAACTTGCAAAGATTTTTACCTTTTCAGTCCTCATCGCATCTTCAATGGCCGCAGACTACGTGAACAAAAGTCATCCGAAGCCCTGGAGGGTTCGCTTCTACCCAAAGATGTCGCTCTTCAGGAAAGCAGACCTTATTGATAAAGGATGTTCTGTGTTCATAAGGGACTGCCCTTCAAGTTATAAGTAGGTACATAATAGTTTTTATTGTATATACTTCTTTATCTTTATCCTTACTATACTAAATATACTTATACTAATATTATAAATGCGAAAGTAACTCTGTCTGTTACTCTTTTAAGCCAAAACTACTTGTTGAGTAGCAGGATATTTATTTCTTCTTTAGCCACGGTGTGATTTTATTAACCGCGCAGTTGTGAAAAAAACAATGTTTGACAACTAGTTCAGTAGCAAAAATGTTAGTTTAACTTTGGGAACTGGTTGCGAAACTTGGTTTCCAACACAACTGGAAGGTGTAAATCAAGAATTTTTGGTACTTCTCAATGATTTAGTGTTTTTGTTTCTTACAGACAACACTTTGTATGTGCAAGACATTACGATGGAATGTATAAAACTTTTACAAACTATTGTCAGTTGGAATACGAAAATTGCAATAGTTGGCGACGTAAGTATATACCGAAGATAATGTTTATTTTTTTCTATATACCTATCATTTAACAACCAAAGGTATTTATTTAACCATACTGTGTCCTCCCAATGCTATACGATGCCGAGACATGGACGCTCACAAGAGATACTACCTACCGACTGTATCGATTAATGGCTAGTAGATACTATACCCAAAACTGGAATTCAAGACCAAAAAATCTACTACAATGTTGCTACTGCAATAAAATGATCGTACCATAGTATACCCCTTTTTTCTAAAAACAATCGCTGATGTAATTTATTTATTGGTAATTGTGATTCTATAATTTAAAAAAATTATTTTATCAACTTTTTTCATTTGAATACAAGACACTTTAATAAAAACTTGTAAACGCTTGTAACACTTCAAGTGTTAATAACATTTGACAAGAAACTTGACAGTATAGTCTGCTTAATAAGAAAAATAATGCCAAAAAGGTTGGCGAAACCTGAATGCGTCACTTGAAAATGACATTAACAGATTTGACAGTGACGTATCTGTCGTAGATTTTATTGGTCTTGAATTCCAGTTTGGAGTATAGGCATTCTTCATTTTGGAATTTGTACCTAATAATGTAGTAGGTACTTATTGCTTTACGAAGATTTGTGTTTTTTTTTTCAGAATGGAGTATGATCAAAAGAGAACGATGCTAAACTACCACGCTTAACTAGTATAATTTTAGCAATAAATTATTTATTAAAAAAAATAACTCAAAATGTTGTAAAAATTATTTATTTGTAAAAAAAAGTAAAAAATATTATGGCATACTTGACTATTTACAAACTTAAATATAATAAGGTAGATTTGGTATGTACAAGGGATTTATAATACGAGTGTCAAACCAAGAAGGTACACAAAAAAAAAACATTATAAACTTTTAAAAAGTTGAAATTATCTAAAATCTAGTGTCATTGTTAGATATGTTTAACTGCCGCACTCAGAGACGTTAATTAAACCTTATTTTCTACTTAAATAAATATATTGACCCTTATTTTAATAGACATAAAGACTATCCATACTTAAGATAATGAGCATTAAAGTTAAATGACGTTCCTGAGTGGGGCAGTTAGTTTGCTTACAATGATTGACTGATTGTGTTCTGAGTGACATTGACAGGGGGCGTTGTACAACATTTTTTCTATGGGAAAATGTCAATCAAACACATCATTAGTTCCTACTAATACGGGAGCCAAACAACTATAATAATTATACCTATGAGTAAAATTTACGTTTTTCGTCGTGTACCTCATGGTTCATAAATGATTCTTAATACTAAGTGGTGAGGTTCATTTTCCTTTGTAAATGGCGGCTGCTTCGCCCACCACCTGAACGGCTGGAGCTGCTTTGATGATCCCGTCTCTGATGTTCTGTCCCATTCTTTCCTGGAATATAAAAAAGAGAAAGTGTAAGTTTTAATATGTAATTGGGAGCAATTCGAAACTACATAAACCTATTAATAAAATGTTCAGTTATTTCTTTATTATACCTACTGTTAATATTTTATTCTATAATATAATTAGGTACCTAGGAAGAACAAAAAACCTTAACCTATTTAAAAACCATTTTTCAAACATAATAGGCTTAAATACGATAAAGTTAGCAATTTCTTCATTACTTATTAAATTTTTGTATATTCGAGATACCAAGCAACGCTACAGTCATGTAACTATACTTATGAGATATTTTTATCAATAAGTTCAATATTTTTGAAACCAATTTAACTTGGAAGAGTTACCTATTTATAAATGAAACCGGCCTTTTTTAAACTAATTTGCAAACAAGGAAAAAAACTTACAATTTTCTTAAAAATCTTCCATTTCGGCGCCGCAGAAACGGTGTTGACTGCCAGGAACAGCGCGAACACGAAGAAAATAACCCGCGAAAACTTCATTTTGTTTCGGAAATTAAATTCGAAGTTTAAATTTGAAGTTTGGAATTCGAACGTCGAGTTGCGAATGATGCTCCTAAAAGTTTGTTCAGCGTTTAAATACCGAATTGACACGGCTGTCAGTTGCATGAAATTATCAGTTCAATTGCGAACTCTGTAGTTAACGTGTTAAAGTTGTTTATTGAACAGCGTAAAGTCTTAAAGATAACGGGTTCAAGAGTTGGCGAGGGATCACCCGCTTGTCTGGTTATGTTATTCCCCTTTTATACGAGAGTTGTTATAAGATTTCTCTGGAATTAATTAACTGGGTGAAGTCCCTGTAGTATCGTAGTATTTTATTTTTAGCTTTTTACTTTGCTTAGTCATTTTTGAGGGAACATGTTTGGCTTCAAAAACATGTGTAGTGTGTAGGTAAGCAACACGGCAAATCGATGCCATAATAATTTAAACTTTTATATTTTTATGACTGGTTGGATGGCATTTTTTTACATTTTTGTGATATGAGGGAGACGAACAAACGGATTACCTATAAGGTTTCGTTATAAGCCACTTTGATTCATGTGAAAAATGAAAGGGGAACTGATAGCTTAAAAAACTATTGCGTGGTTTTTGCTACAATTTTCAGAGTAGGCGTTTGTAATATTGAAATAAAATAACGATATACTTGAGCCAAAGACTTGTTGCCAGTTATCTTTACTATTTATAAAGATATAAACTCCATACACATCAACAAACCTTATATACAAACCAAAAAGGCAAAACACTAGCGTGTTGCAATCGACGCCCTACGCCATCTATTGGCTGTCAGTGGAACTACTGTCCCGATACAAAGTGAGGGCAGGTCACTAGTTTCATTAATATTTTAATGATGAATTATGTCAGCTATCATTGCATTTAGTGCATTATCAAATCAGATTTTAATTACAGTTTGTACGGAAATGAGATTGTATTTTATATTAAAAGTATGTTTTTAAACAATAAGACGTTTAGATGAAAACCATTTAATATTTTCCTACTGCTTCTTCATATCGCTTATAGGTCCTGGTTCACATATGTCGTCGTCTACAAAGGTCCATTGATCTGAAAGGGATAAGCCATCATCAGTCCTAGTCCTATTACGTCAGCCACACATCAGGTTACCACAGCCTGTTAAATTTCCTCAGTTGATTTTCAACCCAATGTGTATCACAGTAAGATGAGAGTCGATTGAAGAAATTTGACAGTTTTGTATACTTTGATGTGTGGCTAGGTATTAGAATTATTATTATTATTTATAACTTTATTGCACAAACTTCGTACGCTACGCTACTCCGAGTATCTTGGATCGCTGATCTAGATCCAAGGTACTCTTATTACGCTAACTCAGCGATCCTAGGTGGGAAAAGACCGGTGGGTCAAGGTAGCGAATTTTAACGTCAAAGTTCGGCATTGACTCAAGACCGAACTTTGACGTTAAAGTTCGTTATTTTGTTCGGTCACAGGACCGATTGGCACAGGCCAATACCGACCGTTGGAGCCGTAAAGTCCTTGAGTGGGGACCGCGACTCGGTAAGCGTAGTGTTGGAGGCCCTGTGACAAGATGGGATGATGACATTCGAAGGCTGGCGTGAGTGAGCTTAAAATCGGGAGCGGTGGCGTACATTAGGGGAGACCTATGTCCAGCAGTGGACGAGTGTGCGTTGTTGCCGATGATGATGAATACCGCCCAATCATGCACGTTTAGTGATTTAAGGTCATAGGCGAATTCGGCCCTCCTTAAAGTAGTTTCTCAGAAATAGATACCTACCTTGTTTATCCAGCTTACAGTTTTCATACAGAAGCTCGCACATGTTCGTGAACTGATTTTTCTTCTTCCATCTTTCACCACAAACCGGTGCGTCCTGAAAACTAAAAAAAAAGAAATGATTTATCAATCGACAACCTCTATCGCCTAATAGGGTATTTGACAATTTTTTTTTATCTGTTTAATCAAAAGACCTCTCAATTTAAGAAACATTATTGAAAAAATTACTCGATTCTGATTTGAATTACCTGAGATAACCTAACATTAGAAGCACATATTTTGGGCAAGCCCAAAAACGCTCTATACAAATAGCTACAGGCGAGTGACGTCACATGCGCGTATTCTGTATGCGCGACTAGTAAATTTTGTTTGGTAGCTATATCAAATATTTCGTTTAAGTAACTGGTTTTATAATAAAAGTTGGTGGAAAATGTACGGGTAGTTCAATGATATATATTTTTTCAAATTGTCATACTTTAAAAATAGACTTGTCCATGAAACTTTGAATGCTCATAAAACCAGCTAGACGTTATATTTTTAACTGAAAATTTTGGCCCTTGGTTCTTATTTACCAGTATTTTGGAAAAGTATAAATATTTTTTACTATATCGAGATTAGTCAAATATCCTATTGTTAGTGATGTACAGACTGACACTTATTAGTTACTATATTTTGTAGACAAGATTTGCTAGAGTTGGTTCAATTTTTTTAAAACTCGTTTCACGAGGACGATCCCCAACCAGATGGTCCGATCAAGTGAGAGGATCATCTGCAAATAAGTTTTGCTCGGTCGTCAGAGACGCCATGATTAGCCACCGATGGAGGTAGATAACACAAGCGAGGTGCCACCCGTCTACATCCATTGATGACCACGATCCTCGGTCATGAGGGAGCGAGCGAAGAGAGAGAGAGAGAGATATTTTTGAAGGAAATGTTACGATACGTTACGTAACCGAAGGTGCTTTGTACTTTTCTTTTTTTTATGTGATAGGTAGCAGACGAGTATCACCCGATGGTAAGCAATTAATATAGAAAATATAATTGAAAAGAAAGTAATTGGAAAGTATAAAATGCCAAAGCATGACTCTCCCACAATTGAATACTAAAACAGTACTGAGTAGGGAGTAGGTACTAGCGTAATCCTAGCATAGGCAAAATACATTAACGTTACGATTTCTTAAAACATTCTTGCTAGACCTCTTGAGCATGAATTCCACGTCATATCAATAAATGATTGTTCTTAGTTCCAAACTCGTTATAAATTTTAGCCACAATGGAAACTTTGCAAAGCACACTGGAGCTTTGCAAATGGATTCACAGCTAGTTGAGCTTTGTCAACTGTTTATTTAGCCACTACTCGGATAGCGTGGTTTAAATTGGTTTCATTGAAAGGTGGTGTCCCAAGTTGTATGAAGGCTAGGCTAGGACCTTGTACAGCTTTCAATAAGAGGATAATATAGCCTGCAACAGTTTGTCATTATAACAATTTCTTTATAATTCGTTTTGTGGTACAAAATAAAAAAACATGATAAGAACCATGCTTGCCGTTGCAGGCAGCCTGTAACTGAATCTGCACTTAGTTTTAATCTAGAGTTATACACTATGTTTTATTTAGGTGAAAGATTTGTTGTCTGTACTGTAAATACTTAAATAACTAAATAAACCATCAATTTTGCGCAATAATTCGAGCGCCGGTTGAGACGCAAGGGTCCCGGGTTCGATTCCCGCACCAACACAAATGTTTGTTGATGAAACAGATATTTGTGTTGGGTCTGGGTGTTTGTGGTTCCTTCGTTGTTTCTAGTTTCCATAGTACAAGGGAAAACCTTAGTTTGGGACCAGGGCAATGTATGTGATGTTGTCTCAATTATTTATTACTAGCGGCCGCCCGCGACTCCGTCCGCGTGGAAAAGTAACTTTTTACCCCCCTTTCAACCCCTTACAACCTCCTTTTCGCAATAAAAAGTAGCCTATGTCCTTTCCCAGGGTCTAGATTATCTGTATACCAAATTTCATTTAAATCCGTTGAGTAGTTTTGGCGTGAAAGAGTAGCAGACAGACAGACAGACAGAGTTACTTTCGCATTTATAATATTAGTATGGATTATTTAATTATTTTTAGCTGTCGTGTGTGACAATAAACATATTAGTTATACCAAAGTAACAAGTAACATCTGACAGCAACTGTCATTTGCAGTCTAAGTTTCATACAATTTTTCCACTAACGCCATATTGTATGCATGCGAGGTTCGATTCGACCAATCTTTATCCGCCATTAAATCTATGATATAAGGGTGTCATTCTACACGAATCGGGACATTATGCCATAGATTTAAATCCTCGTGTAAAAATTGGTTGAAGTAGGAGTTGAATTATTGGTTAGAATCATGACACTTTGTAATTTTGAAATACTGTACAAGGTTCTAGCCAGCTACGGAACTCTGTCCTTTCAGACCTATGCATATTAAATTCATAGTGATTGGAAAGTAAAAAAGTTTTAACCCCAAATCGTTTGGCGCCAACGTTTTATTGATACTAAACCTTTTTGCAAAACTCATTTGCTAGTTAAGGGTATATTGGTTTTCGTTAGGAAAATCTACCTAGATTTACCTTGGAAAATGCTTAGGTTCGCCGCTCATTGGTTTAAACGAGTAACTTTTAATGAGATCTGGGGGATAATGGACTTGTGGTTTAGATACGATTTACATAGCAGGTTAAAGATTAAAACTTTCATATATTGAAAACTAGCGGGTGACCGCGACTTAGTATGGAGTTAGTCAATTGATTTTGATCATTTTGAGATCTCTCCCACGTAAAACATAATGGAAACGAAATGATATCACATCATTCCAACAGTTTCATAATTTTAGCAGTGGAAGAGCCACGCTTCGGCGTGAATAATAATTATACCACGTCCTTATAGAAAACCGGCGTGAAGTAGTGCATGCGCTGAGTTTCGCTGCGTGATTGAGAGTAGCGGAGGCCAAATCCAGGGGAAGGGGGGTTAAAAGGTATGCATCGCACTTGTGACACCACTTGTTGCAGGTATCCATGGACGGCGGTAATCGCTTAAAAACAGGTGATCCGTCGGCTCGTCTGTCACCTATACTCCAAATTGTATTCAAGACCAAAAAATCTACGACAGATACGTCACTGTCAAATCTGCTAAAGTCACTTACTAATGTCATTTTCAAGTGACGTTTTCAGGTTTCGCCAACTTTTTTGGCATTCTTTTTCTTATTAAGCAGACTAAACTGTCAAGTTGTTAAAATAATATTATAAAAAAAAATTCGTTCCAATTAATTCCTTAGTAGGTCCTCCTTAGTTCTCCTACAGTGGTTAATATACTTACGTTATGTAGCCGCTACATTTAGCGAAGTCCTTCATACAGTCCTCCAGTTTTTGTTCATACACCGTCTTGTTGTATTCAAACATGATGTCAAATGGAAGCGGCCTGAATGTCACCTCAGCATATGCTTCTTCATATTGGCCCGCCCCCCCTTCTAGGACTTTTCCCATTAGTGAATTAACTGTCGAATTTAGCGCCCTTGATGTTAAAACTGGAATAGATTTGAATAAAATTAATAAATGCGCCTGACAATCACACCAATCACACCAATCAACCTATAGCGCTACCATGAGTTGACATCTAAAACTGACATAACGTAAACTATTGCTCTGTCTCTTTCAAATGCATCACAATGAAAGAGATAAAGCGATAGTTTTCGATAGCGAGGATAGTATTTCAAACTCATGGTAAGGCTACTGGTCTCAAACTAGGGCAACCCCTGTACTATGAGTATGAGGTGACGATAATTTACTGGGGGCGTCAACCCAAAGCACCATCCCATAAAAACTTAAAAAATGTAGTTTCCGGAATTGACTTGGCTGGGAATCGAACCCGAGACCTTTCGCGCTTCGGGCGAACACCTTAGTCACTACGCCTTCAGGGCCGTCGAGTCGGGGATTTAATTTGATTGGCGTCATTATTATGTATGTATATTAATCTTAAATAACAGCGCAACTTTCATAACACTCCAGCGAACAATTCTTTTTACACTGAAATTTGCGACCTGTATCCAATCGCAGGTCAATAATACCCCCTAATTAAACCAAACACAAAGGAAAAAAAAAAAAATTGGCGAGCTGCCACGACCTCAAAAGTATGTTACTAGTAGCCCGCACTCACTTTTTTCCAGGACAATAAAATAAAATAAAAAATAACCTATTTTATTGGCGACCCGTTTGGCGCAATGGTTTGAGCGCCGGTTGAGACGCAAGGGTCGCGGACGATTCCCGCACCAACACAAATGTTTGTTGATGAAACAGCTATTTGTGTTGGGCTTGGGTGGTTCCTTCGTTGTTTCTGGTTTTCATTGTACGGTGGCCTGCACATCAGGTTACTACAATCTGTCAAATTTCTTCAATCGAATCTCCCTTTTATGTCAAACGTGTTTGGTTCAATATCAACTGTGGAAATTTGACAGATTGTAGTAACTTGATGTGCTGGCCACTGTACAACAGCAAAAGTAGATGATCAAAATCAAAAACTCTATACTCACTATTGAGCAGAGCACGCGTCAGAGCTGTATTGTATCAAATTCATACAGTTCTGACGCAAACTCCGTATAGCCTCAAAGTGATTCACACAGTTCTGATTCAAACTGTGCTCAATGACTATATAGTTTTTAATTTTGATTATCTACTTTTGTTGTTGATATAGATGCCTACCATTTTGTTCCACCATACCTACCATTTTGTAGTTTTCGGTGTCGAAACATTGACTCAGTGTGATCCCGAAGCACTTTCTTTCTTCCGTGATTTAGTTTAAATTTAAGTGCATAATTAAAGTCACGGGAAATCCAAAGATTAGCAGCTGTGTTTCGTTAAGTATGTGAGGATACCAGAATCCAATTGGAAGGGAAGGGGTTTAGAGTTGTAACTCTACTGATGTTGCATGTATAGATCTATGGGCGGCGTCCATCGCTTACCATCAGGTAATTCATCTGCTCAGGAAAAAAAGATCAAGTCCATCTACGAATAGGTATATTTTTTTGACTTATTTTTTACCTGTAGTCAAATATATCAATAATCGATTCCATAGAATCATCTCTACTACACAGTTTTAACATTATTGAAAAACCTGCACATTTTCTCAGCTCCCAAGTATTTTTACGATGAATACTGAAATTTCGATTACACACTTGACTTCGTAACAAACAAATTGATCTTTGAGGTTCGATAAAAAGCTGAAGTAATTAACGAGCTGTAAAATAAATTAATTCAATTTCAGCCTGAAATTGAAAAGTTTATGATTCTGTAAACGAAAGTTGAATTGGATTTTATGAACAGTAGGAGCAGATCAGACAAAATTGTTAATAATTTCATAACATTTTGGATTAGGGTAATTCTCAGATTGTTATCATACAAAATAAGAGTTAACATAAAATTTGTGAAGCTGAAAATAAATTATCGGATACGGGATATTATGTTGATACTCATAAGTGGTTAATCTCTTTTGGGATCAGGTTTTGTAATCTATTACTAATTTGTAAAGAGAACATTTCTGTGGAAAACCACAAGGCTTATATGTGAGATGTAATCGCCACCCAGCGCCATCTATCGGCAAAGATACGAAAAAAAGTGAAGTGTCTTATAGAAGTATTTGTTTATCATACTAGTAGCTTACCTGTGCCCTAGTAGTACCCCCTTTTCTAACCGTGGGAGAGCCACGCTTTGGCATGTATTGGCCTGCTCGACCAGAGTAATACCATGGCTCTCTGCTAAAACTATTTAGTGGAGATAAATCTATGGATTGGATTACTTTTATAGTTGACTACAGGTAAAAAAGAAATCGGAAGAAAAACATTCGTACAGAGCCTTGATCTTTTTTCATGTGATAGGTGGCAGGCGAGCAGACGGATCACCTGATGGTAAGAGATTGCCGCCGCTTATAGACAGACACCTGCAAGACCAGTAGAGTCACAAGTGCGCTCAAACATTTCTCCCCGATTGGGCCTCCGGTGCGGTCTTCTGTGAGGCCGTGGATCAATCCGGTCGAGCCAGCCCATTCATGCCAAAGCGTGGCTCCCCAACGGTAAATAACTTTACTGTTCATCGTCATCATCATCAGCCTGTTGCAGTCCACTGCTGGACATATGCCTCTCCAAATGCTCGCCACTTTGATCGATCTTCGGCTACTCGCATCCAGCTCCAGCCAGCCCTCTTGCGCAGATCATCACTCCATCTGGCCTGTGGTCGTCCTACACTACGTTTACCGAGACGCGGTCTCTACTCCAGAACTCGTTTACTTAACACAAGTTAACTTTACTGTTACATTAAAACATCTACGGCACCCAACCGGGACCTTGTAAAAGAATTTAATCTCACGACCCGCTTTCCCTGCCTTAAAACATTTTTGTGGCGAATTAATTTAATACCTCAGATACCCATCCCTGAATTTTAAGCAAACGGTTCTTTTTCACACACAAAAAAAAAACAAAACCTTATGATGTTTCGTTTAATTAAAAAACCTACAGCTAGAATTAACTTACTTAATATACAAAGTATTATACGTTTTGGGCTCAGAAAAACGTATAATACCATCTACATAAACCTATTCTTAAAAAATAACAGTTCGTAGAATTAATAATACAGTTATATTACAACATGATATTAACTTCAAAAGTAACGATAACCAAAGGAACTTTTTACACAGCACTGTGTACAAACACCAAATTAAAGCAGTCACAGAAATTGACACAGAAGTTTATATGTTGTGCATTTCGACACTTGTCTCATGCTATTTGAAACAGGACTTTAGTCAGAAAATCTGGGAGCATTGGGACGTCTTCGTGTTTACTGTCACTGTGTTTTCCAACTGTGCGAGTGCTGTCAGCTCTGTGTCCATTTTCCTGTTCTTAACCCTTGTGTTCTTCTTGAGTTGGCCTTTTTTTTGACAGCAGCAGAGTATCTCTTCAAACTCCTTTCTGAAGTTGTCGTTCAGCCACCCGTATAGGAGCGGGTTCGAGACAGCACTGGACATCCCAAACATGTGACAGATAGCATACGTTATTGTCATTGGTTTTTCATCCATCAACGGCTCTGAACTGAAGTCTGCCACCAAATTGAAGACGTTTAGTGGCAGCCAGCTGATGACGTAAGTCGCTGCTATTGCTATCAGAATCGCTGGCGTTTTCCTCGTAGTCCGTCTGCGACCACGAAGTCTTCTATGAATTTGAACATGGGCTATGACTACAACTAGAACAGGTAATAAGTATTGGAAGATCAAACTTAATAATGAGTAGATGGCACGTCCGTTCTGTCTGACGGGCCAGTCTTCTATGCAGAAGCTTACGGACTCCATTCCCATGAGTCCAAGCTTGTGAGTTTTGAGGCTTCTGAATATGTACAGAGGTGAGGCGAGGGTGAAGGCTGTCACCCATATGAAGAACATGGTGACGAGCGCCCCCATAGTTTGAAGGCCAGGACGTGTTGGATACACGATCAACTGTGAACAAAAAGTCTATGTTAGTTTTTCTTACTGTATAAGGAATTCTTCCAAATGTGCTGGTTCTGTTTAGGAAACGTCATAATAAATAATATCGTCACAGAGGATATATATAATCTACGTCGTGTTTTGATACTATTCATTCACCAATTTTTTTATTGTCTGAGAGAAAAAACATTATACAGCTTTACTGGCCGGGTGGTGCATTTGGTAGTGACCTTGTCTCATAGGCCAAAGGTTGTGGGTTCGATCCACACCCTGGACAATCATTCGTGTCATGAACAATTTATTATTTATTACAGCTAAAGTATCTGATACATTTTGGACGGAAATGGCTACGATACGATACGTCATTGAAGATGCATCGTGCTGAGTACTAGCGTAATCCTAGCGAAGGATACGATACGATTCCTTGAAAAGTTCGTGCTTGTTCTACGTGTATGTAAACTACTGGTTGTACGTATAACTCTCGCTAGATGGCGTTGTACCAACAAATGTGATAGATTGCACTACAGCTGAGCCGCTCTGACATTATCAAGCACTATATATTTAAGAAATGTCAACATGAGAGATATTGAATTTTTCTGTTTTATAGCCAGTGTTATCGTCCATAATAAGTGGTTTTATCATTTTTGGAGTGCTCCGGCGCTTGGTTCATTACAAAAGAGGCTTCAGTGATAAACTGATAAATAATGGAGTTCATATAAAATCAATATTAATTTTGCATCCACATGTGCATTCGTTTGATACTGCGTCAAGAGATAATATTTATTGTTTGACTTTCACCTGTGATTTTTGAAGGACGATCTTAGATCAGCGGGTAGTTCTGCGGTCGTTCTAAATGAATCTCTGGTTTGCTTATTCATATTAAAAATGCAAGCTGAAGTGGCAGTGGGCTGGCCATATCTGCCGCAGAACTGACAACCGTTGGGGTAAACGAGTTCTGGAGTGGAGACCGCGTCTTGGTAAACGTAGTGTAGGACGACCTCAGGCCAGATGGAGTGATGATCTGCGCAAGAGGGCTGGCTGAAGCTGAATGCGAGTAGCCGAAGATTGATCAAAGTGGCGAGCATTTGGAGAGGCCTATGTCTAGCAGTGGACTGCAACAGGCTGATGATGATGATTGAAAATGCATTTATTGGAGCAAAAACCATGTTTACCAATATTAGTCAGTAAACCACAGCACCAAGCAGTATTAGTTTTGAAAACTATGTTACGGCCATTAACGCCCACTTCCAGATAGGGAGACGGCGTTCCTCACAAATTAATTCAAACAAAGTTACAACTATTCTATGTGCAGAAGGTGTCAGGTCGAGTTACCCACCAGCATGTGCAGCAGTGCCAAAATAGCACTTGTGTTTCAAAGTCAAAGTACCTATTTGTTTGCATAGAATAGGTAGTACATACGCTGTCCTAACATTTGCATGGAGGCTCTATATTAAGTTAAAGGTTAAACGTTAGGATAACTATTCTTAATGCAAAATCACACTCCAGTTAATTTGGTTTCCCTGTTTAAGAGTCGATCATCATATCAGCCCACATCCACCCACTGCTGAGTATTAGCACAAAATAATTACACAGAAGTTAGACTCAGCTTGATTTTGAATTTAGAAGAGTTCGTTGACATATGCTAGGGTTGTTGCCCGGCATGAGTACATAAGCGCGCGGCCTCTACCATAGACCTCGACAGTTTGACAATCTTATGTCATAGGCTAGGATTAATGTGGTCGAAAAGGCGTATTTCCCCGTTAGTGCGCATGCGTGAGTACATGACACGTTTTTAGCTCTTAGTGGGCAGCCTTCTTTCTGTGTGTAATTATTTTGTGGTATTAGGCCTCTTCTCTATCACGCCATTGTCTACGGTCGAGGTCCCCAGCCAGCCTCATTCATTGTTTCCCTTCTACCATAACAATACCATCAGACCAACTGCTAAGGAATGGAACAACTTGCCGGCTTCTGTATTTCCAGAGAGCTACAATTTGGGTGTTTTTAAGTCGAGAGTGAATAAGCTTCTTCTGGGAAAGCACGCTACATCTTAGACCTCATTGTCACTCTCCATCAGGTGAGATGAGGTCAAGTGCAAACCCATCTTATATAAAAAAAAAAAACCAACGGGTAGGTGGTCTACTCACAAGACGTGGTCCATTATAATTTTATCAGACTTCTCAAATTCAGATAGTCTACACCCACAGCCAAATTTTCGGCTAGAAGTTATTGTCGTTATTTAAGTTTTGGCATTTAAAATGTTAATTTTATAAACTTAAATCTGAGTTAACATAAAAGGGTAAAGGGCATCAGATCTCCAATAAACATTGAACATACATGCTCGTAAATGTGAATCGCTCTGTTGTGAGCCGCAATAGTGTTGGCTATCAGTTGTCCACTATCGATCAACACTATCGATCATCGATAGATCAATGTTATCGATGTTGTATCGATAGTATTGCCACGTATCAATAGTATCGATGCTATCGATAGGCAAATTTAGCAATACTATTGATAATGTCAATACTATCGTATACATTATTGATAGTTTGACGACCCGTTTAGCGCAATGGTTTGAGCGCCGGTTGAGACGTAAGGGTCGCGGGTTCGATTGCCGCATCAACACAAGTGTTTGTTGATGAAACAGATATTTGTGTTGGGTCTGGGTGTTTGTAGTTCCTTCGTTGTTTTTGGTTTCCATAGTACAAGGGAAAACCTTAGTTTGGGACTTGTTGTCTCAATTTCTATTTCTTTCTTTCTAGTTTTACACTATCGATGGTCAGCTAAGTTGTGTTAGTATTATTATGCTGTTAGAAATTGCAATTTCTGAGCAAAGATGTAAATCATTGTATCTAAAAGCCTTGCATTGCATTACTATCGACAGTACTGATAGTTTAACGACCGATACTATCCATAGTATTGGCCTTCATAGTATTCGTATCAAGTCAGGTAACTATATTGTGAGATGTAGTTGTAGTTTTACTATTGGTAGTAATTAATGAATATATTTTTTTTATTGCACACAAAACAGCGGTATAAAACTTAAAAACTTGTTATAACAGGAGTAATGTACATACAACTCCGGAAGATGTCGTGGTCCTAGGTTCGGTGCTGCAGACCCACGGCATCTTCCAATAAGGACGATGAGGGAGAGTTCCAGGGGTTTTAGCCGGGAAACCCGTAAAATATTAAAATTATAATATTTATCGAGCCAACAATCGATAGTCCAGCAACACTATGCCGCAACAATGACAGAAAGACAAAGGGATCTGGAGCCACGCGATTGGATGCGGATAAAGGAGCAAGTCGGGTGGACGGAAAATATCAGCGGCCTGTACAAAGCAATATTCACACTGGCCTTTTTATACTTATACAGTGTATCTGTGAACATTGACATTCCATTAACCACGTGCTCTACCAACCACTCTGAACAACATTAGTTCAACGACTTTTCGAAATTCTTCGAAAAAAAATTCGACTCAATATACAAAATGATCAGATCATGTCACGTGACCAACTTTGTATGAAAAGTTAAACCTTTTTATTGCGAAAAGTCATAGAACAAATATTGTTCAGAATAGCCGGTAGAAGACGTAGTTAAAAGGATCTAAATGTTCACTGATACACCATCATCATCTATTCCCAGGGTATCTGGGGTCGGCGCAGTATGTTTTCTTCTTCCATTCGTCCCTGTCATTCGTCATCGTATCATGTTTACTGATACACTGACACAACCTATACAGGTTGTATCAGTGAACAGTACCTTACTGGGCACGTGCAGTACTTTGGCATTCTAAATGATGAATTCCAACCAGCTGTGTTCCTTAATAGGAAGAACGGTAATCCGTAGTGTAAATTCATTCAGTTAATCTGAGTGTCATATTTGCGTCTAATTCCCGGTTGCGTTCAAAGCTGTAGCTTTTGGAGCCCGGGGTACGCTTAGACCGTGTAGTTAGACATCTGACCACCGTGTGTGGTCAGATGTCTAACTACACGGTGATCGGTTATTTTTGATGTGAGATGTCAAAATGTCACTAAACGACCAATGATGTTGCAGTTGGACCTCTGTATACACGTACGCCATCTAACGGATTTTCCACACGCGGTAGCCACCATTACAATGAAGCGAATGGCGTGTGACCTTTGCAGCTCTCTTTTTAACAGAGGAACCTGACCAACTGAATCATAGTTACACGTTTCGAAAACTATCTGAAACGTGCAGGCAGAAAAGTAGACCTTACCTGATGGTGAACGATTGCTGCCACCCATGGATTTCCAAGTGCGTTCCCTACCTATGAAACACTGCCCCGGATTGAGCCTTTGGTACACCCTCACTCACAGTATACATAGGTCGATTCACGAAAGATGACCACAAATTACGATCTTCTACCCTTAATATCTCATGAAGTAAAGACTCAAGACAAAAAACATGGGCAATTAAACATATAATGTGTTTGGTCTAAGCCCTTGTAATGTGTCAAATTGAGAATGAGCCATTTCTTCATGAGATTACACGCGTAGACGATCGTCATTTGTGGTCATCTTTCGTGAATCGACCTGTACAAGGCGTAGGAGGATTTTACGCTGGTTTTCTGTGAGGCTGTGGCATCACTATGGTCAAGCCAGCCAAAGTGGCTTTCTCATAGACTCAGTCGAATATTGATCAAAGTGGTAATAATATGGAGAGACCCATAGATTTGACTTTACATTGTTCAACTGGTCTGGCTTCTACGAATACTATTCAGCTAGCCAATATTTTTTCCATTGCGTTGGTCAGTGTTGATCGATAGGTCAGATAGCTATGATCGACGGATACCGCTCGTTGACATTTTACTATCGATATACGCGTCAATTGATTGATAAGTCTAGTAAAAACGTTCGATCAGCGTTTATGCATTAAAAACAATGGTTTTATAAAAAAATAAAAATGTCTTTATTCTCCTTCGACCATTACTTATAATATGTTTTTTTTTTATGTGATAGGTAGCGGGCGAGCAGGCGGATCACCTGATGGTAAGCAATTGCCGCCGCCCGTGGACACTTGCAACACCGGTGAAATTACAAGTGCGCTGCCAACCTTTTGTCCCCTTCCCCCCCGAGTGGGCCTCCGGTACCCTCACTCACTCGGCGAAACACAGCACAGGGGCTGCTTCACGCCGGTTTTCTGTGAGGCAGTGGTATCACTCCGGTCGAGCCGGCCCATTCATGCCGAAGCGTGGCTCTCCCACAGTAAAATGTTGCTTACAATCTAAGTAAAATCGTAATGGGAGTTATATTAGAACATATACTGTTTGGGAGGTCTGGATACTAAGGCAGGATAATCCTGTACTTCAGGATTAAGAAACTAAGCATTTTAACACCGATCGATGACCTTGATATACTACAGATCAATTGGTCTAGTAACCTGTTATTTCTTTTTTTTTTTATGTGATAGGTAGCAGACGAGCAGGCGGATCACCTGATGGTAAGCAATGCCGCCGCTCATGGACACCTGCAACACCAGTAGAGTTACAAGTGCGCTGCCAACCATTTATCCCCTTCCCCCCCGGGTGGGCCTCCGGTACCCTCACTCACTCGGCGAAACACAGCACAGGGGCTGCTTCACGCCGGTTTTCTGTGAGGCACACATACACACATATTTCACATATAATTTTCAAGATCAGCAGGTAATACAGGAGTTGACTGACAAACGATACAGAACATTAAGATTCCAAGTAAATTACGTCAGTTTTCACGAATCGGTCTGGTCTGGTGTTAATCAATGTAAAACATGCTAATGCAGGTAATTTGTCTTTAAAACAGGTGAGAACAGTGCGCGTTTTAAGAGGCTGAAATAGACATGACATTTTGAAGATACAAATATATTTTTCAAAAGATGACTTGGTCAAATAGATTTTTTATGTGATAGGTGGCAGACGAGTAGACAAATCACCTGATGGTAAGCGATTGCCACCCACAGATCTATACATATAATAAAATGTAAAAAAGCTGTGTCTGTACATTGAAGATATTTATCTCAAAATAACTTAGGACGACTAAAAAACAGTAACAGAACATGAATCAATGATTTTAAAATTTTTGTCTGTCTGTTTGTCTGTTTGTCTGTTTGTCTGTTTGTCTGTTTGTCTGTTTGTTCGCGCTAATCTCGGAAACTACTGAACCAATTCGAATGAAACTTTTTTTATTGTATAGCTGTAATCAGGGCAACTTATAGGATATATTATATTTTGAAGACCAGGCTCCTTGATGTAGAACCACAACAGCCCAACTAAACTATAAGAGGTAAGCCAATGGCACTTTAACAAAAGTTGTTCAAATTTATGAGCATTTTATGATGCCATGAAAAAAAATCAAAGATCATGGAACATCTGGCGTGGAACTCTAAGAGCCCAGCTACTCTTTAACAAATATGGAATGAAATGGAATGGAAAATTGTCAAATGTGATGAGCATTTTTGGATGAGATCCTATAAGGAAGGATATTCCGAACTTAAACCCCTAATGGAGCGAAAAGGGGGTTCCAAGTTTGTTCATGGGACTACGTGATTCCTTGGCCCAATCTACTCTAACTTTTGCATACATATTCTTTGACAGAATTGATGGATAAAATATAAGATTCAAACTTTAATAGAATACTTACATCCCCTAATGAAATAAAAATAATTTGGGGAATAAAAATAACTTTCATTTATTTTTTTTATTTTTATTTAAATAATCATCTTTAAGTCAAGAGTCATAAAGTTCACGCCAACGAAGTTGCGGGCGGCCACTAGTATTTAATAAAAGACATTTAATAAAAGAATTACTTACCAACAAATGTTACTACTCAGTAAACGAATATTTGGAAATAAAATATAATGGATGTTATGTTTAGGTATGCATAATTTACTATACAAAACTCAAGTAAATTAAATTTAGTAAAGATTTAAATATCTGCCCCTCTCTATTCCAAATTGCAATGCCTTCCAGGCGCATATGTTCTCTATCTTCTTATGTTACCTGTAGTCATATGTATTGCAAATTAATAATAAATATACAACACCCACAGGCAAAGCGGTGGTCTTGCAATATAGTTAACTTTGACAATTGATTAAAACCACTGCTGAAAGAGACAGCTTGTGGTTGTAATACGTTTGGAATATTTTTTTGTCTAAGTATATTTAACTATTGATTTCGGGTTTCTTATTAAAAAATTAAAAATGCTACCCAAAGATAATGATTGCCAATTGTTTTTTTTATTTCGTGCAATAAAGTATCCCACGCGGACAAAGTAGCGGGTAACAGCTATGTTTGTATAATAGGCCTGTTTCCAATTTTTTTTTCTGATTAGTAATCAAAGAAGCTCTCCGAAGTAGAAACATCGGCAAAAGATTACTCTGTTAGCATGAATATTTTCCGAGATATCACCATTCAAAGATCACATAAAATAAACCTTGTCAAAACGCTCCATACAACGGCCCTGCCACGCTGTGACGTCACAGCGTGCTAGTTTGTGTTCATCACGGGAGACCTTTGTTCGATAGCTATATTATTAAATAATGCGTTTATGAAAATGGTTTCAAAAGAAAAGTTGCTCAAAGTTGCATGAATTATCTAATTGTATATAATTATTTTAGTAAATGTAATACTTTTAAAATCAAGTTACGTATCAAATTTAGATCTAACTTTGATTGACTGATGACAAAAAATTATCAAACTAAATTCTTGTATATAGTTTTTTTTTACCGTTATTTCTCCATTTTATACAAACAATCTTCCAATCTCTAACCTTGGAAACAAGCCTATTCCTGTCCACCCATTCTCTGTACCCAAAAGGGGTGGACAGCGGGTTTTGGTTAAGCTTCTGTAGCACTTTCGTATCTTTTTGTGTCCGCCCGGGGTGGATAAGCTAGGGGCGGACAGGGGGTATAAACCTTTTGAAGATAAAGATAAAGATAAAAACCATTTATTTGTTAGCCACACACGAATTATTACAAAACTGGTGTCAAAAGAGCATAGAACAAAGAAACAAAACAAAAAAAAATGAATTGAATCAAAAAAGAGGCCCAATCGGAGGGAAATAAGTTTTAAAGGCTGGCAGCGTACTTGTGACTCTACTGGTGATGCTGGTGTGTTTTAGTGGCGGCAATCGCTTCCCTTGTGCAATGGAAACCAGAAACAACGAAGGAACCACAAACACCCAGACCCGACTTAAATATCTGTTACTTCAACAAATATTAATTGTGTTGGTTTGGGAATCAAACCCGCTATCCTTACGTCTTAACCGGCGCTCAAACCATTGCGCAAAACGGGTCCCCAATAAAGAAATCAAGTCATCGCTACTATGATGGGATTAGGCTCAATCACCACGCTTGCCTAATGCGGATTGGGGATCACAAACCCGACCTGATATTTTTTTTAATATATTGTCCCATTGCTGGGCAAAGTCCACCCCCGAGTCCCTCCATCGATCTCTATCCACCGCCATCTGTGGCCCATCGATTGCAAAGCTGTTAAGATCGTCACTCCATCGCTTTTTAGGTCTGCCCCGTTGTCGGCGTCTATAAGTAGCCTTACTTTTAGTTTGAAATACTATCCAAAACTATTGCTCTGTCTCTTGCAAATGCATCACAATGAAAGAGACAAAGTGATAATTTTCGATGGCGAGGATAGTATTTTAAACTCATGGTAAGGCTACAGGTAACCATTGGGTTACTATAAACCTAACCCAATGGTGACCTAATATTATTATCTAAAAATACCCACAATGATGACGTCATCGTCAGATTAATCTTTGTTGGAAAAATGTCTCAATTAAGGTCAACAACTAGCTCGGCATAAATGTTAAGGGTTTGCTCAGGCGCCTTTGATGTGCATAATGATGGCGGAAAAAACGCTCCTGTTATAATTTTCAAGTCTTGACATTTCCAATGTTGTTGAAAATATTAATGGATTTATTGTGTTAGTATTTTGGAGGTGTGCCGCCACCGAGGCTAGTGGATAGTGGGTCGCAATTTAATGTCGTAAGACCCAAAAGCCTTTTAAAAGGCATAAAACAACTGATTTTCTATTGTGTCTGCTGTCTGGAGACCTATTTTTGAATTTTCGCTTCGTCCAAACAAAACTACTCGTTTTGCAAGTCACGTCGTCTTGTGAGTCGCACGATTGATAATTTTCGCTATTTTTGAAATCACTCGCTTAGGGTATTGCTAAGCTTGACAAAATTATAGTGTTAACTCGTTTCACGCAGAAAATTCTATAATCGGTACTACACAGTTAGCCCGGGGTTACGTTCCGTTATACGGCGTAACGTATAACGGAACATTTGCGTTCCGTTTTGACAGAAAAAGGGAAAAAGAAAAATAAATTTGACGTAAATGCGTCCACTCGCCTAGCGGAAACGAGTGGTTTGCACCTCTCGTTCCAAATCGCTCGTTTTTCTTCTTTTCAGGAATTCTCAGTGTCATGTTTGTTACATTATGTTGTTACACTTACATTTACTGTCGGTAAATCTTAAGATTTAGGTGTAAATCCTAAATTTTAGCCGAAGATTTACCGAGCTTTTACAGTAACATATACATATTTTTGGAGTCGACTGAACCTTTAGGTGACTCGCCAGTTCATTTATCGCTACTAACATAAAAAAGGACTAAAATCTTGCAATAAATTGGTTAGTTAACTAGTTTCAATAAAATAAAAATAGTATCTAAAACTAACTGAACTTAGACAATCGTACAATCCTTTACTAATGAGGCCGAGCTTACAAACTCAAGTATACCTAATAAGCCAAGTTATTGGAGGTTCGCTTTGTTCTAACAAACTAATTGGTCTCAAGTGAATGCAATCTTTAGCTTCGATTGGGCATACAAATTGCCAACTAAATGGCATGTCGCTGCCAACGGAGTGGAACTATGTGTAGTGATGTCACTGAGACGATTTGAATACTATCGATAAAACTGTGTTGGTTTTTTTTTTGTTACATTATACCGGGCCAACGAGCAGACAGCTTACCTGATGTAAGTAATCATTGCCGCTCATGGACATCCGCAACACCGAAGGCATCACAAATAGGTTGCCGGCTCTTAAGGCAGGAACCCTTTTTTTTAAGATCTCTGTATCGTAACTGCTCGGAAACACCTTAGCTTCGTTGGCAGCTAGTTCCACAGTTTCAGCAAAAGTTTCAGTGTACGCGGTACTCTATTTTTTGTTTTTATGGCACTAGCGCCGCCAACCTATTTACACTGATTGTGGCGAAAATACGATATTTTTTAAGAAAGCAAAACATTACAGACTTAGATAAACGTAAATTGAATTTTTCTAGATGCAATACAATATTTCTAACACGCGACTAGTAACAATAATGTTAATTATTGCTAAAAACGGCCACTTTTAGCAATAATTGACATTATTGTTACTTGTCGTGTGTTTTATCGTATTTTCGCCACAATCAGTGTAAATAGGTTGGCGGCGCTAGTGCCATTCGTGTAGCTCCTTAACTCACTTTGTTCAATCATTCTTTTAAATAAATATTTTTTGAAATTGATTGACTCTATCACTGACTTTTAAATTAGATCTTGAAAGAAAAAAATATAAGGTACCTATCAATTTTAAAATAAAAAATATCGATATTTAAACAACACAAGCCTTATTGTAAGATAGCGAACTAAGTTAATTGTACCGAACATTGGTATAACAAGGGCTCCAGCCCAAATTGTATGATACGCTTCACAATTATGTCCGTAAATATTTCATTTACGAGCATTCTCTAGCGAAACTAATTTATTTGTTTTCGACAGATCTGTAACTATTAGGTACTTAAAGATACCTAAGGTGGAATAGTAAGTAAGTAAGTATCAGCCTATATACTGTCCCACTGCAGGGCAAAGGCCTCCATCATAGAAATCAAGTTATCACTACTATGATGGGATTAGGCTTAATCACCACGCTTGCCTAATGCGGATTGGTGATCACAAACCCGAGCTATGTTCGAAAAATTCGAAACATACTTTTGCTCGACCCGGGAATCGAACCCGGGACCCCAAGATCACGGCCCGGTACTTAAACCACTAGACCAACGGGGCGGCTCTCAAAGGTGGAATAGTTCAGTAAAATTGACTGATGTTTAGCAGACGGATAGTATAATCCGCCGTATTACATTACGGCTAGCTGTTTTCTAACACAGGGCCGTTATGAAATGCGCCGGTTCAGGGATTAGACGGATTGAATGCGCCTGCATAAAAATCGGCCGGAATGTATTCGGCGCCATACTTACGTCATTCAATACGGCTAGACATAATGTAATTAGACGGGAGATTAGCCAACTTTTTGCAGCTTTTAGTTCTGATTCTTAATACTCTTGGCGCTGCCTGACAATGTTTTATTAAAAAAATAACAATAACGGCCGCTGTCAGAGACATCATTTAAGCTCAAGTTCAATTACTTAAGTATCGTTAGTCTTTATGCGTATTGAAATAAGTGTCAATATCTTTTCTTAAATAACCAACTTAGTTAATCAACGACTCTGAGTGCGGCAGTCAGTCTTGTACAGGTAAGGGTATTTTTTTACGTTCACCCTTTGCGATTATGTTAAGTATTAGTCTCGAAATATAAATTTAGTCTCGATAGAATTCGTAGGTCAATAAAATGCTAAACACCGGGGTTTTATTGAATGACCGTAACTTTGACTGAGTTTGTACATACCTGGCTACCGACATTATAAATTATCCTCTTTAAGGACGGCAGAACCATAATTATTACAAAAAATTCTAATAAGAGGGTAATAATGGTGTTATAATAATATATTATTAAAATTATATATAATTATAATATTATATAATAATATATTATAATATTTCACTACATCACATACATTGATCTGACTCTGAGATAGGTAGCAAGCACCTGTGTTACAGATATCAGAACCAACAGTGGGATTACAAATATATACATATAATACTTTTCTTTTGTAAATACATACTTATAATAATACATAGAAAACACCCAGACCAATACAAACAGACATGTTCATGTACACAAATGTTTGTAGTGTGCGGGGATCGAACCCGCAACCCTTGGCCCAGACGCAGCATTCACAACCACTGAACCAACCGGGTCGGGTGTTATAAGGATGTCTTATGTAGGTAGTCCAGTATCTCTCGACACTCAGTGTTATGAATTTTCTTACAAACTTTCAAGTCTGAAGTTGAAGTTTATTGCTGCCTCTGAAGCGCTCTTCAAGAACTTAAAGTTATACAGTAGTGGCACAGTGCAGGCATGATGAGCAGTAACAAGACTATTTAGGACTAGTGGCCCGCCCACACTTCGCTTCGGGACCGTAATTCAGAAATGAACCAATAGTTGTGCTGTGTTTAATTACATCGCGCAAGCGTTTCGTGATTATTTTTTTTTATTGCTGAAGTAGGCAGACGAGCATGCGGCCCATCTGATGGTAAATGGTAACCGCCGCTCATAGACAACAACAATGCCACTTCACACACTTCACACTTTTTCGGTTTACGTATAAGCCTTGTCGTTGTCTATAGAAGTTATCTCTTTATAAATAGGATATTTATTTTCTTTGAGCGCTTGTGTTACGCACCTAGTAGTTTTTTTTATGTAATACGAGTAGGTGCTAGGCAAGTAGACAGATGTCAGGTTAATTAAGATTTATTGTTTCAAACTTAAGTTATTTGCAATTTATTATGTAAATAGTAGGTAATACACATCATCAATAAATGCTTGATTCCCACATGATGAAATCAGTACATTGTCAGGTGGTATTTAAACTCTCAACCATTTACTAATCGCAGGAATGCTTTTACTCAGTTAGATACCCGTCAAAATAAATGATATTTTTTTTACTAGTTTAGAAGTGAAGGAACATTTCTTAATTCATTTTTTTTTCATTGCATTATGACAATGATTGAGTCCTTGTTCTTTCAAAGGTGCGTTGTAACCTATTTTCTTATGGGCTACTCCACCGGCTCCTCAGCAGTAGGGCAATGAGACTCTTATTAACTTAAGTATACCCGGGCGCCTGTCTGGATGGGTTGTCAGAGGGAAAGAAACAACTTTTGATGCCGAACACTTATTGTAGCCTTTATTCGCTAATTACATACAGATTTAAAAAAGGTACTAAATCTAATTAAGTATTCTTCATAAAAGTGACGAATTTTACTAAGAATATAAGTAAGCCACAAAATAGATCTACACTGTTGACACTTAATTGAGGTTATTGCTAAGTACTAACATAAAGGATAATGTTGAGACACTTAACTCAAGGAGTACGCCGATGCCCTCCGGTCCTCGCGTGTGGGCAGGCTTCTAAGGACGAGTCGGAAGACTCTGCTGACTACACGGGTTGACTGGGTAACGTTTGAGCTGGTCTCTCTGCCGTCCTCAAGTGTCTACGTAAGTTGTAAGTCTTTACGTAAGTTGCCGAGCTCACTGAGACAAGCTAGACGGCGCGTGGACTTCAAATTTATCCGAAGCTTAAGGGTAATCTAAGGGGCCCTAAAACAATGATGAAACACTTTAAGACAACTTCCTAATCGAGAGAAAGTATTCCATGTTTGGAGGACGAAGTTCTACTCACCCGTTGTGGGGAAATTAATGCTGAATAAACGAATGGTGCTTTAATCTTCTTAAAACGAATTGTTTGAGTTCCTCGTTCCCACTGTTCTCACTTACACTGCGCACTTTGAATTCTTCTAAAGAAGATACAATAGCAGTCAAGCTGAAGATACTACGACACGAATCCAAGGGAAAAAAAAAAGCTTCCTGCAGCCTGGGTTCCTTTTATAACCTCAAGTTTCTAGAATGTTCTTGTCAAAAAAATAAACGGAAGTTCCGGTCTGCCCCGGTATTTTGAGTGCTGTAGATAATAGTTTCTAGAAGAATCTAACAATATTTTCCATCCCTTTCAGATAAACGGAATATATCATAGTACCGACAGAAAGAGGTTATTGTGTAGAAGGAGGCGCCATCCAGTGGCGAGGAGACAAACTTAGTATTTGATCCTATGCAATGCACTGCTTACCCGACCATCTGTTGTGGTGTCGCAGACGTGATACAGATGTCGCTCAATTTTACAAAGACAGTAGTGACACAATCGCTGCGGAACTTAGCCGGAACTACTTGCTAACCATATAGGCACGAGGTGCAGCTATATGTCGCTAGACGTCACCGTGGGAATTGCAAAATAGATCGGCCTCTGCACGATAGGTGGTAGGTGAGGGCTAATATATTAGTTCAGGACTGATCGCATAGATGGCGTGTAACGTGACTATCGGAGATCGATTTTTGAAAATTAATTGTTACACAACACCCACCTTACAAAAAAATTTTTTTTTTATATAAAAAAAAAATTTAAATGCAAAAGAGATTAAAACTAAAATACTTTAAGTCTCTGGAGATTAGACTATCTCGATTTACAATTCTATTCCTTAATAAACTTGTAAGTTTGTTACTCCTAACCTCGAAAGTCTGAATTAAATTCTTATATGCAATAAAAGTGAAGTGTAGATACTTTGTTTTATTTTAAGCTTTAGTATTACACTTATTTAGAACTTCTTTAAAAAAAACTAGACAAACATTAACAATAGTGGTTAAGTGTGGTTGGGGAAAATTACCACATTAAAGGAATTAAACTATATTAAGTATTTTATAAATAGGATAAGTTTATTCCTTACGTTAGAGATTCATATATCCCTGGATATTAACTTAGTTCAGATTTGACAAGTTGATTCCTAATGAAACATAATGCTTTGTGCCATTTATTCCACCAATCACGACAAGGTTGAGGCAAACTCGTTCACTCAAGCTTCAAACATAATCATTTACATCCAGAATGTTGTGCACACTAATTTAGAATATAATATCACATTTATTCCTCACGCTCGCTTACTAACATGCAACCTTTATGCCGAATGCCTGCGTAATCGGTAGGCAACTTATGGACAAGAATTAATGTCTAAGGAATTTAAATTCTAATTTTTTAGTCATTGTACTTCAAGATGTCTTTTATATGGTAATTACCAAGGCTTTTACCGTCGAGGTCTGCCAAAGAGTACACCAATGGTGAAAGCTTAGCTGTCACGACGCATTTTTTAAATTTGGGTGCTAATTTTGAGGTGAAATTCTTTGCCTTGTTGGACAAGAAAAAAGTACGTTTATATACTATTTGTCCTACTTTTAGTTCAGTATGCCTCTTTCTCAAGTTATAATATTTTTCATTTCTTTGGTGGGCAACTATTAAATGTTTCCTCACCTTTTGAAAAATAGACTCGAGTTCATGTAATTTCCTACCGAAAGCTTGTGGTTCGTCGATGGATATTTGATCCCTCGAGCAAGGCGGTTCGGAAGCGTTGTAGTGGGAGCCATCTAATATAAATTCCCTTCCGTGAACTAAAAAATATGGGGTAAATTTGGTAGTCTCGTTGACTGATGTATTTAAAGCGCATTGCAGTTCAACTAAGTGTTCGTCCCATTTTTTATGTTCAGATTTAACATAGCAAGCTATCGCATGGACAACGTTTCTTATGGCCCGTTCAGCTTGATTTGTCTGCGGATGGTACCTGGGGTTATAGTAGACATTAGGTACATTATATTTGGTTAAGAGTTGTCTAAATTGACTGCTAACGAACTGGGGACCATTATCCATAAATATGGTTTTACAAACTCCGTGTACTAGAAAAACATGCTTTTCGATGAATCTAGCTATAGCCATGCCTGTTGCCAACCGTATAGGCTGCAACAATACATATTTGCTAAAATAGTCTGAGACAACGATTAAATACACATTTCTATTTCTAGAACTGGGAAAGGGTCCTAATAGGTCACAACTAATAGCCTCAAAAGGTTTATTTACTTTCTTGGGATTACCCATTAGACCGGGACGAGCTGTGTTAACAGGTTTGTATTCCTTGCATGTCTCGCATTTACTAACATACTCCTTAACACTTTCGAATAAGCGTGGCCAAAAGTAATGTAGTGCTATTCTCTTATGTGTTTTCAAAATACCTAAATGTGCACTTGTTGGATGGTCGTGACACTTTCTTAAGATTTCGAGCCTATCCTCCTGGGGTACAACTAATTTCCAATCAAATTCACTGGTCAAATCGTATTTATTTTTTGATAGTCTATACAATCTGCCATCTTTTAAAGCAAGGTTAGGATAGTGTCGTGGATTTTTCTCCACACATTTAACTAAATTGAGATACCAAGGGTCTCTAATCGAGTCAATTTCGACAGCATCTACTTTTATCCTTGACAGTGCATCCGGTAAGACCATATCTTTACCGTGCCTATGAATTATTTTAAAATTAAACTGACTTAAGCGCATGCTCCAACGTGCTAAGCGACCTGTTGGGTTTTTAAGTTTATAAAACCACAGCAGTGAAGCGTGATCGGTTACTATGGTACATTCTTGACCTTCAATATATTGCCTAAATTGTTCTAAAGCAAATATTACCGCTAAGAGTTCACGTTCAGTTGTGCTATAGTTGACTTCATTTTTATTTAAAGTTCGACTACAATAGGCCAATGGGTGTTCTACGCCATCGTGTGTTTGAGTAAGCACGGCGGCTACTGAAAATGCTGAAGCGTCACTTAGGATGCGAAATGGAAGATTGTAGTCGGGCATTTTTAAAATGGGAGCCGAAACTAAGGCTGATTTAAGTTGGCTAAAGGATTCTTCTGCCTCTGGATTCCAATTGAATTCTACATTCTTGCGGGTTAGCTTGCATAGAGGTTTACTAATTTTTGAAAAATTATTAATGAACCTTCTATACCAACCAGCCATACCTAGGAATCTTTTCACTTCCTTGGCAGTAGTGGGAGTTGGGTAATTAAGTATCACATCTACTTTACCTGGATCGGTTCTTAAGCCGTGTTTATCGACCAAATAGCCTAAATATTTAAGTTCTTTTCTACAGAAGTGGGACTTTTTCATATTTATGGTTAGACCAGCGTCGCTAAGGCGTTGGTGTACCTTTTCTAATAGGTTAATGTGCTCCTCAAAGATGCTACTTACTATAATTATGTCATCTTGGAAACAGAAGACCCTATTATCAAATTCGGGGCCGAAGAGGCGGTCCATCAGTCTTTGCATACTTGCCGAAGCACCTACTAGACCAAAACACATTACATTAAATTGAAAAAGTCCTCTCCGAGGAACCGTGAAGGCTGTTTTTTCTGCTGATGACGGGGAGTCGTAAGGAATTTGCCAGAAAGCGGCACTAAGGTCGATGGACGACAAAAATTTAGCATTATTAAGATGATCTAAGATTTGGTTAATATATGGCAGGGGATATGCATCGGGTTTCGAAACTGCGTTGAGTTTCCTTGAGTCAAGACACAGTCTGAGTTCACCATTTGATTTCTCAACCATAACTACCGGTGAGTTCCAAGCGGATTGTGAAGGGGACACAACGCCAAGTTCTAACATTCTATCTAGTTCCTTTTCTAAAGCCTTTTGCTTGACAGGAGAGAGGGGGTAGTATCTCTGTTTAATGGGACTGTGATCACCCGTGTCAATTTTGTGATGTACGAGATTAGTCCTGCCCAGACCTACTTTATCAGTATTGATTAATTCAAATTTTTCAATCATACCATCCATAATGCTCTTTTGGCTATCTGTCAAGTTATCATACTCTTCCAAACCGTTATTACACGAAATTGAATGAATATAATTATCTAAGTTGATCCTATCTTGAGATACGTTAAGTGACATCAGGTTATTGTTTAATTTAAATAAATGCCAAAAATCCATCCCTAAAATGACTGGTGTAGTGATTTTAGGTACTACGTAAAATTTAATTACCTTTACCGTTGAGTCATATACTACTGGTAAGGACATACAGCCTAAGCATGATAGCTGTGTGCCATCGGCAGTTTTGATTCTTTGTTCTGAATTAAATTTATCTAGTTGAAAACCAAGATTGTTAAATATTATATGGGAGTCCTTGCCGAGAATCGAACAAGAGGCGCCCGTATCAAGGAGGCAAATTACTTTAAGGTTTAAAATTTTAATTTCTAAGAAAGGTCTAATATCTTTTTGATCCTTTTTAAAGAGAACTTCACCCTTACCGGGAGTTGATGGGGGACCTTTCGTGAGTTGAGTCACGAGTGGAGTTCTCCCTAACTAGTTTTTTGAAATATCTACTTTCATGCAAGTCGGGCATTCGGGTCTTCTAACACCTTTTTTACCACATTTAAAGCAAACAACCTCTCTGGACTGCTTGCAGTCTCGGGTATAATGACCATCACTCTGGCAACGCATGCATGACCTCTTTTGTTCCGGGTTGATACCTGTGGACACCGCTGAGACTTGGTTCGAGTGTTTCACAGAAAGCTTCGTTTTTCTCAGCTGATACTCTTCCGAGTTAGGTTCTGAGAATCTTTCTGCTCGTACCCGCGCCAACTCCAAGCGTTTTCCTAGTTGTTTTAATTGGTCTATTGATGAAATGTCATGAAGTGCTAATTCTTTCATATACTCCGGACGGATGTTATGCATTAATATTTCTAGTTGGTCTGCATGTGACATGGGGGAAGTTAACCTAGAAAACATGCCTTGCATTGTTGAAATATAACTTACTATCGTCTCGTGTTTCGCTTGCGTGCGCTGTCTAATTTCGTTCTTAAGTCTGTAATCTAAATCAGGAATGTCAAAATCCTCTCTAAGTTGTTGAATTAAATCTTGATAAGAATTAAAATTATTTTTATTGCATCTGAACCAAGCTAAGGCGGAATCTTCTAATAGATCTGAGAAGGCGGACAGCATGCGAGACTGTGGAATCTCGCGCGCTTGTCTTAACTCTTCCAGTCTTTCTAAAAATATTCTTACGCATGTGGTACCGTTAAATTTTAAGTTAAATGAATTTAAATTAATCTGTTTTTCCCTAATGATTAAGATATCATCCTTTCCACGCTTCTCGCTATTAGGCACATTCATACTTTCTTCTTTTGGTATGTCCTCAACTTTCTTTTTGACTGGCGTACATTTTGGATTTTCTACCTTCACCGACTCTTCATCTGAGCTACTACTACCTTCCTCTGGTTCTACTTTCGCTAGTATTCGAATGAGTCTCTGACGTAAGTCAGAGAGAGAAGAATTATCAAAACCCAAACGAGCAAGTCTGTCTATGAGGTAATTAGCCCTGACCGAGATCCTAACAATTAAGTTTCTATCTTTAACGAGGTCACCTGAGGACAGCATCGACTCCAGCTCTTCGACTTTAGGTGTGCAGGCTTCTATCTCCTTCGTGAGGCGGGGTGACATTTGTGGTACACATTTAATGCTGCCGCGTCTTGAAAGTTTGAAGACCTGCCTCAACGCTTTCCGGAGTGCATCGACGGTCTCCTCTTGAGCTGTGGAAATGCCAAGTACATCGAGTTCAAATCTGATCTCATCTTTCCTTAAATAGTCAATATATTTATGAATAGAGGACATTTTTAAGTTTTGTTTATATCAGTTACAGTAAATTGAAAACTTAATCTATTTAAATTAGTTACAGGTTTTCAAAAAAATAGATAAAAATTCTTAAGTGATTTTAGATAACTTAGTTTTAAGAGAAAAAAAAACAAAGTTTTACTTTAATTGAATTTAAAGTTATTAAATTATGTTACTACAATTACTTCAGTTCAAAGGTTTCTTTATAAAAGGGATTCTACAGTATATACCTACGTAGTATCAGCTTAATAGTTGTCTCGTTGCCTTTTATATTATAAAATCTGAAAAGGCTTACAAAGTCTTGAATAACGATTAACTCTTAAATTATTTAAAGAGATGCTTATTAAAATATAGTTAAGGCTTATATGAAAAAAAGTGTTATATGAAAAAATATTTTATCTCTAAGGCTTGTACAGTGTTACGTAAAATGATATTAATAGTTAACTGTCAGTAAAGGCATGCAATAAGTGTTTAAAGGCTTAAAATGTTTAAAAGCAAACATAAAAGGTTAAGTGGGAAGGCTTTAGGTTAAGTGGGAAAGGCTTTAGGTTAGGTGGGAAAGGCTTTAGGTTAGGTGGGAAAGGCTTTAGGTTAGGTGGGAAAGGCTTTAGGTTAAGGTGGGAAAGGATTTAGGTTAGGTGGGAAAGGCTTTAATCAGATAGGTCGGTAGTTTAAACCATACAGGTTTTCCGATCCGTTATCATCATTTGGAGCCTTAATGTTGTTTTCCTTTCTCTGCGCACCATCCAGACTATTCGTGCCCTAAAGTTGGTCGCCAATTTTGTAACCTATTTTCTTATGGGCTACTCCACCGGCTCCTCAGCAGTAGGGCAATGAGACTCTTATTAACTTAAGTATACCCGGGCGCCTGTCTGGATGGGTTGTCAGAGGGAAAGAAAACAACTTTTGATGCCGAACACTTATTGTAGCCTTTATTCGCTAATTACATACAGATTTAAAAAAGGTACTAAATCTAATTAAGTATTCTTCATAAAAGTGACGAATTTTACTAAGAATATAAGCTAAGCCACAAAATAGATCTACACTGTTGACACTTAATTGAGGTTATTGCTAAGTACTAACATAAAGGATAATGTTGAGACACTTAACTCAGGGAGTACGCCGATGCCCTCCGGTCCTCGCGTGTGGGCAGGCTTCTAAGGACGAGTCGGAAGACTCTGCTGACTACACGGGTTGACTGGGTAACGTTTGAGCTGGTCTCTCTGCCGTCCTCAAGTGTCTACGTAAGTTGTAAGTCTTTACGTAAGTTGCCGAGCTCACTGAGACAAGCTAGACGGCGCGTGGACTTCAAATTTATCCGAAGCTTAAGGGTAATCTAAGGGGCCCTAAAACAATGATGAAACACTTTAAGACAACTTCCTAATCGAGAGAAAGTATTCCATGTTTGGAGGACGAAGTTCTACTCACCCGTTGTGGGGAAATTAATGCTGAATAAACGAATGGTGCTTTAATCTTCTTAAAACGAATTGTTTGAGTTCCTCGTTCCCACTGTTCTCACTTACACTGCGCACTTTGAATTCTTCTAAAGAAGATACAATAGCAGTCAAGCTGAAGATACTACGACACGAATCCAAGGGAAAAAAAAAGCTTCCTGCAGCCTGGGTTCCTTTTATAACCTCAAGTTTCTAGAATGTTCTTGTCAAAAAAATAAACGGAAGTTCCGGTCTGCCCCGGTATTTTGAGTGCTGTAGATAATAGTTTCTAGAAGAATCTAACAATATTTTCCATCCCTTTCAGATAAACGGAATATATCATAGTACCGACAGAAAGAGGTTATTGTGTAGAAGGAGGCGCCATCCAGTGGCGAGGAGACAAACTTAGTATTTGATCCTATGCAATGCACTGCTTACCCGACCATCTGTTGTGGTGTCGCAGACGTGATACAGATGTCGCTCAATTTTACAAAGACAGTAGTGACACAATCGCTGCGGAACTTAGCCGGAACTACTTGCTAACCATATAGGCACGAGGTGCAGCTATATGTCGCTAGACGTCACCGTGGGAATTGCAAAATAGATCGGCCTCTGCACGATAGGTGGTAGGTGAGGGCTAATATATTAGTTCAGGACTGATCGCATAGATGGCGTGTAACGTGACTATCGGAGATCGATTTTTGAAAATTAATTGTTACAGCGTTAAGTTGAATTACTGCCTTTGTTGACACTGTTGCCAGTATAATAATCTAGAAGTCTTCAGCTTTTCACGTCTACATTCTAGTGGGCAAGTTTTGACGCAGACTAATTTGCACCTTATTTAGTTCATGTCTTTATTAAGCCTCATTCTAAATAGACTATTTGTGTGTCTAGTTTCGTATGAAGTAGGCTTGTAATGGTTCTTACGATGTACAGCAAATATACTTACTTGAGCGGGCAGAAAACATATACACTACCGTCGATCGTCACTAAAATATTGACGTCTTAGTTGTAATTCAATTCAATTCAATGTCTTTTTTGCTTTCTCATATGATAATACAAGGTCTTAAATTATAATTAGTAATAATATGGACCCTATAATTAATAATTTTCACGTAGACGTTCAATTCATCAAATAGGTAAATATCTTAACTTCTGACTGGTATAGAATGACAGCCTTATACCATGTCATAGAATATTAAATATTCTAAATATTTTTGCTAGTACTAACTAGGTACAAGGTTGTCTGGAAAAAATCGCTACAAGCAATAAGACCGCCTTATTGTACTGTCTATAGCTGTTGTTTCACTCATGTCTTCTATTTCTGTGCAATAAAGAATATCTATCTAATCTATCTATCTACATACTGTTCTAAGCTTTTTTTTTACCTAACCTAACCAATATTATCGTGTTATTATTAACTGAACTCTACAAAAAAAAATTGTAACGTTTGGCTAAAAGTTACGTTAGCCGTGGCAGACCTCCCACCAGGTGGACCGACGATCTGGTGAAGGTCGCGGGAGTCCCTTGGATGCGGGTGGCACAGGATTGATCTGTGTGGAGAACTTTGGGGGAGGCCTATGTCCAGCAGTGGACGTCTATTGGCTGAAATTATGATGATGTGCCGTAGAATTAACCTCAGATAAAGATTGTTCGAATCAGGCCTAAGAAAAATAACAACAATTGAATTCAAAGAACATGAAAATAAACATGTTGTGTTATAATAACTAAGAATATGCTCAGAATATTTCATATCTTTTACTAAAGATACCAGTTGCCATGAGTAACGTGAATATACAATCAAAGGCTGCTTAAATCCTTTGATGTCTCCAAAAGATATCATACAAATGTTTTGAATGGTATCTTCTATTGAAGTCTATTTTGGGTAGCTTTGATTTTTCTTCATCTCACTAAAAATCGTTAATTTTATGAGCAACTGGTTTGTATAAGAAACGTACTATGAAAATGTTTTCCAAATAATTTGCATCCTAGATCAATTAAAAGGTCTTAGTGCCGCACTCAGAGACGTCATTTAACCTTAATGTGTATTAGCTTAATTATGGGCAGTCTTCATGTGTATTAAAATAAAGGTCAAAATTTTTACTTAAGTAACAATTAAGGTTTGACTAACATCTCTGTGTTATACTTGAGTACTTAAACACTCTGTCAAAAGGTTGATAGAAGGAAGTTAAGGAAGGTGATTCCACTGGTGTTACGGGTGTCCATAGGCAGCGGCAATTGCTTACCATCAGGTGATCCGCCTGCTCGTCTGCCACCTATTTCATAAAGAAAAAAACTGAAAAAAGTTCACTACCAACGAACAGATACATTTGTACTGAGTCTATTTAGACTACCACGAAACAAATAAACAAATTATTCACAAAACGAATGTTTCCCTTACATGCTACTCGTAAGCTGTTTGATATTAAAACAATCGATTTAAAATAAACCTTTGATCAGCATCGATTTCTCGGATTCCGTTTACTTCAGTAAATACTCAAACGTGTAGAAATCATTCGAATTGAGATCTCATTAGCTCTATAAATACGTGGCGGCTTCAAGTTTGACGTCAGATGTTAAATAATATGGAAATGAGATCGGCTGGGATGAAGTAGAGTGTAATGTTATACCAGATTCGAGGTTAAATAAGAACACACCAGAAAATAATAAAATTCGAAGGTATACGTATACAGAGTTCGTTATTACTGATAAACTAAAGTTACCAAAAGAGTAATGGGTATGAATGTAAATGGATCAAGGAGCAGAGTCGTAGAACAAAATAATGTTGTTCTAAATCAGTGGTTTTCAATATCACTACCTCTGTGAACAAGTGTAAGAATTTAGTTAACGTCTAGCCAATTAAAATAATTATAAAATCGGTTTCCAAAAAGTTCACAGATATAACCTTTAAATCAGTCTATATTTATAACAATGGAACTCCTTTTGAGTCAATGTTAACACAGGTAGCGTTCCACTTAAACTAATCCAAGCATTTCAAATAAAATGTCAGCTAATCCCCTTATCAATAAAGCTTATTTTAGCTCGCCACGCACCTGTAGGGATGTGAAAATTTTAATTACAACGTGTAAAAAAAATGCAATAATACTTAACGGTGTAAACATAATATACCGTGTAGAGACTTTACTTTCAAAATATGAGCATCTAATGTGTGAAAAAAAAAAGTCATTTGTAAAATGTCATCAGTCAAATGTCAAATATCCAGCTGACAATCAAATAATGTACGAAACAGCATTTTTTTATCTTATTGGATGGTCATAATTATTTTGGTAGTGAAGTCTTTACACGGTACCTGTAATGTTTACACCGTTAAATGCATTGCATTTAACGGTGTATTATTGAATAATATTATTATTGCAATTTTTTTTTACACGTTGTATAGCACGCGTTAATTATATTATTATCTAGTTTTTTTATACCTAGACATTTAAATATGTGATCCTAACTGACAGAAGTCATTTCCATTATTATATTTTTTGCTTCTTTTTACAGATGCAAAAAGACAAAATTTATGAGAAATGGCCATATTTTGATCTGATAGTTTTGTTTGCATAAAAAAATCAGAGTATAGATTGCTGCGTCAACCTAAATATTTAGCCACTGCAGATTTTTTTTACTGTTTCGTAGAATATTCCCATCCCTACGTTACCTGTCGGAACAATCGGAGTAATGGATAGTGAAGAGAAGATAAATATCGTTGATGTTTCAGTCTCTATGGGATTTAGAGTTAGCCATTTCGTTGGATATCGTTTTTATTTTTGTTGGATGTTCTGTGGTATTTTTGTCGATAAGAACAAATGGTAGCGCAGTCAATAAGAACTTGCTCGTTTCGTCCCACATGGCTTTGCACATAGCCTAAAGAATTACGTGGCTCAAGTGACAATGGGCAGGGCACATTGCGAGAAGAACATACAGAGGTTGGAGTGAAAAGGTCCTTAAGTAAAGGCTGCGTACAATTATTCGCAAGCGTGGCAGGCCCTCCACTAGGTGGAAAGACGAATTGGTGAAGGTCGCGGAAATTCCTTGGATGCGGCATATGACCGATTTGTGTTGAGAACATATGTTCAGCAGTGGACGTCTATTGGCTAAAATGATGATGACTGGCTATGGAAGGATCTTTGAGGATGGCATGTTTTCAAGATCATCAGCCTGTTGCAGTCCAGTGCTGGCATAATTCTCTCCAGGCGACCTACATTACGGTACTTGTGTGCCCCAGCGGTTGTCAGTTCGGCGGCTGATATGGCCAGCCCACTGCCACTTCAGCTCGTTATCCCGGTGAGCTCACCTCATTCCATATACGATCGCACTTCTTAGCAAAGTTAAAGGTCCAATAAACTAAAATTAGGTGATTTTAGCATGGGCATTTAATGGCCCATAAAGTTGTTAGCCCGACCTTTCCAATACTGGAATGGCCGGTACGCCAGAACACATCTATCAAACTGGCCATCACTGCTAATGTAATGTTGACACACCTAGGACAATAGCTAAGCATCGATCAGTGTGTTTACCGTGACTTTAGTAAACATTTCAGTCTAGACACGTCTTGACATCAATACATTATAGCCTTGAAGTATAGAAATGTGATGCTCAGGCAGTAACTCCAACAAACAAAAAATAAGGCATCTACTTATTGGATGCAGCCCCACATAGTATGTCTACCATAGGTTTTCCCAAGGTTTTGGAACAAACCACAAAATTATGCAACAATAATAACCTCGAACCGAGTCCACTATAATTGGGGGCCAAACTTAACAATCGGCACATAGGTACATAATTTTCAGTTCTGTGCGCAAACATAAGAATATCCTTTGGATCCTACTTAGATACTACTTGGATGGCACTACAAGCTTTGCAGAACTAGGCAAGTCTTGGAGAGGCCAGCACTTGGTTAAGTAATAGTAGACCTAATGGAATTCTTAGGAAACGTTTAAATATTAAAGTTAAAGCTCACCTGGTACCTATCCAAAGCAATGGCAGTGATTGAAATAGTAGACACGAAGATAGATATGGCCTGGATGGCGCCACAGGCCTTGCAGAGGCTTGGCCAGTCGGGAGAGGCCAGTGTTTGGTCAGCAGTTCCATGAGGGTGAGGGGTGTCCCGACGCAGCAGACCAGCGCGTCGGAGACGGCCAGGTTGACTATGAACATGTTCCGGGCTGTTCGCATCACCGGTTTCCTTACTACCTGGAAGAAATTAGTAGCTGTCAGGCGTTTTTGGGATTCCACAGAGCAATCTTAGCTCAGTTGGGGTCATGGTTTAAATCAATTTTTTTTGTTTTACATTATAGCGGACAAACGATGGCAGACGGGGCACCTGATGGTAAGTAATCAACGCCATCCATGGACACCTGAGGAATCAAAAATTGCATTACTGTCTCTTATGGAAGGAATAAGCCTTTTTCTTGATAATCACTAGGTCGTATCTGCTCAGAAATATCATCGTTAGCAACTGGTTACACAGTTTTACTGTTGTACAGATTATGCAACTACAACATTTTGAAATCTATGCGCATATTTCTACCATTAGTTACAGGGCTATTAATCTTGTCCATGGGGACCGGACAAGATCAACATTTGTGTTCAAGTATGTTGACCTTGCTTTAATACCTATTTTGTAGAGCAAAAGCACTGCCTACTTTTTAAAGTTATATTTTCCCTGATTTGGTCGCTGCTGCAGTCACTCAGCAAAATAGAGCACAGGCGCTGCTTCACGCCAGTTTTTGTAAGACTGTGATACCAATCCCGGCGAGCCAGCATTTGACTGTCATCTCACTTACAGAACGTGTATCACAACATTGGACAATATTTCATATTTATCTCTGACTTGAGTCGTTATCTGACCATTCTTGCCAAAGTGTAGCATTTTCACGGTCATAAAATAAAAATATGTATGATCGATAGCGTAAAATACTTCATAAAAATTCAAGCGCAAAAGAATGCCAGCGTCAAAATCAATCCATACTATGCACTCATAAAATTCAGTTCACCACTTGACTTGGAAATTTCTTCAGAATTTCAATCAAGAACTAAAATATTGAAGCTAATATTAAAATTTTAACCTCAAAACCTGAGGTTTTGTTTGAAAAATGTTCATTAAACTGGACGAGTTTAATTTAATTAATATCTGCCCTAAGTGAGATCTACTTTTCAAAGATTTAATAATTTCTGGAGATAAGTAAAATTGAGTTTCAAACTGTTGAAAAAAAAATTAAGTGGATTTTTATAAAGTTGAAGTTGCAAGAAGGAAAAATGCAAATGCTAAGAGAATTCAGTAACTTCCATTATTAAATTCTCTTAGTGAGAGACTACTATCTGATGTAAGGCATGACTTGGTAGCATTGAACCGTATAAGTTATGGAGAAAGGATCAATGGCCTTACTACAATAGATTTATCTAATACTAACAACCCCTAGTGAACTTCGTTCAGCCTTATTGTGTTTGTTTAGCTATTATTTTGCTATACGGAACCAATACTGAACGTGTAAACATATTTCAGAAACAATGGAATCCTCATCGTGCAAATTTTCTAACGGTGTTTTGTCTTACCGCCGAGTGAAAGTTAGATTTACGCATATAGATTTGAAAAATTCAGAGGTGCATGCTTGGAGTCGAACTGACCGACGACAAAAAGAAGTGTTAAGGTTCTTATGGGGTTGGCAACACATATGTAGGTCCTCTGGAATTGCAAGCATCCATAGTTACTTACCATCAGGCGAGCCATCGTTGTATAAAAAACTAGAACTGAACAGGACTCTGTATGCCAGAATAATATAATAATATGATCTCTAACTATAAATGGTGTCAAAAAGGGACTAAAATAACTTTCTTTTACAGTGGCGATGTCGACATTAAATTAAAAGAGCTATCTGGGACGACCAACGGGACGCCGTCCTGTGGGTCGTCAGGATGAAACAAAATGGTGAGCTTTGATGTCTAAGGCCAAGGCCCACCTTGGATCTGAGCCTGCATAGCGACTAAGTAAGGTGTCGAAATTAAAAATATAAAATAAAACTTACGGAAATAACAACAAGAGCATTGCCGACAGCGCCGATGACTACCAGGATCCCATAAAACGCAAGAAGAAGAGATCGGGTCGGGTCATCGACCTTTCTGTTCTGAGAGAACTTCTGGAGAAGAACGTTGGAATCCTTAATGCCCTTGGAAGCTTCTATAATCCATGATGCGGACGCATTGTAGGTCATGTTCATACTGGCGTCCGGTCTCTGAAACAATGAGGAGACAGAATTTAATTCAGGCATTTTCCATGAATATTTCAAAAATCTTTCAGGAATATTTCAAGAATGTTTTAGGAATATTTCAGGGATATTACAGGAATATTTCAGGAATCTTTTAGTAATCTTTGAGAAATCTTTTTAACCGTGGGAGAGCCACGTTTCGGTTCTAATAGACCAGCTAGGCCGGAATAATATGGGGACTACGGTGCGGCGACCTCCTCGTGTGGCCTCCCCGGTAGTATTTTCTTTCTGTTTGGAACTGCTACCGGAGGGGTCCTGGTGTCCCTGGGCAACGGCGGGTAGCAATTGGCTTATCGCCATATTGCTACCCGACGGCTGACAGCTGCACTTTGAAGCCCAGCTCTGTCTGGGCCGGGGCCCTGTCCGGCGCCCTGTGAGGATCTCCTCCACTTTGGGCGCACCTTGACGTGGGCCCCACCGAGTGGGGCGCCTTCGGGCGCCACCCCCCACATCTTTTGTGGGGGTCTTTAGTTGCTGGTCTGCGCTGCGTCCCACAGCCAGTGGGATGCGGCAAAGGCCGGCTAACCCCACCTCTCCGCCCAGCGACCGCCTGCGCAATCCAGCGTAGCCGGCCGTGGGGCTGTCTGGTGGGGCAGTTTTTTGGAAGCCTGCAGGCACTCTCCCCCACCTTGCCCTGCAGCCAGCAGGGTGTGGGTTTGTGGAGAGTTCTGCAGGAGCCCATGCCCGCGACGCCCGTATCGCAATTCAGCGATGCGGGCGCCGCCCGGTTAGGGCTTTGCGGAGGACAGTGGGAGCTGCTCTGGGGGCTTTAAGCCCCGGGCGTCGGAAAGAGGCCGTGCTGGCGTGCCTCGCTGTCCATGGGTGGGTCTGCGGTGATGAGGTTCGTCCTATTTCCCGCTTTCCCACCCCGAGTCTGGATTTGCCGGGAAAAGTCGCAGAGTGTTTAGTGGGTATGCCCTTGAACGGCTTCTGATTAGCAGAGGCCCAATCCAGGGGAGAGCCCCACACTACCTGGTCGTCTCCCAGCGGCCGGGTGTGCATAAGGCGGCATTCACTCTGCGTGAACAAAAAAAAAAAGGCCGGAGTAATATCATGGCCTCACAGAAAACTAGCGTAAAGCAGTGCCTGCGCTGTGTTTTGTCGAGTGATTGAGGGTACCGTAGGGCCCGATTGGGAAGCAACGTTGTTAAAGGTTAGCAGCACACTTGTGACTCTACTGGTATTTTAATTTCACACTAAATTACATAAAGCTGATCGTCAAAACTAGGCCTGTCCTGTAAGGATCCAGTGTTTTGAAATATTTTTATTTGCTAAATACTGTAGGACTGAAAATAGCGCTGGTACAAGTAGTTTATGGTGATGACTTTTTGAAGGTTTCGAATTTCAAGCCAAAATTTTGAGTTTTGTACATTTATTTTCTTTCAGTGTTTTCAAACCAATTTCTATTAAAAGTTTTGGTATTCTTTACTTCAGTTTGAGTAAAACCAATTACTCTATACCCTATAAAAGTTATAGTATGTTCAACTTCGGTTCGGTTAAAGCAATTTCTATCAAATTCAGGGCAAACTCGGCGTTTTGTCTCTGACACGCGTGCCGTACTCTCACGATTGATTGATCACGGACCGAATGGCTTCTGACGCCAATATGAATCAACAAAACGAGGACATTTGTAGGTTTATTGGAAAAGTACCAGAATGTTGCTGGAGGTGTAAAACCCGGGTTTTAAAAGGGATGGTGACACATTTTGAAGTAGATTTTTTATGTGGTGGCAGACAAGCTGACGGATTACCTGATGGTAATCGATTGCTGCCGCACATAGGCCCACTCGGGGGGGAAGGGGATAAAAGGTTGGCAGCGCACTTGTAACTTCACTGGTGTTGCAAGTGTCCATGGGCGGCGGCAATTGCTTACCATCAGGTGATCCGCCTGCTCGCCTGCTACCTATCACATAAAAAAAAAACATAAACATCTGCAACACCAGTAGAGTCATAAGTCAAAAAACTTGCGAAGTAAAGTACTGTAACGATGGTAAACCCCTTTGATACTGGCCGCCGTTTATGGCTGTCATGCATTGAAAAATAAACAGACACGCTCTCGGGACCGCATTCGGATTTGAATTGTTATACCGCGAGGATTAGAGTAAGGAGGGTCCAGACCTCACGTTATAGTAGGGACTTGGAGGGAATATCCTCCCAGAGTGTCTTAGTTAATTTCAGAAAAACAATAAAGGATATTTCAAACCGATACCGCCACCTTATTGTCACAGTACCTACTTGATTTTGTATAACTAAATAAGTACAAAAACAAAATACTATAGCACTAACCTTAAAGACCCGTGGTAAAGTTAGAGTATTCCATTCATTAAAATTAATGATCTTGACAGTTAAGTCACGTTAAGTTGTTCAAAAAGGTCGGCGGGTTTAAAGGTAAGAATCTGTTTGAAGCAAAGATCCGTACCAGTTGGTGTCATATTTCATTGTTAATTTTAGAGTAAAAAGTAAAGTATCTGCCTATATAGTACATACTATCCTACTGCAGGGCAAAGGCCTCCATCATAGAAATCAAGTCATCGCTACCCGGCCTCCAACTCCCCGTTGGTCTAGTGCAGTGGTTCTTAACCGGTGGTCCGCGGACCACTGGTGGTCCCTGGAGGCATTCCAAGTGGTCCGCGAAGACATCGTAATAAACAAGTGACGTGACGTGATGAGTCGAGTCAACAGAACGCAATCGGCGCCGCGACGCATGTCCGAAGTGTGTGGTCCCTGACGCGACAGAATTTTGGTAAAATGGTCCCTCATGACTTAAAGGTTAAGAACCACTGGTCTAGTGGTTTAACTATTGAGCCGTGATCTCGGGGTCCTGAGTTCGATCCCGGGTCGAGCAAAAAATACGTTTCGAATTTTTCGAATTCTCGGCTGGTGTGAGCTGGATAAGAGAGGCCGAAAATCGGGAGCGGTGGCGTGCATTAGGGGAGACCTTTGTCCAGCAGTGGACAAGTGTGGGTAGCTGATGAGCTCGGGTTTGTGATCACCAATCTTCATCAGGCAAGCGTGTTGAATAACCTAATACCATCTTTGATAATTTGATGATTGAAAATGCGATATCGCCTGCCGCAAGTTTTTTCGTTTAGTATATACCTTAGACGTCGATAGACCACACTAGACCTTAACCAATCTTATTAAGACATCTGCAATTCGACAAAAGCTTTTACGTGGATCAAAGTTCAGTTGGTCGGCCGTTTTTTATTTATTGCTAGTTTCCTTTCGGTTAGGTTCTCGTCTATGACAAAAGGTTTTTATCGCATCGAAGTTGGCATTGAATGATGGCAGCAGTAAATCTGAAAGCCTGAACTTAATAGGTACTTACTAGGGTCACCTTTAGAAGTTAGGTAATATACAGATTTTGGGAGAGGCAAAATAACTAGTGTAGGAACTTTGATGGAGATGACTAGCCCTAACGCGCATTTGTCAGTAACCATATGTCGAAAGTAGTGTCACCGCCATTATCACAATACCTATTATTATGAAGTACCTACAATTTATCTTATTTAGTCATTTAATTTAAGTTCACAGGCCTAAAACTAATTAAGTAATTAAATACACAGTTACAGAAATGTAAGAAATAACATTTCAAAATAAAAATAGTACAATTTGCAAAATAAAAACAGATAAACTTAATAGACATCTACGCGCAGACTTCCTAAAAGAAGAACTTGCACATAGACACTAAACTGAAACAAACTGTAAAATAGGTCACAGAGTAGCCAAAATTGCATTGAAGGCAGTTTACACACTCTAAATAAATTATTCTTATGATATTACGTAACAACAGACTTGGAACGACACCCGGGAATCACTTGCTAATAAAAAATTGAATATACTTTTTATTGTTCACAAAACAGAGGTATAAAACTTAAAAACTATACTCTGATTCATAATCATGTAAAGTAAACTGACAGATGTCAATGTGTCAACCCCATACATTATCACTCAATTTGACACATGCAAAATGTCAAAATGCATAGAAACTTGTCATTTTCATATGTCAGTTCACTTTACATGATTATGAATCAGAGTATAGTGACTATGGCTATTATAAGAAGTTACACGCTAAGTTAACGCAGTTTTTCGAATACACTTTAAATTGAATTACGAAAATACCTGCTATAAATAAAAACCCTTTCTCTCCATACTTACTTCGGAAAATTAAATAATTACCATCGCATTTCATCCAACCCAATTCCTCTCCCAGTCACGTCAGACCGAGCTTGCTCAAATAAATTCTTACTAATTACCCTCTTGTAATAAGGCCTCACAAATTTAGTATTCTACCTGCGTTCCACAAAGTGCTTTGGCAGCATTTTATCACTTGTTACCTACTTTGGAATATTCTGGAAATACCTCCCGTGACAAGGAAACCCTTTTAAAGAACAAAAGACTTCATACCGCGTCACGGAAAAACTGAGATGTGACAGAAAATTATTGGATGAAATGTTTAAGGTGTTGTTAGGAACAGGTGTGAACAACTTTGATAAATCGTTCAAGTGTAAGCTGAAACATTATGTTTTACTCGTAGAGTTAGTTAGTCGGTTTTGTGTAGAAAATCTATCTATACTTATTTATAAAGGGATAACTTCTGAAGACAACCACAAGGCTTATATGTTACCTAAAAAGACGAGACCCTGGCGCGATGAAATCGACACACAGCGCCATCTATAAGGAAATATTGGAAAAAACAGCAAAATGATATCCTGAAACGAAGTAAGGGCGCGCCACTAGTATACAGGGTGTAACAAAAAGGGGGTATCATCCCAAAGTGAACCGATTCTGACGCACTTTACAAATCACATATTAGAGTTTTTAACCTGCCAAGTTAATATTACGAATATTAATTAATATTTAATTGAAATCCGACTCTTCGTGAAATTCATTTCAAATCGCACATCACTAACAAGCAATCAGCTGATAGAGATAGTAACCTTTGACCGCTCCTTTTTGAATAGTTAACGCCCCTTGCATTCCTGACAATTGTTTTCATTCAAAATCTTATCAATGAATTACGGTAAGGTTGTTTATCTTTTCCTAAAATATTTTTTAATTAATTTGAAACTTGGCATATAGAATCTACACATGGTACACATTATTTCCCTTTATGGTTGATACCCCCTTTTTGTTACACCCTGTATAAGATAAAAATGAATAGCTGTTCGTTAGCTTGCTTGAAACTTGAGAACGATTTAACCGATTTGGCTAATTTTGGTATTGAAATATTCGTGGAAGCCCAGAGAAGGTTTAAAACATGAGACAAAATGCGATATAGAGTCAGCTTGCAAATATTCATCAATTGATGCAACATTACATACATTATCCTGATCCCAAACTAAGATTTTCTTTTATTAAGTACTAGCGGCCGCCCGCGACTCCGTCCGCGTGGAAAAGTAACTTTTTACCCCCCTTTCAACCCCTTACAACCCCCTTTTCGCAATAAAAAGTAGCCTATGTCCTTTGTCATGGTCTAGATTATCTGTATACCAAATTTCATTTAAATCCGTTGAGTAGTTTTGGCGTGAAAGAGTAGCAGACAGACAGACAGAGTTACTTTCGCATTTATAATATTAGTATGGAGTATGGATTCTGTAACTCTAGGTAGAGACCAAGAGCAACCAACCAACCAACCAAACCAACGAATCATGGCCACTTGTCACAATATTAGCATAACACTTTTCTCTTTATAGCACGTGAGAATCCAAAATGGACGCTGATCATGACGTCATCCGATAAAGCCTGTTTTATAATAGGGCTGGCTGTAAATCACTTTATCTTTACATCGCTTGTATATATTTTATCATGCCAATACGACATACTTTATGACGGCCATAGTTTGAACTTTTATTAAACTTTATTTAAGTGATAGGTCGCAAACGAGCAGGTGGATCACCTGATGGTAAGCTATTGCCGCCGCCTATGGACACACGCTTCGGCATGAACGGACTGGAGTTATACCATGGCCTCACAGAAGACCGACGTGAAGCCGCACCTGCGGTGTGTTTCGTCGAGCGAGTGAGGGCAGATACCGGAGGCCCGATTAGGAGAAAGGGGTTAAAAGGTTGGCAGCGAACTTGTCACTCAACTGGTGTTGCTGACACCTGAAACGCTAATAACTGTATGGTGTCAAATTCATACAGTTCTGACGTGAACTCCGCTCAATAGTGAGTATAAAGTTTTTGATTTTGATCATCTATTTTGCTGTTGACTGTACAACTTAGAAAGCTTAATGTGCAAGCAATCAAAGTAGCTTTACACGTTCCTTCCAAGCATGGCTTAGTCACCAATCCCATTGGCCTTTCTCCCTTTCCACAGAGCTTAAGTTTCTTGTCGCTTTGTAATGAATGATTCAACCAACCCCAACCACACTCACTCAATGATACTGGAAACCAATCAAAAGGATATGTTAATGGAAAAGATTAAGCTCCGGAATCAGTTCCTTACACTGATAGTTTGAGAGATTTAAGTCAAACAGGGAAGTTTCAGTTCAGCAAAGGATCTAGTGAACCAAATAATCCAATCAAAGACACAAATGGGAAATGAGAAGCAAGTTCGATATTAAAATAAACGTCGTTATTTTATAAAATTTATAAATGTTACTGTTAAAGCTCGAACTATGGTAAATCTTAAGATTTAAGTGTAAGTCTTAAAGTTTACCGACATGAGTTGGTAAATGTAAGTAATTCTGAAAATTAGACAATATCCTATGTCCTTTCTATGGGTCTACACCATCTGTATACAAAATTTCATTAAAAACCGTTCTGTTATTTTGTCGTTAAAAGAGTAACAGGCAGACAGACAAAGTTACTTTCGCATTTGTAATATTAGTTAGGATTACATAGAATACAATATTATTAAAAATACAGTAAAAAATGAGAAAAAATATTTTAAAGTAGGTACTTAACTAGGGTATGAACTAGATTCTAAATAGGTTTAGTTCACTCAAAACGTCATAGATCTTTTAGTTTTTGTAAAGAACTACCTACCCCGACTTAGGCGGGTCATTGTTGGAGACCAAGACCTATTTTATAACGCTGAGTCAGCATTTTAAGTAGAAAGCCACATAGGGTGAAATAAGAAAAGTAAGACGCCTTCTTTTTATTTTACTATTGTGTAAGCGACTCGGTAAACGTAGTGTTGGACGCCCTGCTACAAGATGGGATGACGACATTCGAAGGCTGGCTGGAGTGAGCTGGATGAGAGTGGCCGAAAATCGGGAGCGGTGGCGTGCATTGGAAGAGACCTATGTCCAGCTGTGGACGAGCGTGGGTTGCTAATGATTGTGTCAAACAACTAGCCACTTTGCATGAAGAGGGGTTACTTTTAATAAGAATCTTTGTTTGAAAAAGTGTGATTTTTTTACTAGAGGCAACAAAAGAGCAAGCGGGTCACCTATGGTTAAGTACAGATGTATGATTACTCTTCTCTGTCCTTACGCTCTTGTCAGAGCGGTGTGGTCACGATGAAGCGTTTTTTTTTAGTGCGATAGGTTGCAAACGAGCAGGCGGATCACCTGATGGTAAGCAATTGCCGCCGCTCATGGACACTTGCAACACCACAGGAGTCACAAGTGCGCTGACAACCTTTTAACCCCTTCTCCCCGGGTGGGCCTCCGGTACCCTAACTCACTCGGCGAAACACAGCACAAGGGCTGCTTCACGACAAGTGAAATCTGACAGCAGTTATCATTTATAGTTTATAGTTCCCTTTTTTTCGCCATAATGGTGGCCATATTATATGTGTCGGAACGTCAGGGGTTTAGGTCCAGAGCGTACAGGCATAGTGTGGGCAGAAATAGGGATCGTGCAATGAAAATTACCGGGTTACACACTTAACTGATTTAATTACACTACTGAAACTATTACAATCGCAACACTAGGTATCTAGGTCTTAATTTGAACACTAAAACACTGAACGAGTAGCGGGACAGTTCCGCGATGTTTACTCGGCGACGATCAAAATCAAACTGAGCCTAATCGCTCCCCGCCGAAACGTCACGGCTCTGTCAAAGCGCGCGAAACGATAGTTCCCGCTGTCGTCGCTTGGCGCGCTTGCTTCTCGTCGTTTATGGTCTGTGACCGGATGCGACATGACCGGATGCGACATATGGTTTACTGAGAGAATTAATGAATGATTTTCATTTTAGTACCACCATACTACACGTTAAATGTTTTATTTAGCATTTTTCTAACAATCAGTAGATTTTTCTTGATTTTTTGAAATACTGTACAATGTCCTGGCCCAGTCAGGGACAACAAACACCTTTTCTCAGATACAACCTGTATTAGATAAGTATCACGCTTCAAACAAAAGATTTAATTTAATCTGTCGCCGAATCGTTTTCACTTCATTCCTTTGATTTTAATGGTCGGACACAATTGAATTGTCGAGCAAATCAATTGATTCGGAAGACTAATTGATGAATCGGACATCTGAGGGGAAAATTCTTCGCTATTTTGGAAAGATCAAAGGTTTTTAAGAGGTCAGGGGTCGTTTATATTGGATTATTTATTAAATGATTATTTAGGATTTCTTTTCAGCTTCTTTAATTGGTTTCTTATCTTATCGTGATTCCCGGTTTCGTCCAATGTTATCGTATAATTTTTACTACTAATAACAGCGCTGTGGGCATCACATTTTTAAACTCTTTTTTATCTATGTGATAAGTGGCAGACGATCAGACGGATCACCGAATGGTAAGCTATTGCCGCTGCCTTTAGACGCTTGCAGCACCAGTAGAGTCACAAGTGCTTTGCTAACCTTTAAGGGGCTATACGAATGAAACTAGCGCCGCCAACCTATTTACACTGATTGTGGCAAAAATATGATATTTTTGAAGAAAATAAAACATTACAGACTTAGATCCAAGTTAATTGGATTTTCCAAGATGCAATACAATATTTATAACACGCGACAAGTAACAATAATGTTAATTATTGCTAAAAACGGCCACTTTTAGCAATAAATGTTATTATTGTTACTTGTCGCGTGTATTATATATTGTATTGCATCTTGAAAAATTCAATTTTCTTTTATCTAAGTCTGTAATGTTTTGCTTTCTTAAAAAATATCGTATTTTCGATACAATCAGTGTAAATAGGTTGGCGGCGCTAGTTTCATCCGTATAGCCCCTTAACCCCCTTTCCCCTTAGTTGGGCCTCCGGTATCTTAACTCACGAAACACAGCGCAGGCGCTGCTTTACGCCGGTCTTCTGTTTGGGCGTGGTATCACTCTGGATGAGCCTTCCCATTCATGCCGAAGCGTGGCTATCCCACGGAAACTTCCACTGTGGAATTGGAACGGTCCACAGAAGTCACTATTATAGTATCTTGTACTATAGTTTCCTATTTATATCGTATCATCCATCTTAGGATACTACGTTGTCAGTTATTTATATATCATTTGTCTTTCGTGGGAGGACACCTAATTCCGCACTTCATATGTGGTCCCCAACTGGCGTTATTAGGATCCTAATAGAATGACAACTGTGCCTAAAAAGGGTAGATGACAAGTCAGGTCGTAAATGGTTATAAAAATTCAGTATGGAATCCTGAATATAAAGATTTTGATTGAAGGCTAACCAAATCAATATGTCTTCGTCCGTAATTTTTATTATCTACTAGCGGCCGCCCGCGACTTCGTCCGTGGAGAAGTAACTTTTTAACCCCCTTTTAACCCCTTACAACCCCTTTTTCGCAATAAAAAGTAGCCTATGTCCTTTCTCAGGGTCTAGACCATCTGTATACCAAATTTCATTTAAATCCGTTCAGTAGTTTTGGCGTGAAAGAGTAACAGACAGACAGACAGACAGACAGAGTTACTTTCGCATTTATAATATTAGTATGGATACTATTTATAAAGAGATAACTTCTATAGACAACGACAAGGCTTATAGGTAAACCGAAAACACGAAACGCTTGCGCGATGTAATTTAGCACAGCGCCATCTATGAGTTCATTTCTGAATTACGGTCCCGAAACGAAGTGAAGGCGGACCACTAGTTTATAATAAAAGCGTAGTTCAAAATAGTAGATAGCTAATGACATTTATCATATGAATGAAAAGAGGAAAAAAAACGAAAACCAGTTAAACATTAAAAAACCAAAATACAAACCGAAAAGGATCCGAAAATAACAAAAATGCAATTACATTATCACCTACCGAGAATCGACCCCTGTAACTCCACGTTTGAGAAACTATTCGAAACCTGCGGTTTCTCACGCTATTCCTACCCACAGGCTAGAGGTGGAAATTCCGAAACATATTGTAGTCTACATTATTTTCATAAGAAAGCACTTTACTATCAGTTTGAATAATGATACGAATTCAAATGGAGTACCCGGTCTGGCTCGATGACGTCATTCTGAATAGATGTAAGATAAAACAAGCCATTTTTTATGTATAATTCACGATTCCAAATATACTTTGAATTAAAGTATTGCTGAATTATTGATGTTTTCTCTGTCGACAGTTGACCTCGAAAACTATTTACAAAATTGACAGTACTAGATATCGATAGTAAAGTAAAGTATCAGTCTATATACTGTCCCACTGCAGGGCAAAGGCCTCCATCATAGAAATCAAGTTATCGCTACTATGATGGGATTAGGCTTAATCACCACGCTTGCCTAATGCGGATTGGTGATCACAAAAATTCGAAACATACTTTTGCTCAACCCGGGAATCGAACCCGGGACCCCGAGATCACGGCCGGGTACTTAAACCACTAGTTGGTCTAGACCAACAGGGCGTTCCACTAGACCAACAGGGCGATAGTATTGCAGTGTAATAGTATCGATACAATCTCTAGCCAATGGGTCGCTTTTGGAATAAATACATAGCGTAGGTGCTGCTTTCCGTCGATCTATGAGGCCGTGTCACTCCAGTCAAGCCGACCCATTAATTCCAAAGCTGGTTCAGCACAGTGCACTTGTGAGTTCTAGTTGCTGCAGATCGCTGCCATCCAGCACCTGACAGATGGTATGGTGGTAATCGATCACTTAGCAGATGATCCGTCTACAATGTCTCCCACCTATCATAAAAGGAACAGTCATACATTGACCAGAAAGAATGGGAGACGATCGTGCGGTAAAGCGAGCGTATCAGGGTCGTCCTAATGGCAGAAGGCCAGTCGGCCGTCCGAGATATCGCTGGAAGGATGAGGTCGAAAAAGACTTGCGCGGACTCTCGGCAGATGACTGGCAGGAGGTGGCACAGGATCGACCAAGATGGAGGCTCTTATTATCGGAGGCCAAGACTCACTATGGGTCGGTGCGCCAACCTAGTTAGTTAGTTATACATTGACCATGTATGACTGGTTGTATGTTGTTATACCTTTCTCCGTTAGCAATCAGCGTCCCCCCAAAACCCCTAAATGAATCTTCTAAAAGAAGACGACAAGCCTTAATAAGACCGCATCTAATTTATCTTGACACCTCAGTCGTGGTTGTCATCAAGACAACACCAAAGACGTAATAAAGTTGATACTATTACCGCGTAGTGATGGGAAAAAACTTATTTTCACTCGAGTCAGTATTTCCTGACGGCTTTGATTATATTATATAATCAAAGCCTGACGGTTATAAGTTATAACCGTCAGGCTTTGCTTTTATAAGAGAAGAGTGTACTTCTTCTAAAAATTCCAGCAATGAATCAGCGACTTCTCTTATTTTGCAGATGCAGACGGAAGTGACCCGTTTGCTCGTTTGCCGCTTCAAGTATAAAAAGGAGTCATTTATTTTTTATTGAAATGAGAGGTGGTAGATGAGCCTAAGGATCTCCTGATCATGATTTCACTCATAGAGTGTACCATAAATATTTGTTACTAGTGGCCGCCCTCACTTCGTTTCGGGACTTTACTTAGGCCAGTGACGCCAATAGATGATGCTGAGAGACGGTTACATCGCGCAAGTGCTTCGTTTAAGCATTGTTGAAATTCACACAATTTATCTCCATATAAAAAGTATCTATAGATAATAGAAAAATATTTGTGTTTTTCTTATTCTAGATGTGTCGCTTCATTACTAAAGATTGGCCATCAGCTCTTTCAATTGGCTTACCCACGGCAAGCCTAAGAAGTTGTTCGTTAGATTGGAATTTCATCACGTTTTCCGACTTCATATTTAGCGTTTCGCAACAATTAAAAAAAAAATCTTACTACTCATCCATTGACCTGACTCCATAATAAATAACTTAAGCACTTATGTTACAGATATCAGAAAGTAGAAGAAACACAAATTTTAATACTTAAATACATACATACATTACATCCAGACACTGAACGAACACATGTGTTCAACACACGAATGTTTTTTCAGACCGGGGATCAAATGTCGAACCTTAAGTCCTTTAGCGTATGAGGTAGGGTCACTACCGAATGCACCATCCAGCCAGTCAATAAATATTTCCCATCATGTTACGATCTGTTCGTCTGCCACCTATCAAATAAAAAAACACTCGAGTCTAGTCACTTCTCATCACTATTACCATGGTTATGGCAGGACGGAAGCCCCATATAAATTGCCCCCATTTGTTACCGTCACGTCAACTTGTAAATAATCTGAAACTGGCTGGAACAATGTTTTTTCTTATTGTATTGTTATTTGGGACTAAACAAAACAAGGGCGTCACCTAGAAAAACCAGATACAGCTAGGAAATGGCGTAACGAGCCGTAAAAAGGTGAGAGAACTCATCAATATGAAATGAACTACATTTACTTGGTAGGGTTGGCAGTGAAAAGAAAATATATAAGTAGATTGGTATTTATTTTTTACATTAATATCGATAATGATGTTGCTAGAACTATAATGATTTAGTGCACTTATCATTATGGGGCGAAAGCTATTTATCATTATGTCAATAATGGATACAAACAACCCACACAATAATCTATAATAAAATAGCCAGTATTAAAAGTAAAGTTAAATATCAGCAAAGACCTCCATCATTTAAAAATCAAGTCATCGCTATTATGATGAGATTAGGCTTAAACACCATGCTTGCCTAATGCGGATTGATGATCACAAACCCGAGCTAACTTCAAAACATAAGTTTTACTCGACCCGGGATTTGAACCCAAGACCCCGAGATCACAGACCGGTACTTTTATTTTTATTATTTACTAGTGGCCCGCCCTCACTTCGCTTCGGGACCGTAATTCAGAAATGAACCAATAGATGGCGCTGTGTCCAATTACATCGCGCAAGCGTTTCGTGTTTTCGGTTTACCTATAAGCCTTGTCATTGTCCATAGAAGTTATCTCTTTATAAATAGTATAGATGTGGAATAATTGTGTCCATGTCAATTTTATACTGATTGATTATATGTAATGGTTGCATTCATACATTAGTTGTTTGATTGTACCTAAAAATATAAATTAAGATTACATAAACCACGGTCTAGTCTAGACCAACGGAGCGTTATTACATTATAACAGACAAAAGAGCCGACATGACATGTTCAAAGGGATGTTAATGTTCACAAATACACCTTGTGTACCTAGTGTATGTATAAATGTGTCAAGGATCAAAGTGAGACATGCGTCCACATAAACTAAAAGTGCCTGAAATGTTTCACCTTTATGTTGCGTTAGACCCCGATGTGGGTTCAACCAAAATTGGTTAACATACTATTGTTGAAATGGGTAGCCCTCGAGCGTTAAATTCTTACCACAGTCACAGAATACTTAATAGTACATGTACAGAAAGCCCACTCCTAAAAACCGTTTATGGAAATGAAGACTCAGGCTACCATAACAAAACGTTGAAATTCCGACCGCCCAGCGTTCAATGCCTACCATTATTCATACCTAGAATTGCGTTCTCTTTCTATCGCAAGCAATTGTCGCGCATGCGTCGCCGCTCGCTCGTGATTTTCTACTAATTGGTCCCTCCGGAGGGGCCGCCGCATGTACTTGCAAGTTCGATACCTACACGCGGAGTGGGACAGGCCTACCACAGTATAGAAACTTGAGGATGCTAAAACAGCAGGTAGAATTTACATTGATTCTGGTAAACTTTTAACCGTTGGAGCGCCACACTTCGGCATGAATGGGCCGGCTCAACCGGAGTACCACGGCCTCACAGAAGACCGACGTGAAGCAGCACCTCACAGCCCAGGCAATCCATGGATGGCGGTGGCTTGCCATCGGGTGGTCCGTTTAATCTTGTCTGCCCCCCATGTTATAAAAAAACTGCACTTTGCCATTTCTCAGCTATTCAACGTAAATATTTAACTTGTGCAAGTAAGTAATACGTAGAGAACCATTTCTATGGGCGATCCCGACTCATAAATATCTGTTTGGTGTAGATACAGTACAAAAGTCAAACATTCCGGCCCACATCCATCTAGTCTGCCAAATACTTAATCAATTATTTACTGAACTAGCTTTCTAGGCCTTCCCACTAGTGTGGATTTCAGAATGACAGACACAGAAGCCGTAAAGTTACATGTGTTGAAATAAAACCGACCTTACATTTGAGACTGAAGTGCTTTTTTGCATCTGTTTATCTAAATCTATAAACTTCTTCTTCTGTAGTCTAAATAATATAGTAGTATTTTTCAAAGACCATGTCAAAGCTTATAGGCAAACCGAAAACACGAAACACTTGCGCGATGTAATTGACTCCCAGCGCCATCTATAGTTCTAAGTTAAGTAACGAAACCAAGTAAGGGCGGGCCACTAGTAAATAATATAGAAGATGTATTTGGTATGGAATAGAAAAAACGCCACGATGGTTTAAATACCGGGCCGTGATCTCGGGTTCGATTCCAGAGTCGAATAAGTATGTTTCGAATTTTTCGAACACAGCTCGGGTTTGTGTTCATCAATCCGCATTAGACAAGCGTACTGATTAAACCAAATCCCATCATAGTAGCGAGCGATGGCTTGATTTCTATGATAGAGGCTCAAAGGCCAGGGACAACCCTGCAGTGGGACAGTATATGCTGATACCCACATTACCTTAACTTTAGAAAAAAAAAATGTGTTGAGAAATCTTTTGATAACTGGTGTCATCCTGCAAGACCGACCTAGATGGAGGCTCTTATTATCTGAGGCCTAAGGCTCAATTTGGGTCGGAGCGCCAGTCTAGTTAGATTTTTTGTTAATCTCATAAAGAGTCTAATTAGCATAACCCATTATGCGTATAGCCCTCACCGTTGTATAATATTACCGCATTAAATTAAGACACTGTTCTTACTCCACCCTTTAGAGCTAAGGTTGTTAGTTTATACAATTTGGCACATTAAGGGGCTATACGAATGAAACTAGCGCCGCCAACCTATTTACACTGATTGTGGCGAAAAACTATATATTTTAATAAAGCAAAACATTACAGACTTAGATAAAAGTAAATTGAATTTTTCAAGATGCAATACAATTTATAAAACACGCAACAAGTAACAATAATGTCAATTAAAGTGGCCGTTTTTAGCAATAATTAACTTTATTGTTACTTGTCGCGTGTAAGAAATATTGTATTGCATCTTGAAAAATCCAATTTACTTGAATCTAAGTCTGTAATGTTTTATTTTCTTCAAAATATCATGTTTTCGCCACAATCAGTGTAAATAGGTTGGCGGCGCTAGTTTCATTCGTATAGCCCCTTAAACAACACCTAAGGGGTTTATTTGTAGGACGATTTGTCTTGTCCCTAAGATTATCACGGATTAACCTTTCTAGGCCCTTGGGTATTATATTAGGCAAGCCACGGAGGAATGGATTAAGCTGACTCAATTTTTCTGATAGCAGAAAATTTTGGGGAAAATTTGATTGTTGAAGGGTAACCCCTTAAGGGGTTTAATTGAGATGGGTAGTGCCGCCATGATTTTAAGGATTTCATAGACAAATGGCAAAAACTTTTCTCGGAAACTATACTGATACTGATAGTCCTTGGATGGCACAGGATATGTGTGGAGAACTTTGGGGGAGGCCTATGTCCATCAGTGGACGTCTATTGGCTGAAATGATGATGATGATACTAATGAAAGTTGGTCCTGTAAAACGCATTAAGATTTTCACACAAAATAGGGAATAACAAAAAAAGGAGGGTCAATACTTAGACCTGGTACTGAAAATAGTTTTTTGTGCGGAGTGTCCATGGATAGGGATTCATGAACGGATATGGGAGAAAAAATACCTAAATATCATATGGATGGCAATATGATATTTAGGTATATTTTCTACAAAGTGGCACGATTTGTCTGTGTGTGTGTGCCCAGCGTAAGTAGTACAATGAACTCTTCAATATATTTTTGACCATGTGAGAACTACGCTTCGGAATGATTGGGCCGGTATAACTGGGCTCACAAAAACCGGCGTGAGGGTACCGTATGAACTATCGGGGAGAAAAACTTGTAACTCCACTCCTCACAAAATAATATCAAAATCATCTAAATATAACTTCCTATGTCGATTCATTTTGTTGTTCTGTGGTTTAAAGCAAGTAGGTACCTACCTAATAAATTTTCCTTCGAATAAAAAATGTGTAGCGGTTAAATTTTTAGGGAAAAAAAGTTCGAAATTCCTTAATGTTATTTATTATAATGGCGGATTATTTTACCCTTAGGTGTACAGGGATATAATTTTAATTATGCTTTATTGTCGAGGTCCTTTAGGGATCAGGAACTTTTTCAGTAGATTAACATATTTTTTGTACAATACCATTAATCGGGTCGAGCAAAAGTATGTTTCGAATTTTTCGTTCATAGCTCGGGTTTGTGATCTCCAATCCGCTTTAGACAAGCGTGGTGATTAAGCCTAATCCCATCATAGTAGCGTTGGCAACTTGGCTTTATTAACGTTTAAGTGATTTTTATCGATATCTTTAATTTAATATAGTTATGCTACCTATGCCTAATCTGCTGTGGGTGTTGAAAGTGGACAAAAGTGTAAAATAAATTTGTATCCACTTTCAGCACCTGCCAAAAATATCAATAGGTGCTGAGAGTGGACTAGGCCAGGTGCTGAAATTCTGGTGCTGAAAGTGAACTACCTCATTTTTTAGGGGAAAAAAATTTCGAAGAATTAAGAAAAAAAATTTTTTATGGGAATGGGCGGGTCACGTTTGCCGAATATACCCTAAAAGATGGACGAAAATTTCCACCCAATGGCACCCGATGGACGCCGACAGTTGGGTAGGCCCAAAAATCGATGGGCTGATGACCTCAACAGTTTTTCCCACGATTGGCAACAAATGGCATTAGATAGAGATCGGTGGAGGAATTAGGGGGAGGCCTTTGCCCAGCAGTGGGACAGTATAGGCTAAATAAAAATAAAAAAAGAAAAATCGTTGAACAAAAGTTGTTCAGAATGGTTGGTAGACCACGTGGCTAAAGTTATGTAAACGTACACAGATACACTTTGTATATTAACAAAACCAATTTCAGAATCACGTTAGTCAGTTCAAAATTTAATTTCCTCGACTATACCTATGTCCTACAAAACTACTAATTATTCTACTCAGCCTACTAAACAACAAAAACAGGGATCCTGTACCTACTTTACACACTCATTAGTCCCAAAACCTTCATTTGAATGTATTTGCTTAATTTCAAAACCACAATGGATGCTATTGTAAAATGGACTCTATTCACCGCGCCCCGGTTGGGATTGTAACAAAAACCGCCTGAGCTGGAGCTCATTTTTCAGTTTGCAACAATCATTTTTCGCTCGGCCGCTGGTTGCGCTAAATGCCTGGACTGATATTAGGTTAGTGGTATACTGGAATAACTACGAATACCTCCAAAAACTATTGCCAGCTTATACTCTTGGATATTTCAGGGGCCTTCGACAACGCCTGGTGGCCCATGGTCCCTGCTCAAAGTGAAAACAGGGTGGATGTTCCACCAACATTTACAGAATCTTATGAGTTTACTTCATCCAGACCGGCGAGTGGGATTATTCATGGTCGACAGGTGGTGTGGAAGAGGTTATACAATGGGCTGCCCCAAGGTTCGGTGTTAGGGCCTACTTTAATGGAATCGCGGCTCGATGACATACCTTAGGCTACCGAGGCCCGAGGGCGTCAGCATGACAGCCGATGCGGATGATATCCACGATCGCGATCGAGGCACCAACCAGAGCTAAAATAGAGCGAGACGCCAATATATTACTCCAGTGGCGGTGTCCGGGACTGGGGGCATCGGAACCGTCTGACTTTCTCAGCTGCGAAGTCGCAGACAATCACCTTGAAAGGCAATCGCCCCCCAACGATACGTATGGACAATAAATCGATCGCGCACGTGAGCATGGCAAAGTTACTTGTGGTGGTGATTGACCAAGGGTGTTCCTTTTTGCAGCATGCGAACTTTATCGGCCAGCGGGCTAGTAACTGCTTCGGGAAGATGTCGAGAATATCTTCATCGACCTGGGCGTGCGGTACAAAGCCTTAGGGTCCTGTATTCAGGGACCTATGTTGCAAGTCTTACTTACGCTGCGGCAGTTTGGGTGGCACCGGTCAAGCATCTTCGTGGTGAGGCGAGCTTTGCTGCGCACCCAACGGCCTGCAATGATTCTGCTCACGAAGGGCTTATAGGTCTGTTAGTACATCAGCGCTGCCCGTGCTAGCTGCGGTGTTACCGGCCCGACTTAGAAGTTGTTCGTGTGGGGACGATTCGCCCAGGAGTGCCCAAAGGAAGCCACAGACAAGGAGCCAATGGCACTTAAATGTAGAATATTTTGGAAGATGTTGTTGCCCAATTGCAGGAGCGCTGGTCGACCAGCGACAAAGGAAGAGAGTTGTCGCAATTCTTCCCAGACGTAGAAATAGATTATCGGCCGGTTGGGTGGAACCAGACTACGCCGTGTCACAAATACTGACGGGAACATGGGAGTTTTAAACAGCAGACTGCACGCGATGACTCTCAGTGAGTCACCTGTATGTCCCTGTGGAGAAGCTGATGAAACTCGGGACCATGCGCTGTGGGAATGTCAGCTGATAGAAGAGGAACTGCCAACAGATGCTGAATGACTGGAACAGGAACGAGAGTAGGACCAGTATACCATCAAGAGATGGTCAAACTCTGCAGAAGGTTTTCGACGGTTGCGTGCGTTTGCACACAAAAGGCTTGACATTAGGAAGGAGTTCGATTGATGTGGAACTGCCCGAGCGCGAGTCCCTTGTGCTGTGGTGTTTCACGCCCCATTTGGGGAGAAGTGACATTGAGATGGGCTAAAGACACAGACTTTGTAGGGAGTGAAGAAACGCACCGGGGAAAGAGCCCTTAGCAAGTACCTGGTGAGCGTCTCCCAAGATTCGGTCCGTATGCCGAGACGGTAGGATAGACCATGGGCTGGTGGAGGGACCTGTGTCTAGTGGTATACTGGGGTCACTGGGGTAAGATTAAGTTTATTTTTTATACGTCGAGCTTCTAAGTAGGTACGTAAATAAACATTTATTCAGTAAAGACATACATTAAATGATCAAAAGTTTACAGCACTAAACAAATTTACAATAGGGTATTTGACTAATCTCGATATAGTAAAAAATATTGATACTTTACCAAAATATTGGTAAATAAAAACCAATAGCCTAAATTTTCAGTTAAAAATATAACGTCTAGCTGGTTTCGTGAGCATTCAAAGTTTCATGGGCAAGTCCATTTTCAATGTTTTATATTTTATAAAAATAATTATATACCCTATCACAAAAAAGATCTAGGTAATTAAAGAACTTGATATAAAAACATAGGTAGGTATCTATTTAAATTTAAGTTTATTTACTCTTTATAAGCACCTAGCTTGTATAAAATCTGATTTGCCCCTTCTCTGGCCCAGAACTGGCCGATCGGGTACGCCCATGAGGCTATACTTTACTTTTTACTGAGTTTCAAAAATACAATTATCCTAGTATCAAAACAATACCTATATTAAAATTAAAATAACTTACCCGTACAAAAGACGCTATTGTTTGAAAAATAATAAACAATCATAAAAATCACTTAACACCGCACTTTGTCCGCTAACACAAACACATCTAATTATTTTCCAGTTTCATCTCATTAATTAAATTAATTATAATCTTATCTAACATTTGAATTTGTTATGTAGCTGATTTAATTATTTTAATTAACACTTAAACTGATATAGTTCGTAGTATCTGACCCTAAAATCAGCCTATTTTCCTTTCCACGTGTGCAGTGCAAAAAAAGCACTTGTGTTACAGAGTCAATTAATATGGACACGATAAGGCTATATTGTATCGGCTATGACAGACCATGGTATCACTCCGATTGGTCAGTCACACTTACATTATTTTTTACGTTTGGCAACTGAGAGCAATATAAGGTTACCGTATTGAAGAGCGTTAACAAGACCACTTTTATGATTATGTATACAATACCTAGTTGGCATTAAAAGTTTAGTTGAGTAAGAAACATTTTATTTCCTTTTTTTAAAAAAGGTTTAATTTTATTCCGTCGGTTTAACTTCATTATGTATGTAGGTCACGTTTATGGGTACCATTGGTGATTCAGTAAATTTCACCACACCAACCTATACATTTCCATCCCATTGTACAAATCAGTAGCCTCTTTACCATACGTTAAATGGGGCCTGAACCAGGGCTGACATTACTAAGGGCTGCGATAAATTTCTTTGCACAAAAGGGAGTTCAGACTTGTTTAACAAACATCCCAAAATGTATATGCTCAAAGTATTCAGTAACTTCAAAGATAAAACTGATACATACTTTAACGTTATAGATAAAGAAAACTGCCTACTCGTGTATAGTTAAGTACACACTACCCCAATTATGTAAATGGAAAGAAATGGTTACCTAGTTATCGTATAACTGATCAGCCATAAGTAATAGGTTAAAAGCCAAAAGATGTAAGGCTTTTAAATTAATTTTGTCTTTTTAGGATAATGAATTGACAGCAGGCTGGCCATGTTTGCCACAAAATCGATATTAGTAAAATATACATGTATACTTACTTACTACGATGAGATTAGGCTTAATCAAAACGCTTGCCTAATGCGGATTGGTGTTCACAAACCCGAATTATGTTCGAAAATCTTTGAAACACACTTTTCGCTCGACCAGGAACTCAAGATTTTGGCCCGGTACTTATACCGTTAAGATATCTCGGAAAGTTTTTAAGATATCAAAGTGTTTTTTTACCAATGTTTTTGTGATTGAGGAATCTTACGATGGCATAACAAATCCATACTAATATTATAAATGCGAAAGTAACTATGTCTGTCTGTCTGTCTGTTACTCTTGCACGCCAAAACTACTGAACGGATTTAAATGAAATTTGGTATACAGATGATCTAGACCCTGAGAAAGGACATAGGCTACTTTTTATTGCGAAAAGGGTGTTGTAAGGGGTTAAAAGGGGGGTAAAAAGTTACTTATCCACGCGGACGAAGTCGCGGGCGGCCGCTAGTTAAAAATAATTCTTCAAGCCTATACTCAGTGTGCCTCGGTCTCAAACATTTTAAGTAGTCCAACACAGTCCCCAGTGGCCCGTTTGACCCAGTTAAAGCTGAAAGACAAATCAAAAGTGCACCCGAAGTCTACCGCATGTGAACGTGGGACGTGGCTACGAACTCGGAAATGCTGCACTTGTTGAGTTGTAACTTTTGGACTTTGACAAACAAAACGAAAAAAAAATTAAGGTCTTTTTTTCTAAGTGCTCTAAAATTTCAGCCAAATATATCCATAGATTGCCTCTTGAATAAAAACTATTAAAACTACTATTACTATTTACACTGATTGTGGCGAAAATACAATATTACAGACTTAGATAAAAATAGATTGAATTTTTCAAGATGCAATACAATATTAATATAAAACACGCGACAAGTAACAATAATGTTAATTATTGCTAAAAACGGCCACTTTTATTGTATTGCATCTTTAAAAATTCAATTAACTTTTATCTAAGTCTGTAATGTTTTGCTTTCTTAAAAAATATTGCCACAATTTGTTTGTTCAGTGTCTGTCATATATGTATTTAGGTATTATATTTGTGATTCTCTGTTGCCTGATATCTGGAATACAAGTGCATAAGCTACTTAGTACGGAGTCAGGTCAATGTATGAGATGTTGTAAAAAAAAACAATCAGTGTAAATAGGTTGGCGGCGCTAGTTTCATTCGTATAGCCCCTTATAGAACTAAAAGGTTGTTGGTTCGAATCTGAGAATACATCTGTGCGTGTTAGGGTGTAATTGTGGACATTTACATCCCTTTAACCTAAGCTTCTTCTTCTATCAACCATACTGAACAACATTTGTGCTTCAAATTTCAAAAATATTTTCGACCCATTCAAAATGAACAAGTAACGTGACCTACTTTCAAGTATGAATAGTAGATTATTTTTAGGTGAATTTCCAAAAGTCAGAGAGAGAGAGAGAGGATGTATGTTAATGTTTACCAATACATCTTCTATACTATTTATAAAGAGATAACTACTATGGACAACGACAAGGCTTATAGGTAAACCGAAAACACGAAACGCTTGCGCGATGTAATTGGACACAGCGCCATCTATTGGTTCATTTCTGAATTACGGTCCCGAAGCAAAGTGAGGGCGGGCCACTAGTCCTATATAAATCAGTAGGGAAACCTACATGTCGAGGCACACACTGTGGTCCAAGCCAATAAAAACTTTAGCTATTAGCTCGCTTCCGGTAATTAAGAACTTTTCTAGTTTTAGTTGACGTGAATAAACCTTTTTTGATGGAAACAGAGCTCTTAAAGTTTTAGAAGCTTTAAAGTTTAGTTCGCTGTTGACTTTGTCGGGTTTTTATAGAAGGGTTGAAAAATATGGCGCTATATAGTATTGTGGATATTATTTTTTATGTGATAGGTGGCAGACGACCAGACGGATAGCCTAATGGAAGCAATTGCCGCCGCCCATAGACACTGATTGAACAATGACCCAATATGTCTCGTAGAGGACAAAATCCGATGATTAACGCCGTTTAACCAACGTCTAAAATTAAATTGAAAATGCTCAATTAATCTCCCTAGACTCAACTACTAAAATTAAATAGGTATGTACGGTCAGCATCAAAATTATATAAGCATTAAAAGTTACAAAAAATATCTGAGCACTTGTTAAAAGCGAGGAGGCGATATGGCACGGTGAGCTCGACTCCTATAGCCCCAACTGGACTTTAGTCGCCCAAAATCGTGAAATGGCATTTGCCCAGTAGTGGGACACGTTGGCAATTTAATAATACCTTGTCAAACGACAACTGTAAATCTTGGCGTAACACCAAGGTGCATTTTCATTTGTTTTCGAGAGCAATTAACACCAAAGGAAAGTACACCTTAAGTTACTGTGCTAAAAGTAAGTATTGCCAAATGCTCAGATATTATTGGAAGGTATAAACGTTTAGATAATGTTGATGCTCACTGTGCTTAAATTTTTAAGTTGTAAGATTATCACAAATTTCCTAAGCTCAAACCGAATCAGCAAAATGCTTTATTATTTTTGGTAGGTTCAAACGTTAAGATAATTTTGATGCTAGCTAAGTTGGAAGGTTATCAAAATTTCCTAAGCTAAATTGTTTTCTATTTAATATTGGGACAGTTACTAAAAGCTTAAGCGAATTCATCCCTTGGGTCTGCCCTACAAATTGTATATTAGGGCTTTCTAAAATAACCAATTATCTGTTTCGGATTATAAAAGGGCCATTCTTAGAGATCAAATTTTCATGACAGGTCTTAAATATTTCTCCAAATCGTCTACTACTTATCACATTAAAAAAAATATTTTTGCATGTGTATTTTCGACTGACCGGACGGCGCATTTGGTAGTGACCCTGCCTCATACGCCAAAGGTCGTGGGTTCGATCCCCACCCTGGATAAAGATTCGTGTGATGAGCACTTGTGTTTGTTCAGTGTCTGGGTGTTGTATATGTATTTAAGTATTATATTTGTGATCCTCTCTTGGCTGATATCTGTAACTCAAGTGCTTAAGCTACTTAATACGGAGTCAGGTCAATATTTGAGATGTTATATGATTTTATTTTTATCTTTAATACGATGAATAGAGTATAATATATACGAGTAATAGTACGCGCAAAAAAAGTAGACCCGACAAAAAATAGTAGATAAAGAAATGAGATCGCGCAGCCGTGCAACGTGTTGTTGCAAACGGATAAAGGGATTCAGTTGTACAACAGGAAAAGATACAATCTTTATTGCTGTCTGTTTATACTGGTGCTGGCTGTTACTAAAGGATTTGTCGGCCTTTCTGGTGAAAATGAGATATCATTCTAGGATTCTTTTTCTGCAAACAGAAGTATCATTTGGGACAGTTTCAAAAATATTTCATTGCCGTGGCAGTCTTCAATCCCATGTACCTCCGATATTGATATAAGGATCTATAAATATTACATTTCAAATAGAGGAGGCCTAAGCTACTGTAGACCAGTAATCGGTAAATTCAAGATTCTGATGTCAATTCTGGAAGTATATGAGTTTGAAAACTGCCAAGGGCAATAAAAAAAAATTGTAAAATTGACCCATGTCAATTTCACAATTTTTATCACACTCAGTCAGTCGTAAATGGTTACGACCCTGTTACTATTTATGAACATACATACAGGTTGTATCTGTGAACAATTACATCTCTTTAACCACGTGTTCTACCAACTATTTAGATCAGTTTTTGTTGAAAAACTTTTCGAAGTTCATCGAAATATGCCCATAGACACCTACAACACCAGTAGAGTCACAAGAGTGCTGTCAACCTTTAACCTGCTTTCCTCTCAATTGGGCCTCCGGTACCCTCACTCACTCGACGAACTACAGCACTGGCGGCGCTGCTTCACGCCGCGCCGGTCTTCTGTGAGACCGTAGTATTACTCCGTTTGGGCAGGTCCATTCATACCGAAACGTGGCTCTCCCACGGGTGATAAGTAGGTAATTTCCTCGTATCGTATAACAAAATCTAATTCACGTCTCCTCTATAGCTATTTATCGGTTAAGGACCTTCACCTTGAATGCTGCTGTCCTACGAATGTCCATCTGATTATATCTCCACGTCCTTACTAATTAATCCCTTAGCGAATTAGGCTAGTCACAGTACAAAAAATATATATCAAAAATAATATTACTCGATCATGCCAGTATATAATAATATATTAGCTTAGATCTAGTAGTAACCCAATCTAGTCGGTTGGACGACAAACAGTCTTAAAAACATATCTATACTATTTATAAAGAGATAACTTCTATAGACAACGACAAGGCTTATAGGTAAACCGAAAACACGAAACGTTTGCGCGATGTAATTGGACACAGCGCCATCTATTGGTTCGTTTCTGAATTACGGTCCCGAAGCGAAGTGAGGGCGGGCCACTATAGAAAATAAACCTACATACAGACGAATTGAAAACGTCCTCCTTCTTTTAGAAGTCGGTAAAAAACACATCTTTTGTTAGTGGCCATTTTATGGAGACCGTCGCTCCTATCCTATAAAAACATTGCCATCCTGAGGTCCAAGTTGTCTTTCTTCCGTGACTTATCAAAGCATTTAGTTAAAGTTGTGGGTCGTCAAGTTTTCATGGCGATAATGTTGCCAGCATTTTTGGAACAGGACCACTGGGATCTACTACTCAAATTTCTTTTTTTCAGCCTGCTTGATCCCACTGCTGGGCATAGGTCTCCCCTAAGGTTTTCCACTGGTGCCTATTCGTTGCCGTTATTTCGCAGTCCCGGGAGTGATGATCCAAATCGTCACGCCATCTTTTCTTAGGCCTGTCTCTTAGGCGACCGGCCAAATGTCTATATAGTCTATAGCAGCCCTCACTTATTATCGGGACAATAGCCAACCAAGCAAACGGATCACCTGTTAGTAAGTTTTTAATAACGATGGCAATTTCGACCTAATCGGATGTCACATTTGATAGTGACTCTGCCTTCATACCTACTCCAAAGGTCGTGGGTTGATCCCCACCCTGTATATGTACAGACATTCGTGTGATGAATACTGGGTAAACAGTGTCTGGTTGTACCTACTCGTATGTAATATATTTATTACTAGTGGCCCGCCCTCACTTTCGCTTCGGGAACTCGTGAATTCAGAAATGAGGCCCAATAGATGCGCCTGTGCTCCAGATTACAGGTCGCGCAAGCGTTTCGTAGTTTTCTGATTTACCTATAAGCCTTGTCGTTGTCCTATAGGTAGTATCCTCTTTCATAAAGATAGCATAGATGTTGTGATCCTCTGTTGTCCTGCACTTCTGTAACACAATGCTTAAGCTACTTAGTACGGAGTCAGGTCAATGTATGAGATGATGTGAGAATTTTATTTAGGTTTATAATTATTGAAATCTAACTGTTCTGCTTCTACTTTACTGTGGCCGGGTAGGGTAGCTTGATCACATCACAGAAATGTCCTCGGGGAGTATTCTAAGGAATTGGTTTGACACCGTCTTGCTATTGTACTTATGTGGGACTAAGATTGTGATGATTCTGCCTAGTTAATATGTAGATAGATACTGATGCAGCATACCTACTACCTATGGGTAGATATACAGGGCATCCCACGGCAATGCCATAGAGGGAAAGTACCTTTAATAGTGTAGATGGAACAATTTACTCAAAGAGGACATTTTTCTAATTTCAAAAACGATCTAAACTGCATTCATAGATTTTCAAATAATTACACGGTTGAACCGGGAATCGAAATCGCTACACGAGAAAAAAAATACCCTGTAGCGATCGGAAGTATTAAATAAAATAACATACTGTCAGGAATAAATGGTAGACCATGAATTTTAACATTTAATAACTAATTTTTAATAATTTAATATTTGAGTATCAGCCTATACGAGTATACTGTCCCACTGCAGGGTAAAGGCCTCCATCATAGAAATCAAGTCATCGCTGCTATGATGGGATTAGGCTTAATCACCACGCTTCCCTAATGCGGATTGGTGATCACAAACCCGAGCTATGTTCGAAAAATACGAAACATACTTTTGCTCGACCCGGGATTCGAACCCGGGTCCCCGAGATCACGGCCCGGTACTTAAACCACTAGACCAACGGGGCGTTATATAAACAATAATTTTACATATAATAATTTAATTAATTCAACATTTATTTAATTTTACTATTAATTGCTAATGTGTTAAATATTATAAGTTAAATTTATGATGTAGTATATAAGAAGCTGTATGTTTCCTTAAAAAGAAGTAAATAAATAAACATTTGTTCGTGCAAAAATATTAAAAGCTTACTGTAAGGACAATCAACTGAAATTATCATAAGTACCTAAAATAAAAACATTGATACAAATAGATAATGCACAGAAGGTAACTAGAACTTCCCTATCACTTTGCTCTGTGGCTAGCAAAGTTACCGCCCTAATTAAGACAAATCACAACCTTCCCCAGATTTGTACCTACAACATTCCAGACAGGGAAAACAGACAGGGTGTTCCAAATTCAATCTGTCTACCAACAGAATTCATAAAGCCCTACCCGCAAAGGGATAGATTCCCTAACCTCAGCTAGGGGTTGTAATTTGCTACGAGAAGAACTTTTGACTACTGCCTACTATTTGTGTTACCTCGTTTGGTATTAACATTTAGTCTATAATAATAATTTTAGTTTATACAATGATTATAAAAAAAATCTTAACTGTAAATAAAGTTATAATTCTACACGAGATATACCCAACACTGTACAATTTTAGACGTTTAAAAAAGCCGGTTTTATCCTCAAAATAAGCAAAATACATAAAAATGAGTTGTTCCATACAAAAAAAAATATATTCAACCAGCTGATTTTTATGTTGTTTATTTTGATGATCATCATTCTTAAGCGTCTTAAATTTTGCAGTGTAGAATATATCCTCTTCTCTAGAATTATTGCAAATGTGCAGTCTAGAATTTTACTATCATCAGTGTATAGTCTAAAATTATTATTATAGGGCTTTTGAGATGGTCGGACCAAATATGCTTGATGCTGGACACCAAGCTGCATGATGCTCTCCAGGTTGCAAAAGACAGAAGCCTATGGAGGACCATCTTAAGGGAAAACTGAGCTCTAACGGGAAGAATCACTATCCTCAGTAATGAGGAATACTACCGGGGGAAGAAAAATAAACGTTTTCTAATTTGCATGTAAAAAACTCGTAACATTTTACTCTTTTAAATTTCCGAAAATCGTGTTAAAACAAAAAGACGTAACTTACAAAATCTCAGCTGTGGTAACACTGCATAAAACCTTAACGTCCCTTGACACATTGTTCTAAAGGGACAAGAGCACTTATGTCCCTTTTACGCGAAACTAGCTGACGCTCGCCGCTTCGCGCGCCCTTTGTGTATACAAAAATCCCTATGGGTCTAAAGTGGGTAATGCATTGTTTTATTGCTTTAGAAACGATTTACTTTAAGAGTTTTAAATGGAATTTTTTCTTTATTAAAATAATGAGATCCAGATTAAAGTCTTTCTAAGAAATAATGACATCTAAATCAAGAATCCCTAAGTAAATGGTATATAAACAAAATTATTTCATACAACATCACATTGACGTGATATTGTACTCATCCTCATCCACTGCTGGACATAGGTCTCCCACAATGCACGCCACCGCTCCCGATTTTCGGCCACTCTCATCCAGCTCACTCCAGCCAGCCTTCGAATGTCGTCATCCCATCTTGGATATCGTACTATGAAAATAGTAATAAGAGAAAAAAGTACATTTTACTAATTTTAGTAATTTTATCTCTCATCTTAATTTATAGTTCCCAGTTGGGGCCTAAAGTTGTTGCTCTGGAGCTTGGGGCATGCTTAGACCATGTCTAATCTAATGGCGTATCATGTGATTCATGAATTGGGGATTAAGAAGTCTGGAGCTATCGTAAAAATACAACTAGATTGCGTAGTGTAGGACTTGGGTCCATCTGTGTAGATAGACTTTATGGACTCCGACGACGTTTTTCCAGCAATACCTAGGTAGCACATAGCTCCATTCACTAAGGTTATGTCAACAACGTATTATTAAGGAATATGTTGACAAGTCTTCCACGAAGGACAGAAAATTACGTTACCTACTAATAGCTCCCACAAGGCACGGCGATATGGCCCTCTCAGTCCCTTGGGAAACTCCCTGTCTGACGTCACATAAGGGACTAATTAGAAGAAGGACATTATTAAAGAGGTTTCCCGTTTGTAGGGGTCGTCAGTTTCCGTAAGAGGTCAAAAGGTGCTATCGCAAAATGAACTTAATATCCATTTTACAAAGTTGATTTTCGAAGTTGAAGATTTCTGGTTCATTTTCATAGAAAAAACGTAACTTTGACTCTTAATGCTATTATCCCCGACAAAACCAAAAATGAGAGGTTTTACGCGTGTGTTACATCATTATAATGACAAACAAGTATAAACTTAATGTTTTAAAAAAATACCCCATTCGCAAAAGAGTGCTATTTGGCACTATCGGAATTTATAACCAACTAGTGGCCCGCCCTCACTTCGCTTCGGGACCGTAATTCAGAAATGAACCAATAGATGGCGCTGTGCTGAATTACATCGCGCAAGCGTTTCGTGTTTTCGATTTACCTATAAGCGTTGTGGTTGTCTATAAAAGTTATCTCTTTATAGATAGTAAAGATAGAAGAAGATTTACTATGAAGAATGGATAATAAAATACTACATTTTGCCTACGACCTCGTCGGCATATTATTCGGCATATAATTTAAAATTTCTAATTATTTTGTGCTTTCAGCATGGGGTTACGTAAGTATCTTATGATTATTTATGAATGATCTATATAAAAGCTGTATCTGTGAACATTTACATCCTTTTAACCACATGTTTTACTAGCCATTTTGTAAATTTTTATACGCTGTCGGTCACGTGTCTTGTTCATTTTGTATGGAAAGTCGAAAAAAAATCGACGAATTTTCCAAAGTCGTAAAACAAAATGTTGTTCAGAATGGTTGGTAGAACACGTAGTTAAAGTAATGTAAACGTTCACAGATACACCTTGTATATAGATAAATACCTGCAGAATCAAGCAGGGATCTTAAGTTACGAGGGGAGTTAGAAAGGTGTCAATTTAGCGTAACTTCAAGGAGGTGCTTGAGGTTGCGGCCTAAATAAAACTGACAGCGTATCGCATCAAGTGGCAGCTACTTGACACCTGAGAGTTTTGCTGCTTTAATGATGTGGGTGAGCCGATATTTCAGGTGCATTGGCCAGTCTCAACGATAAGGTACAAATGAAGAACATTATCGATATAATGTACAATATTATATACCTACATATCCACATTTATTTATTCACATAAATTTATATTTTTACAGCAGGTATAATTAGGTAGATGACAAGACAGATACGTAACGTTGCAAAATATAATTAAGTTAATAAATAGCTTTATTGCTATGTTTATATGTGTTTATTTAAGGTTAGCCCACCGAATTAGCAAACTGAAGTGGCAATGGGCTGGTCACATTAGCCGCAGAACTGACAACCATTGGAGCCATAAAGTCCTTGAGTGGAGACCGCGACTCGGCAAACGTAGTGTTGGACGCCCTGCTACAAGATGGGATGACGACATTCGAAGGCTGGCTGGAGTGGGCTGGATGAGAGTGGCCGAATATCGGGAGCGGTGGCGTGCATTAGGGGAGACCTATGTCCAGCAGTGGACGACCGTGGGTTGCTGATGATGATGATGATGATGATGATTGCTATGTTTTAAGCGGTTTCTAACAACCTTCTGACCAAGAACTGACTAAACCAATACTCGATATAAACGGGACTAAACGCAATGATATTAAATTACTCGTATAGCTGGCGGCACGAAAGAAAAGCGATGACCGTTATTTTGCGCACTTGTAAAAAATAAGACTTTCTATTAAAATAGGTTTCTGCGCACTCAAGGTCATAACTACACTTTCTTGCCGCAGACTATATACCTCTATTATACATTATTATAGCACTTACTGCTTGACTTTTCGACCGCGTTACATCGGCTGTGGTCACAAGCGATGATGATGATGACGATGATGATAACTTTATGTTGTGATAGGTGGCAGATGAGCTAATGGTTAACAATTACCGCTGCCTATAAGCACTCTCTACACCAGCGGAGTCACAAGTGCACTGACAACCTTTTAATCCATTCTCTCCCATTGGGCCTTGAGGACCTTCAATCAGCGCTTCACGCCGGTTTTTTAGGAGGCCGTAGTATCACTACGGTTCACCCGGTCCATTCATGCGGAAGCGTGGATTCCACTGGAAATTGAATTTTGGAGGATTCATCCGAAAAGTGCAGGTATCCTTAAGAATGACTTTCCCCTAATCGTTGAGCTAAAGATAAAAAAACGCACATACTCGTACGTTTGTAAGGTCCAGAATTGCATGCTTGGATTCCAACCAATGACTTCCCTTGAATTTTCTTAAACCAATTTTTTTCAAACCTACTGAAACCAAGGAAGTGTAATTCTGCGGTGAATACTTTCAAACTCCCGTATCGAGATCATCTAACGTAGGATAATGATACTGATCTCTTCTAAATTACTTTTAAAGAGTACAATCGGCTCCCCAGAATCCGAATTTCATCAAAAAACTTTTCAGAGATAAGTAGTATCACAGTGTAAAGCATGTCAGAAGGAAAAATTCATCGATGAATTTTTTAAGTGCAATATTTACTTAAGAATAAATTGCTAAGAATTGCTATATGTACCAAAAATTAAATTATGTCAGTAGGAAGACTGGATGTTGAGACGTGAAACATCAAAACCAATATTGTTGTAGGCCGCGGCAAATAAGTAAGTCTCTGGTCCATAATCATGTGGAGTAAACTGACACGTGTACATTTGTCATCCCCATACATTATTACTCAATTTTACAGATGCAAAATTTCAACATGCATAGAAACTTGTCATTTTCATCTGTCGGTTTACACATTATTAAAAATCAGAGTATAGCGGTGACCTTGAGTGCGCAAAAACGTTGTTGATGAAGCTGAATTTGTCCTTACAATGAAATCTACCTTTATTTTTTTATTTACAATTAATCGACCTGAAAAAAAGGAGGTTTACAATAAACTACCGATACAACCTGCAAACCTTCCAAAAGCGAGCGTATTCCTTCTTAAAAGGTCGGCGGCGCATTTGCGACTCCTCTGGTGTTGCGGGTGTCCATGGGCGACGGTAATCGCTTACCATCAGGTGATCCGTCTGTTCGTCTGCCCCCAATCTCATAAAAAAAAACTTTTTTTCATTCTATAAATAAGTACAACGCCTTTTAGGACCTCTTGTGTTAAGTTAAAAAATACCTATGCTTTAACGTCAAAAGCCTTTTAAAAGGCATAAAACAAATAGATTTTCTATTGTGTCTGCTGTCTGGGAATTATGACGTTAATAATTAGAAAAATCCGTAACAATATTATGTTGACGCGGCTTTCCAGGGATGCCTCGCTCCTCACCCACATAGGTTGTACCTACTGATACCTTCTGTACTGTGGTGGTATGAAGACAAAGTTTCCAGCCCAGAAAACTCTTTTGTTGAGTTTAGTATTCATCTGTGGTCAGAAATTTAGTAGCAAAGTCATTGAGCAAGTTCTATAATAATCTTTTACGATGGTGAGTTTCGCTATTATTTTCGGAATAATGATCTACTTTGTGAAGTAAAGAGTTTAGCTGGATATTCAAAGACTTTTACAGTTCTGAGCATTTATAAGTTAGTTCTTAGAAAACTGATGTTCCTTGTACGGGTGCGTACAATTTCTTTTTTGTATTATAATCTCATTTGTTTACAGAAATAGTACCCTACCTATGGTTATATTTTTGATGATTTAATTTCAAAATGTGTATCAGGTTTTAACGGATGTGACTGTTTGGTTGATAGAGGAGTAAGTTACGTCCGTTTTAAGAGATGTTATTCTAGTAGAACGAGCTGTTAATACAGGGTGGTCTAACTAGTGACGTCAATAATTTTTTTTTAGATTCCTCACCCCTAGGGGTATTCAAAAATACCCCATGTATGTTCAGCGATTTTTTGTAGTTTTCGAGTTATAATTTTTTTAAAGGTTTTTTTCAAGTTTTCTGCCAGCGCGGCTTAAAAAAGTCATAACTTTTTTTTTATTGGCTATTTTGTAATTTTTTTTTATGACATGATTTTCTAGAATGTTATTCATAATAAAAAAAATATTTGGCTTCCTAAAATCACTTAATGTTACCCAAAAAAGGCCTTGAAAGTTAGGATTTTAGTTTTCAGTAGGATTTACTCAAACATTCAACTTCAAATTAAAAATACAAAGAGGAGTTTCCATAGCTTCGAAATTAGTTTAAAAACTTCACAGGGTCCTAAACTATCGATATCATGAAAAAAAAATACTACTTAATGGGCCTTTTTTTGAAGTTATCGACCTCCGAACGCAGATATTCTGAAAATGTATGAAACTCAATAAGGCAATTTTTGCTCGATTGAAGGATTTACTCAAACATTTAACTTCAATTTAAAGTACAAAAAGGAGTTTTAATAGCTTCGGATTAAGTTTAGAAACTTAACAGGGTCCTAAACTACCACTATCATAAAAAAATAAAACTACTTTATTAGCCTCTTTTTGCGCCTGTGCTTGTTACTTAATGACTTGGATTGTGCAGTAGGTACTATGAGTTACTCACTAAGTCAATACGTGAGTGTAATCAGAGTCTAGTTAACACAGCGTAATTAGTTCAATATGGAAAGAAAATAACGCAAACAAAACACGTGCGCTTTTTTTTTACTTTCTTTTATGTGATAGGTGGCAGACAAACAGACGGATCACCTGATGGTAAGCAATGGAGCCGCCCATAGACACCTTTAACACCAGAGTCTCAAGTGCGCTGCCTTTAACCCCCTTTCCCCTGATTGGGCCTCCGGTGCCCTCACTCACTCGACGAAACACAGCGCAGGTGCTGCCGCCGGTCTTCCACCGGCTGTACGCCGGTCTTCTGTGAGGCCGTGGTATCACACTGGTCGAGCCGGCCCATTCATGCCGAAGCGTGCTTTTTTAAAACTATCGCAATTTCAGTTTATTTGCTATTGGAATGTTAAAAAGTAGAAAAATAGCTTCAATTTAGTTTCATACATTTTCAGCCTATCTGCGCAGCTGCGTTCGGAGGCCGATTACTTCAAAAAGAGGCTTATAAAGTAGTTTTATTTTTTTATGATATTGGGTAAACCGACAGTCGTTGGACACCGGATAGTTATTGGACACTCGGTTTTAAATCTCCAAAAATAAGATAATTTCAAACTGGTAACGTCATCTATAATTATTGACAGAATCTCTTAACTTTCAAGGTTGTGTTAGTTCATAAATTTTAAAATAGATGGCAGTAACAAAGTGTCAAAAAAAATATTTCGCGGCGACTATCTCAGAAGCCGGCAATTTCTGCGAAAAATAATTTTTTGATAAGGTTTCACCGAGTCTTTTGTTACAATATTGTCAGAGTGGTGAATGTTATTGGTTTAGCCGTTTGGAGAGTGGTAATATATTAGACAATTTGCAGTATTAATTGATTTGTAACTCATTAATGTTATGTTTTGAGGGTATTTTAATCTGTCCAATGATTGTATGCGACAATTTAAATAAAAACTGTTATTGGACGGTGTCCATTAACTGTACATTTACAAATATTTGTATTTTTACATTTTTTGCACCTTAGTTATAATAGCAATTAGATCTGTTAACTATATTTTCAATCTAAGACATTACGGACTATTGTGTCAGTTATTGGACGGTGTCCCATAACTGTCACTTAGTGTGTCCAATGACTGTCTGTTCGCAGGGTCTGGGTGTTCTAGGTTGACGCCCCCAGTTAATTATCGTCATCTGGTACTCATAGTACAGGGATTGCCCTAGTTCGAGACCAGGTTATTGACGTGATTGTCATTTATTTAGAAACTCAACAGCTTTAAGTAAAGTTTACTATGCTAGCCAATTACAGAGTTCCACCGCTTAAAAGAACTAGAATAAGTCTTTCTACCGTAGACTTGTTAATAAGCATCCTTCATTTCTTCTACCTTGACGTGGCCACCACGATGTTATAGATTGGCTTCATCGATGAGCCAAGTTTACCACCCACTGTCATTTGAGTGACATCACGCTTCAACGCTAAACTTCTGTAGGTACCTATTATTAAACATAATAATAATAATAAAGCTTTGCTTAAATGAATCAATTGGTCTACAACACCAATTGTTTCCCAATAAAGTGAAATCAATTTACTGCTCTCCCACATTATCCGATCGCAAACTTAACGTCTTTTATTTGGCATGAGACCGCTTCCAGCGAAATGTCCAGCGAAATGTTTTCCTTTCTTTCCTTATAATATATTTAAATAAAATAAAAGGAATAACCATTGAGAATCCCCAACAACTTGTTATGGTGCCCAGAACATTGAAGAAAATGAAGCAATTAACCTTCTCCCTTTTAACGTTTACGTAATTTGAAGCAATCAAATCCTGTACAGAAATTCCAGTTACACTTTTATCTTTCTAGCAGGTATAAGATACATTTATGAATAATTTTATATTTTAAAGTAAAATACATAATTGAAACTAACGTAGGTATAACGTAAGTCAATGGTTTAATGGTGTTTTAATACTTGTTTAACTTATATTTTGCTATATTATCGATTGTCCAATAACTGATTTTAACTGTCCAATAATTAAAAATTTTGTCCAATGACTATGTTTTTTGTTCACTTTTTTATAAATCATATATTTTCCAATTATTCACAAGATATCAAAACTTGAAACTATTCATAAGATAGCTCAACTTATCTACTTGCCAAATATTTTTAGAGTATCTGAGATACTCAAATAGTCGGCGAGAAAAGAAAAAAAAAACTATTTTATTCGCTTAATTGTCCAATGACTGTCGGTTTATTGGTAGTTTAGGACCCTGTTAAGTTTCTAAACTTAATCCGAAGCTATTAAAACTCCTTTTTGTACTTTAAATTAGAGTTAAATGTTTGAGTAAATCCTTCAATCGAGCAAAAATTGCCTAATTGAGTTTCATACATTTTCAGCCTATCTGCGTTGGGAGGTCGATAACTTCAAAAAAAGGCCCATTAAGTAGTTTTTTTTTTCATGATATCGATAGATTAGGACCCTGTGAAGTTTTTAAACTAACTTCGAAGCTATGGAAACTCCTCTTTGTATTTTTAATTTGAAGTTGAATGTTTGAGTAAATCCTACTGAAAACTAAAATCCTAACTTTCAAGGCCTTTTTTGGGTAACATTAAGTGGTTTTAGGAAGCGAAATATTTTTTTTATTATGAATTACATTCTAGAAAATCATGTCATAAAAAAAGAATTACAAAATAGCCAATAAAAAAAAAGTTATGACTGTTTTAAGCCTCGCTGGCAGAATACTTTAAAAAAACCTTTAAAAAATTATAACTCGAAAACTACAAAAAATCGCTGAACATACATGGGGTATTTTTGGATACCCCCAGGTGTGAGGAATCTAAAAAAAAATTATTGACGTCACTAAAAAACCACCCTGTATTACAAAACGCAATGTAACACTTCCCAACAAGGACTAATAAAAATGGTTTAAACCTTTTATAAATAGGCACACTAGTATTGCTTTAAGTAGGTATGTCTAGATTGCAAGAACATACATGGTTTGTTACATTATGTGGACAAAATAGCAAAAAACGCGCCGTGAAAGAAACGCCGGCAAAAAGAAGCCCTAATGTTCTCTTCTAACCGTTCTTGTCGCTAATTTTCTAACTCACCTTGAAAACTGAACGAACAGCCGAGACGTGCTTAGTCGCCTGGACTAAAGTTTTATCTCAGAAAATGTTTTAGGTCTCTTTTTAACACCAGACGCAAAAACGACGGGGTGTTATAAGTTTGACGTGTCTGTCTATGGCATCGTAGCTCCCGAACAAATGACCCGATTTTTATTTTGTTTGAAAAATGAATATGGGGGGAGTGTAACTCGTCCAAGATGGCCGCCGTCACAAAGGTATGGATTGTAAGTTTTAACACAATTCCCACAATATGGGTATCATATAAAAGGGCTTGTGTAGCAGAATATATTTATTCGTGACATATTTAAAATCCAAGATGGCTGCCGTCAGAAAATGAATTTTCAATTTTTAATCTACAATGCTCTGAAACTTAGTTCCGCCTTATTTTCACCAAAACTAGTGAATGATGAATTCATCGTATAAACATTTAGCAACAAAGACTTTTTACCGTGGGAGAGCTACGTTTCAGCATGAATACACCGGCTCGACCGGACCACGGCCTCACAGAAGCAGCGCCTGCACTGTATTCCTTCGAGTAAGTGAGGGTAGCGGCGGCCCAATTGGGGGGGAACGGGGGTTAAAGGTCGGTAAATATCTTAAGAGCTCTTTACAAGGATAAGACAAAAATAGCCTCTTAGAATTGATAAAAGATTTACGCCTAAATATAAATAAGCATGTTGTGAAAGTAGCCGTGATTTATATACCCTTTTTCTCGTTCAGTGAACGATGTTATTGCCGGGTAATGGCCGGCATATTTTGTTTTAGCTATAGGTTATAGGTATAGAATCTTTATATTAAGATTGTGGCGACATCTACCATCGCCCGAAGAAAGAAGATCGCCACTACAGTACCATCCAACTGTCAGCAGATGGCGCTAATTTGACTGTTCCATACAAGTTGCGGATTCCCCTTCATTCCTACATCGCGAAAGCAAAGTTCGCATGTCTACTTGGAATATATACGACAAACCAAGATACATCGGACCTTGGTCCCCGAGCCAATACCACCCGGCTCGGCGGAAGATCTTCCCTTTTCATGGGGAACATTCCACACCCCATAAGGTATTATTTTAGTAAATATACATAATATGAAAAAACTAGAAGTACAATCCTTTGGAGAACTTATCTCAATGACTATGCGGCTAATCGTTGATCCGCGGTAAGTATTCCATAACGACCTGTTTTTGATGATAGCTAGTCGTTATGTAATACGGCGGATTATACAATTCAACTGCGACGTACATACTGTTCTACTGCATAGAACAGGCTCTATCATTGAAATCAAGTCCTCGTTACAATGATGGGATTAGGCTTGTCTAATGCAGATTGCTGATCACAAAAAATACAAATACAAATACAAATAACGTTTATTGCTTATTAGTGATACATATTACATGAAATTAGGTAAAGTAACATAAATTAAGTGTACAATAAGCAAATGGAGGTGGCTCAGCTTGTGCTGCCGACACAAACCCGAACTACGTTCGAAAAATCATTCACACAACATCTTATACATTGACCTGACTCTGTACTAAGTAGCTTAAGCACTTGTATTATAGATTTCAGACTACAGAGGGAACACAAATAATTCTTAAATACATATATTAATCCCAGATACTGAACAAACAAAAATCCGTAAGATGCTTTTCGCTTTCGGTCCTTAAAACACAGCAATAAACCAATAAAAACGAAAGCATCTAAATAAAAACATCCAAAGATCTCTTATAACTTGTTCTAACACGAGTATCATAAAAACAAATCTTGAACTCCCAACAGACATTAGACACTCCGTGCGCTATCTCTCCCACCAACCTAATCTAAGGGCGAATTTCTTTAAACGCAAAGCATTAACGAAAACGAGGTACGCCATATATTTGATAGGGGACCATTACCGTCGACTTCAAATTTTTTCATAGGAAATTGTTCCTTAAGCTCTGAACATACGGTTACATGTATGAATTTGGTTGGAAGATTGGGGGTAAGAGATTACTATCGTTTTCATCATCATCATGGGGAACTCGTTATCATGAGAGTCGGGCTTTCACCAGCTCTAAATAAGTTTCAAGAAACTTATCTCAACGATAAATTGATACCGTTTTTCCGGAAAAAGTTTCAAAACATCATGTAAGTAATTTATTTTATATGTGATAGGTGGCAGACAAATAAACGGATTTTCTGATGGTAAGCAATTGCCGGCACCCATAGGCACCTATGACACCAGTAGAGGCACAAGTGCGCTGCTAACCTTTAACCCCTTTTCCCCTAATTGGGCCTACGGTATGCTCACTCACTCACAACATACAGAAACACAGCGCAGGGACTGCTTCGCGCTGGTTTTGAGGCCATGGTAGTGCCCGAGCATGCTCAAGCATGACTCTCCTACGGTATGAATGACCAGTTTAGCGTAATGGTTTGAGCGGTTCGATTCTCACACCAACACAAATGTTTTTTGATGAAACAGATATTTGAGATAGGTCTGGGTACTCTGGGTGTTTGTGGTTCCTTCGTTGTTTCTGGTTTCCAAACCTTAGTTTGTGATCAGGACAATTATGTATATGTGATGTTGTCTCAATGTATTTATTTATTACTAGCTCCGCATCCCCCATTTTAAAGTAGGTTTTGTTCTTTCTTAGGATCTAGACTGTACACCAAATTTCATTTAAATCTGTTCAGTAGTTCTGGCGTGAAAGAGTAACAGACAGACAGAGTTACTTTCGCATCTACGGTTCATAAAGCGCAAGTCATTAGCTTCTCTTACTACATCACTGCTTTTCAATGCTCAATCTTTACACACCCCAATACACACTCTGTAATCTCAAAGCTGATATACCTACATAGACTATCCAAATCTGCCACAGTGCTCTTAAAGCCAGAAGGCTCGCTCCAACTCAAAAAGACATGCTCGAACTAAGTGACACCACGACCTTACAAAATACAGAAGCAGCATCTGAGCTGGGTTTTGCCGAGTGTACTTCCCGGAGGAAAGGGGAATAAAAGGTTGGTAGCGCACTTGTGACTCCTCTCATGTTGCTCTTGAGAGTCTTTGGGCGGTGGCAAGCGCTGACGCTCATTAATATCAAAATTTAAGGTGAGGGTCAATAGGGGAAGTAGGGGATTAAAATGTTAGCACTTGTGACTTATTTGGTTTTGCAAGTGCCTATGAGCGGCATCAATCTCTTACCATCAGGTGATCCATCTTTTTGTCTACCTACCATTAAAAAAACCCTCCTTTTATGACACAAGTTGCTATAAATTGCATAAGCTATCGGATAATTTACAACTATTTGACACATAATAAACTTTTATTAAAAGACTTGCTTTTGAACAAGTCAAGTCAAAGCAGGTCTTTAATAAAAGTGTATGATGGTTTGAAGGTTCAAAACAATAAAAATGCGTAAATTATCAAGCCATTTCGTAAAGAGTTCACTTTTACCTTAACCCCTACTGCGTTTCGATTCCCGGGTCGATCAAAACGGATGTTTCGAATTTTCCGAACATAGCTCGGGCTTGTGATCACCGATCCCCATTAGGCAAGCGTGGGGATTATTGATTTATATGATGGAGGCCTATGCTCTGCTATACTATCCCGTATACAAGGTGAACATTTAAGTATGTACATCCCTTTAACCATGTATTAAAAAAAAAAGAAAATTAATTATAATATAATATGACTGTCGGAGATTTCCATATATTTTTTTAACTTTTCATAGAAAGCCTGTCACGTGACATGGTTATTTTGTTTGGGGAGGCGAAAAATGATTTGATGAATTTCAAAAAGTCGTTTAACAATACACCTATTGTTCAAATATGGATGGTAGAACACGTGGATAAAGGTATGTAAATATTCACAGATATACCCTATATAGGCTGATAATATACTGGCTACTATGGTACTGTGCCTTCTCATGTGAGTTAACAGCCTCGCATAATGAAGGCCCTGTGTACAGATAAGCTTACCGACTTTATTACTGGGCGCAAATTGCCGGGCGCTACGAATTTACGGCTCCGAAGTGTCGCACGCGCCGATCATGCGGGTAGTTGGACTGTGACAGTAATGGGGAGATGACTTTTTGTTTACTAGGTTGACAGATAAAATGATCCCGGATTAGATTCAAGAGTCAATTTAGGTAACTAAATTTTCTATGTTTCTTGAGTCTGGGTGGTCTGGGTTGATGCCTCTAATTAACTATCGTCATCTGGTACTCATAGTACAGGGGTTGCCCTAGTTTGAGACCAGGTTGATTGGTGTGATTGTCTGGCGCATTTATTTATTAATTTAATCACACCGCATTTAATACACTATGCTCTATAGGCATTACACACCTTTTGATAAATTATAAACCGAAAAGGCAAAACACTAACATGACGCAATCAACGCCCAGCGCCATCTATTGGTAGACATTGGAATTCCTGTCCCGAAACGAAATGAGGGCGGGCCACTAGTACGTACTCGTATAGCCACACATCAAAGTATACAAAACTGTCAAATATAATCAATGAATTATCATCTTACTGTCGAACACATTAAGTAGTTTTTTTTTTTATATATATATAAGATGGGTTTGCTCTTGACCTCATCTCACCTGATGGAGAGTGACAATGAGGTCTAAGATGTAGCGTGCTTTTCCTGAAGAAGCCTATTCACTCTCGACTTAAAGACACCCAAATTGTAGCTCTCTGGAAATACAGAAGCCGGCAAGTTGTTCCATTCCTTAGCAGTTCGTACCAAGAAAGAAGAAGCGAACCGCTTAGTACGAGCTGGTGGAACTTCCACAGTGCATGTAAGGGTGGTTTCTTTTAGTATTCCGCATTGTCCGGTAGTAGAAAGGAGAAGGTGGTATCAGGTCGTGAAGCTCTTCCGAACACTCCCCAAAATGCATCCTGTAAAAAACCGAAAGACAGGCCAATCTTCGTCGGTGAGCAAGGCTTTGGGATTTACCCTAATAATATTGATATTATCACTTGGAGAAATTTGACACGTTGTGGTAACCCGATGTGTGGCTGTCTGTACCTAATAAAGATTTTGTGAACCACTAGACTTTTAAGTTCAGCAATAACCTATCGATATTACCCAAGAGTAGGCAACTTTTCCGCTGAAATAAAGCGGAATCCGTCCAATCGTTGACCGGCTGGAGTGGTCTCCACACGACTGGAGAGTCGATTGACCCAATTCTGAGGTGTAATGTCACGATCGAGCTAGTCAACGGTTTATTGTGCTCGATCAATATTTTATAGCGGGGCTACATGTTAAATGTCGATGGTGTGGAAATGACAGGGAAATATTATAGTTTCAGCTGTATTTTGTTAACTGTGGGAGAGCCACGCATTGGCATGAATGGGCCGGCTCGACCGGAATGATACCACTGCCTCACAGAAAACCGGCGTGAAGCAGCCCCTGTGCTGTGTTTCGCATAGTGAGTGAGGGTACCGGAGGCCCACTCGGGGGGGAAGGGGATAAAAGGTTGGCGGCGCACTTGTAACTCCACTGGTGTTGCAAGTGTCCATGGGCGGCGGCAATTGCTTACCATCAGGTGATCCGCCTGCTCGCCTGCTACCTATGACATAAAAAAAAAAAACACTTTGTTTCGAGACAAAACTGCCAAAAGATGGCGCGGGGAGTCAAATTCATCGCACAAGTGTTTCGTTTTTATTTTACACTGTTACCCGCGAATTCATCCGCGTGGAATAGTATCTTTGGGTAGCATTTTTAATTATTTAATAATCCCCCCCCCCCTCCCCCTTTGACCCCGAGCCATAGGAGTCTTTGTGTCTATAGGATTCATCTCTTTTAAATAAAATGGATCTCCTCAAAAACAAATGTGAAGATAAAAATAGTTGTTGGTAAAAGTTTTGTTGGTAGAGTTCATCGTCAAAAGAAATGATATCTAAAAAGGTGCCAAGATCAATGTTAAGCCATACTTTTTTTTAACATTATAGCGGGCAAACGAGCAGACGGCTCATCTGATGGTAAGTGATCACCGCCGCCCATGGACACCTTCCAAGGCCAAGGACTTGGCTAATTCTCATTTACGAATTATATTAATGCGGTTAGATGTCATTATAATTCGTAGGTACAAAGGTATACAAAAATTTTCCAAGTAAGTTCATCTTGGCACTTATTTAGATATTATCATTAAATTTCTTTTGACGATGAATTATACAAACAAAACTTTTTCTTACCTTGACTACCATTTCACATTTATGTTTTTGATGGGATATCATTACTATATACCTAATAACGCCTAGCCCCTAAGCAAACACAGGCGTTAATTACACGTTTTGTTGAATGTTTGTTCAGGGTAAAATCAAATCCACAACGCTTAGAGCGTGAGAGAGAATCACAGTTAAATGCGCCAATGAGCCAGCAAATTAGTTTATTGTTTTACGGAATTGCATGCAAACATTTATCAATCATTCGGCCAATCGTCAATCATTGTTGAATAAAGCCCTCCACAGAAGACATACTATACCCATTGAGGTAATACCAAATCTACAGAATCTTTTTTAATTTTTGGATAATTTTTCTTTTTTATGATAAAAGTAGGTGGCAGACGAGCCGTATCACCTGATGGTAAGCAGCCCCATGTACACCTGCAACACCAGTTGTGTCACAAGAATCTACCTTTGACCCTCTTTCACCTGGATTGGGCCTCCAGTACCCCTACTCACGCAGCGAAACACAGCACATGCATTGCTTCACGCCGGTTTTCTGTGAGGACGTGGTATTACTATGGTCGAGCCGGCCCATTCATGCCAAAGCGCGGCTCTACCACTGTTAAAAATGGAGGAGGTCCTCAATAGGAGATTTTTGAGACACATTGATTGTATATTTTTTATTATCATACTATATGCCAACGCTTAACCATTTATTAATCACACCTTATTTGTGTGACAGGTGGCTGACGGATCATCAAACAGTAAGCCAGCTGAAGGCAAGTTTGAACCTAGTTCTTCCAATATATTAAGTGTCTATCTAAAACTATAGGTATAATTATGTTGACACTAAGTTAACGAATAATTTGCCTTTTTCTAGTTTTTAATTAGAAACTTCATAAAAGAAGCCGGCAATAAGCCGTTTAAAGTTTTAAAAACTTAACTTCTTAAGTTAGTAAGTTTTTCAAAGTGTTGTGCCTTGAAAATGAGCAAAGTGGAATAAATGATTGCACATAAAGCAATTTGAAGTATTAAGGGGCTATACGAATGAAACTAGCGCCGCCAACCTATTTACACTGATTGTGGCAAAATATGATATTTTTGAAGAAAATAAAACATTGCAGACTTAGATCCAAGTAAATTGGATTTTTCAAGATGCAATACAATATTTCTAACACGCGACAAGTAACAATAATGTTAATTATTGCTAAAAACGGCCACTTTTAGCAATAATTGACATTATTGTTACTTGTCGCGTGTTTTATCTAAGTCTGTAATGTTTTGCTTTTTTAAAAATATCGTATTTTCGCCACAATCAGTGTAAATAGGTTGGCGGCGCTAGTTTCATTCGTTTCGCCCCTTAATCAAGAATTTTCTTCGTAAAAAATATTTCTTAGACATAGGTACCGATAAAAATCTCCACCTGGAGTGAACTAAATACACACACACATTCCTCCATGTGGTATTACAAAAAAATAAAAAAGATAAAAATATCAAAAATCGTAAGTCTGGTTAAAATATGAGTTTTTAATAAGTATCTACAAATAATCTTCAACAAACACTTAAAAAACTCATGTATATGATAAAACGCACTTTCCGCCGCATATTTTGGTACAAAATTACAATTTAATATTCATTCGAACATTATCGTATAGTATTTTTTATGACTCAAATATTTCACCGGCCATCTGTTTCGAGATTTCGTTAAACCGATAAGTAAGTTTATTAGAATTATTAACAAAACACTATTAATCAACGTTCGAGAAAGTGCGCAGAGTGTCAGCTAATTATAAATATTGTGTCAAAAAATTACTCGCCGGCAATGTGTTTTGCGTCAAAACATTTTCATTAAAAGGTACGCCTTGTTAAAGAATAAAATTGTGTTTTTTTTTTATACTAGAGACCAACACAAGACGCACTTTGGGCACTTTGGGTCTTGTGTTGGTAACTAATCACGGGTTAGAGGACTCGCCCGAGAATTTCAAGATTTTTTGGACGGTCACTGTTCCAACCAAACATAAATAATATTTTTGTGTTGATTATACTGACTAAACGAAAAAATATTAGTAATGTGACGAGAAAAAAATCTTGAAATTCTTGGGCTAGTTTTCCCCTTACCGTAATCACCGCCAAGAAATAAAAAAAAATACAAATAGATCTTTTTTTTTGTCATGCGTTCAACAACAAGATTTATGAAGATATGACGCAAAAATGAATTTTAAGCTGCTGTTTTAAGCTTGCATTTCCTTTCACTCCACTGTGTCACGGCAGCTGTTTAAGTGTCTATTGAGTATGTACCCGTACTGACAGGGCCTGAAAAGGCGTCTCCAATGTTTTTTTTTTCGTAAATTAAACTGTCGACATTGAAAAGGGTTGCCTCAACTGCAACATGACTAGTTGAGTCCCGTGTCCTTTAGTTTTAAAGGTTGTTTTTACTCTTACAACAAGTCAATTTATTTTCAAATACACGAATTCATAGAAGACTGACGTGAAGCAGCGCTTGGGGAGCAATTCTCGTGTACTCGAAATTCCAATCGAATTAGAAATTTGAATGGACGAATGTATGAAATCTCAAAATTCCACTTTCACGCACAACCAATAGGAGACCACAGATTACAGTTGACATTCCTTATCTTGTTCTCCTATTGGTCTATGCGTTCCATGAACTCGACTTGACATAGAAGGCGAAAACCGAGAATTGGCCTCCTGGGCTGTTTTTGTCGAGTGAGAGAGGGTAATGGAAACCCAATGGGGGGAAAGAAGCACAGAAGGTTCAAGGTTGGCATCGCACTTGTGACACTACTGGTGTTACATCTATAGGCGGCGGCCATCGCTTACCATCAGGTGATCCGTCTGCTCGTCTGCCACGTCACATAAAAAAAAGATAACAATTGGCAGAATTTGAAATTCAAATGCGACATTGGTAGACTCCCCATAAGCAATCTTGCATGACTTCAAAACGTAAACCTCGACAGCTACACCATAAAACTTTATGAGTTACACCCAGAACACTTCCGTTTGTGTAGGGTTCCGTGGTTGAAGCAAGTAAACTGAATATACATTGAAAAAATAAATATATATTTAAAGTAGGTACCAAAACCCAGCATATACATATAATATCGACAGACCCCAAGAACTAAATCGTATATCTGCTATGTTCCTTGTGACCCGTATATATTTTTGTCTCTTACTATTTGTAAAGTTTTATGCCGAAGTTAAGTACTTGTTATAGTAACGATATTTTTCTTAAAATTTATACAGATTTCACATACTGTCGATCCGTCTGTTTGTCTGCCCCTTATATCATAAAAAATACCTAAGTTATACCTATCGCTGTTAATGTCGCAGGCGGACTGTATAATCCGCCGTATTACATTACGGCTAGCAGTTATCAAAAACCAGGCTGTTTTAAAATGCGACAGATCAATGATTAGCCGCATTGCCATTGAAATATGTTCTTCAATAAGACGGCCTACGTTTAGCCTCATTGTACTACTACTTAACAAGCAATTGACAAGTGTTGCCACAACTTAAAATTATCTTTATAATTAAGGATTTCTGGTTGATTAAGTATAACAATAATCCTAACCTATACAGGACGATGATAACCTAATCTTGCAACTCCTTACGCATACTCGCCCGCCTTTCAGCAAAAGGCAGTAATATGCCTGCTTCTCCTCATAAGCTATACCTACTGAACCGTCCAAATAAGTCACCACACACTCTTGACAGTATTTTCCAAATATTTTGCGTTATCTCTTGCGCAATAATGGATTATGTCCGTGAATGTTTGACCCAAATCCGGGCCATTCCATGGGTACAGAGAATTACATTATTTGGCCTGGATTGAAGGTTTAGCAGATAAGGCCTGTTTAAGAATCTCTCTTAATAAATTAGTTTGATAGAGGATTGCTTCGGTAATGAAGGAGATAGATTAGCTGGAATTATTTAAGTTTGAATTGTGTTAGGTATTTAGTGACGGGAAAATGGTAAGGTCGAGTTAAGTAAACGAGGGATATCTATATCAGCGCAATACTTCGATCTAAAAAATCCAACCGATAGGTATTACGGCTACGGTGGCCAATCTTAACGATAAGCCACGTACGCAGGATATGTTAAAGTGTTCAAGTGTGTGCGCAAACACAGGTGCACTCTCTGTTCCCTTACCCTCTTAATTTGATCGTGGCAGTCGGTGTCATACAGGGTGTATTTGTAAAGGTTTACATTCAGTTAGCCTCGTGTTTTACCAACTATTCAGAAGAACATAAAAAATTGTTCTGACTTTTGCATATTCGCCGGTCGCTTGACTTGGTCGTTTTGTATGGGGATTCGAAATTCTATGATTTTCGAAAAGTCATACATTTTTGTAGTTGATAGAAAAAGTAATTAAAGATGTAAATGTTTACAGATACACCCTGTATTTCATTCATAATTAGTAAATAAATTACTCTAACATCTGCCATGCATAAGTCTTTGTTTGTCACGTGTTTCGATAATTATAATACTTTTTGATAAATGGTTGCAGTCAAAGCGACAGCAACCAAATATAACACTATGAGAAAATAATATACCTACTATAAGGAATAGAATATTTCTTATTAAAACTAACCTAAAACGCTCCTATCAAAAACTGTTGTTCTTCGGATGGAAATGTTTCAGAACAACAAAATATAAGAATGAAAACAATCATAAATTTGTAAAATCGCCAACGAAATTGTTTCCCGAAGAAAAATGGTTGTTGTTCTTTTGAATGGTAGTTTTAAAAGTATCGTGTGGAAAAATTTAAGTTGGATCGCGGTCGACGAATAACCTTGTTTGTTGTATCGGTAAACACTTACCTACATATTTTGTCTGCATCGGTGGTGGAGTTGGTAGCACAAAATATAAAGGACACAGAAAGGAGACTCAGCCCTAATTTTGAATTTAGAAGAGTTCATTGACATATGCTAGGGTTGTTGCCCGGCATGAGTACATAAGCGCGCGGCCTCTACCACAGACCTCTACCCAGACAGACAGTTCGACAATCTTATGTCATAAGTTAGGATTAATGTGGTCGAAAAGGCGTATTTGTCCGTTAGTGCGCATGCGAGAGTACATGACATGTTTTTAGCTCTAAGTGGGCAACCTACTTTCTGTGTCCTTTATATTTTGTGTTGGTAGTGAGTCGCATTTTAAAGCAACGGCTGTGCGATCCCCGGGTTGGGCCAAAAATTTGTACCTGAGTTTTTCTGTTCAGAAATACTCAGTGTCAGCCCGAAATCTGGAAGTTGGCGGTCTTGTACCCCCGTGCCTCGTAAAGCACGTTAAGCCATTGGTCCTGCGCCCAATTTCTCTTCGGACGCGACACATTGTTGTCCCATCGAATTAAGATGGTGATAGTGTTTGCGCATCTACGAACTTTGGGGGTAAACGAGTTTTGGAGTGGAGATCGCGTCTCGGTAAACGTAGTGTAGGACGACCTCAGGCCAGATGGAGTGATGATCTGCGCAAGAGGGCTGGCTGGAGCTCGATGTGAGTAGCCGAAGATCGATCAAAAGTGGCGAGCATTTGGAGAGGCCTATGTCCAGCAGTGGACTGCAACAGGCTGATGATGATAGTGTTTGCGCACACACTTGAGCACTATAATAAACCCTGTGGTCGTGGCTGATCTGTAAGATTGGCCGCCGTAGCCGAATATCGGTTTTAACATTTTGTATGGAGGATCGAAAAAATTCGCCGTATTTCGAAAAGCCATAGAAAAATGTTGTTCAGAAGTTGGTAGAACATGTGGTTAAAGGGATGTAAATGTTTACAGCTACTGTATATCCGGCTAGTTCAAAACAGTTTTATGCGGTGTATTCTGCTAAAGTACAAAGAGATTTACCAGGTACGTCTTAAATCCTGACGTACACATTACTATTAATAGAATTTTCTATGACGTGGTTGTATACTTCCCATTTTAGTTCAGTCGAACTAGCTAATAATGTTGCATTTAACGATAGTTATGGCTTTTGGAACGAAGTCAATTTTCTGGAGCCAAAATGTCACTGTAGTAGAAAGAGGCAAACATACGAAAATTATAAAATTAGACGTTTTCTGACACCTGTTCCGCAAATGAGCTGTATCATAAAATAAAACATAAAATTGTAAATAGCCAGTCAAATTGAAAGCACACATAATTAATAAAAAATATAAGCTTCTCGTCTTTTTTTTTACTATTACTTCTTGAAAAAATTAAAAAGATATCTAAATTGAAGAGTCTGTTAGTTCATATTTTTAGATATCACTGCCATTACATATTATCACCAACAGAAAGATCGCAAATATTCAAGATTATTCTCTTTACCAGAATACTAGACATTTAGTTTTGCTGATAATTCCAATTGCGGAATTAACTTCCCACTGCATTATTTCTGAATCGGTACGACATTCAAATCTTCAAGAATTGAGCCTATACCTTCTTTCTTATAAGACCTGCAACGCATCCTCACTCCTGATGTAGTTGATGTCCAAAGGCGGCGGGGATCACTTACCATCAAGTGACCTCCTTGCTCGTTTGCCTTCCGGTTTAAAAAAAATCTCTTCCCAATAGATGGCGCTGGATGTCGATTACAAAGAGCAAATGTTTTATCTTTTCGGGTAATATTTATAAGCCTTGTGGTTTTCTATAGAAGTAAAACTTTTTAAAAATAGTATAGAAGATACCAGATTTCCAACCTACGAGGCCTTTAATAGGCTGATGAGAAAAGCCTGTACATACAAATTTTCTCGTATTTTTCACAGTACATATTTTCCCGTTCATTTTCTGTTTTGTAAAAAACTTAAATACGAGTATATTCATACAAACGTAGGTGAAATGAAACAGAAAGCCAAGGCTTACAGAACATATTCAGCAAGTGAATAGTGAAATGCAGGCTTTGCTTGCATTTAGGTAAGTATTCACTCGTGTTTTTTTTTTATACTAGAAGGGATAAACGAAACAATAAAATACTACATTTTGTTTTCAACCTTTCGAAATTTAAAATATATGTAACTGTAAAAGATATTGTAATAGTAGGGAAAAATGGATAAGGCGGGCAGGGAACCATAAGGAGTGGCGTTATAAAGAAGAATCTTATACCACTAAACTTATACTCAGGTGTGGGTGGACGTGGGCTGATATGTACGAGCATAATATGAACTAAAAATTCACTAACAAAATTGTCACAGGGTTTTAATATTCCTAAGTACTATAGGGTAACGTTACGTAAGTTTAAAGTCGCTCAGCAAGCAATGGAAAGAACTATGCTCGGCGTTTCTCTGCGCGATCGTATCCGGAATGAGGCGATCCGGCAGAGAACCAAACTCATCGACATAGCTCACAGGATTAGCAAACTTAAGCGGCAGTGGACTGGCCATATCCCTTTGGATAGCCACCAAACTGACAACCGCTGGGGTACAAGAGTTCTGGGATAGAGACCACACGTCTCGGTAAACGTAGTGTACGCCCTTAGGCCAGATGGAGATGACGCAAGATGGCTGGCGAGAGCTGGATGCGAGCAGCGAAAAATCGATCAGAGTGGCGAATATTAGCATAGGCTTATGTCCAGCAGTGGACTACAACAGGCTGATGATAATAGGCTAACGTATGACTACAATGACACTTAATTAATCATCGTCCAGTTCAGTTAATTATCATCATCTGGGTACTCATAGTACAGGGGTTGCTCTTGTTTGAATCCAGGTTGATTGGTGTGACTGTCTGACGCATTTATTTATTTAAAGTAACCCACCCTCACTTCGTTTCAGGACAGGAGTTCCGCTGTCTTTTTTTTTTTATGTGATAGGTAGCAGACGAGCAGGCGGATCACCTGATGGTAAGCAATTGCCGCCGCTCATGGACACTTGCAACACCAGTGGAGTTACAAGTGCGCTGCCAACCTTTTATCCCCTTCCCCCCGGGTGGGCCTCCGGTACCCTCACTCACTCGGCGAAACACAGCACAGGGGCTGCTTCACACACACACACACACAGGGGTTGTCTACCAATAGATGGCGCTGGGCTTTGATTGCATCGCGCAAATTTTTCGCCTTTTCGGTTTGTTTATAAAGTTTGCCGATGTCTATGGATTTTGTCTCTTTATAAATAGTATAGATTTATTTACTTGCTGGAAATCGAAGATAAGAATGACGCGTTTCATACTGATTTATTAACATCCCAGAACAAAATCTATGCAAATGAAGCGGTATTTCACATTGGTAACTCCGCATTAAAACCTTTAACAAACGGGTTCTGTACGCAAACAGTCATATTTCAAGCTTTCGTTGAATGGAGAGAATATTAAACGCGATCCTTTTGTTTTCCAGAGTTTTCTTTCACTGCCGAGTGTTAATTTGCTCAGTTGGAGTCGTAAAAAGAAAAATAAAGTAAAAAAAGATGTCTTTTTCACCGTCAATTTATGTCTTGGCTCAACTTTTTAGGGCTAAGAAGTGATTGGAATAGAAATTGTAGCTGTTACTGCTTAGGCTACTTATTACTGAAGTGACTATAGCTTAGTGGATAATGAATGGATGGTCGTAAGCTCGAATTCGACATGGACACTCGGCACACCAGTGGAGTCACAAGTTGGCTGCTCACCTTTTAACTCCCTTTTCACGGATTGGATATAGGATATAACTCAGTTAATTACTTTGTTTGTTCAGTGTCTGGGTTTTATAATAATGTATTAAGTATTATATTTCTGTTGCTTTTAGATGCCTTTGTTGTTTGATATCGGTAACACAAGTACTTATGTGTTGTTGTATGATTTTATTTGTTTACTAGTGGCCCGCCCTCACTTCGCTTCGGGACCGTAGTTCAAAAATATACCAATAGATGGCGCTGGGCGTCGATTACATCGCGCTAGCGTTTCGTGTTTTCGGTTTACCTATAAGTCTTGTCGTTGTCTATAGAAGTTATCTATTTATAAATAGTATAGATTAGCGGTCACCCGCGACTTCATGCGCCGTACTTTGGACAATCCACACAATATAATTTTACAAATTGTAGCCTATGTGTTATGCTGATGTATAAGCTATATTGTTGTAAAGTTTCATTAAAATCCATTTGACAGTTTTTGCGTGAAAGAGGAGCAAACATCCATACTTACAAACTTTCATGTTTATAATATTGGTGGGATTATTAGGATAATTTATTAGTGAGATTAAGTGAATCAGGCTCTATCAAAACCAAAACGTGGCTCTCCCGCAATCAATTAATAAAGTTAATAGGTACGAAACAAAACAACGGTAACTCTTAAATTAAGATGGCTCAGTTTTCGTTTCAAGATACAAAGGACTTTTCGAACTAATTTCTAGGAAATAGGATCTACCCACTGCCACTTAGTTTGTTTACAAGTTTTGCTTCGTAACGTCGTCTGACCAAAAATGAACGTAAATTGTAAATTAGAGAAGTTTCCTAATAAGGAAAAGACTTAAACAATTTGGTGAAGTTTTGATGGAGTGCGAAGGCCGGTGTTGAGAGCCTTAAGTTACTAGGTATTAATTGTTTTCTAAATTCCAAAACCTTATCATAATCGTGAATGTTTTTCTTGGTCGTTGTCTTTTCTACAAATAATGGCTTGGACCAAATCTTTTCTAGATTTTAGATGCATGAATGGCACTGATATTTTCCGAAATTACTTGATACAATTTTTTGACTGGCCGGATAGCGCATTTGGTAGTGAACCAGCCTCAAAAGTCGTGGGTTCGACGCCTCGTTCATTCAACATAGAAGTCAGTTTTAGAGATTTATTACATTCTTCCATACGATTTTCTAATGCAACTTCAATGTCGAGAGCACGAGAATTGCCCCCTGGACAAACATTCCTGTGATGAACACTTGTCTTTGTGTTTTCTCAGTGTCTGGGTGTTATATTGCGTATTCAAGTATTGCATTTGTGTTTCCTCTGTTGTCTGATATTTGTAGCACAAGTCTATAAGCTACTTAGTGCGGAGTCAGCTCAATACCTATTATGAGACGTTGTGTGAATTTATTCTTTAAAATTCCGCACCTAAACCCGATCACTGCTTATTAGTACTAAAAATTGTGACAATTTTTAACAATGGATTAATTTCTGATTTAATCACTCAAATCATGACGATTGAATAGGCGTCAACAAGAGAAACCGATCGTAATGATAAAAGCAATTACCTACCTTCATGAATATTTTAATTGCCAAAATAGGATCTAAATTGCTTTTCATATTAGTCAGAATAATTTATGCCTTAGGATCTGAATTAATAAGGGATCAGATTGAAAACGGGCTAGATTGAGAGACAATGTCTAACAGACAAATCAAGATTGATCAAGACAAGTTGGTAGCTACAATTATGTAAGGAGTAAAATCACTTTTTTTTTAAATATGCCTGTTTTCGAAGAATTTTGGAATTAAAGCATGTGATGTTCAAGATTTGAGAATTCTATAAATATATAGAGAGTATATCAGTTCACTTAGTAGGTACTTTATTCGAACAACTAGTTCATATAAACTAAATGAACTACTAAACTTGATAAGTGATTCAGTTCTTTTGATTCAAAAATAACTTCATTAATTTCAGTTCAATAAACTTTGCGCAAGTCTATTTTACAATAATAGCCATATTAAGCAGAATCCTAATTACCATTTTATTAGAAAGCAATAAAAACCTACGTAAGTTAATTTAAGAATTCGTACTTTTTCCATTTAGGATACAATAGCTGTTCATAATTGCTATAAATAAATTGAAATACCTAATTATTCATCGAAAAAATAATTTCATTTTGAGAACTTTTGGGGATCTAATTATGTGCGAGTGTGCGCGCAAATACTGATTGTTTTTGCTTATTTTCGACGCATTTTGACAGCGACTTTATGTCGAATACGTGAGAATTGAACCCCTAGCTCTTTGAAGGAAGCGTGCCCTATCTCGCCACCCGTGACACTTGCTAGTATGACGTCATTCAGGTCAAACACTGGGCCTCTTTTGTGTAAATTAATTGTTTTTTATGTGACGACCCTATAACAAGGGTCATCCAAAGACCAGCAAGTTTTTTTAAAATCATGCGTGAGTGTTTTAAGACAAATTTAAATGAAAAATATTATTTTAGATTTTCGCTATATCTATTCTTAATGAAAACGGGTAAGCTAACGTGAGTCTGGGAAATTTATCAAAATCTATCTTTTACGTTTTTACAATGTCACACCAGACTACTTCATATAATCAGTTCGATACCAATCTAATCTGTGTCAAACACACAATAACATCATCAAGATCATTACAAGAAATACATCAACTTGATAAGTGATAACACGAAGATCGTTGATATACTATCAGTGTGACGTAATCATAGTTATCCTGCGGAATTCTAACTTTTATTGGGCATAATCTAATTTGAATCCCAAACATAAATCATTGTTGCATTTTAATTTTACACTATAAATTATTGCGGTTCAGTGAATTATAAATTTTATGAACGCGAAATTTTTTAGGATGTATGTATGTTTTTTTTTTCAAAAACTACCAAAAAAATTTAATAAAACTTCACAATAATATCCATAGTAAATTATAAATGGGAAAGTGTGTGTATCTGTATGTTTGTCTTTCTTTCACGGCAAAACGGAGCGACAAATTGACGTGATTTTTTACAGTAAGGTACAGTCAGCCACACATGAGGTTACCACAATCTGTCAAATTTCCCCAATTGATATTCAACCTAATGTATATGACAGTAAGATGAGAGTCGATTGAAGAAATTTGACAGTTTTGTATACTTTAATGTGTGGCTGTAGCGTACAATAGGAACCGAAGAGTTATTTACACATTTTTTATTTATCTATCGCTTTAGGTACCTGTAAAGATAGTTTAATAAAATATTCATAAATATAAAGGGGATAAGCTTGACGCCGTTCTGTGTCTGTACGAATAATGGCACGCGTTATTAACAACAAAAAACAAAAACAATTTACATTCCTAAATCCATCCTTCTTTACCCCGATTTCTCAACTTATCTTTAGGCAGCAGATCCAGTTTTACACCTTCACACAAATATTTGGGCAAAACTTTTTCAAACGAGTAATTCACAGTCAACAAACTCCGTATCGGTAAACATATCAATGATTTTATGAGCTCAAGCTAGACAGATGGTTGGAAGTTTCGGAGTTCGGTGAGTCGAAACAAAATGTTTAAATGTTTAATCCTCTTTCACTCTTCAAGGGCGCTTGGACTAATAGCAACATTTTATGATTTTATTTTCTTCTCCGAATCAGCAAACTGAAGTGGCAGTGGGCTGGTCACATTAGCCGCAGAACTGACAACCGTTGGAGCTATAAAGTCCTTGAGTGGAGACCGCGACTCGGTAAACGTAGTGTTGGACGCCCTGCTACAATATGGGATGACGACATTCGAAGGCTGGCTGGAGTGAGCTGGATGAGAGCGGCCGAAAATCGGGAGCGGTGGCGTGCATTGGGGGAGACCTATGTCCTAGCAGTGGACGAGCGTGGGTTGCTGATGATGATGATTTTCTTCTCGTATCGATGGCATTGAGATATTAAATTTTCCCAGCCCAATACTCCGACACGATGACTGTCCTACCGGTATTGCTGCAGCTGTTCGGGTATAAAGGGCATGCCAGATGGGCATTGGATTGCTTGATGCGTCCGCGAATCCCCATTTGACTCAGGTTATCCCTACAGCGGCTGACCTGAATGCGTAGCCTGTTTAGGACTTCCAGGTTTTCCACGGTAAATAGTGTCCTCCCCCCAGGATAGGACAGGAGTCGAAATCTGGAAAATGGTGGTCTTGTACCCCCGTGGCTCGGCACAATGTTGGTTGTGCGCCTTATCCCTCTTCGTTCGTGTCACACTGGTGCTCCATATAAATATGAGGGTAAGGGAATAGAGAATGCACATGTCGACACATGGTATGTACACACTTGTGCACTATTATGTCGAGCTACCGCCATAACCGCCATAGGCACAGAATACTTAATAGTACAAGTACAGAAAACCCACTCCTAAAACCCGTTTATGGAAATAAAGACTCAGGCTACCTTAACATAACGTTGAAATTCCAACCGCCCGGCGTTCAATGCCTACAATTATTCATACCTAGAAGTGCGTTCTCTTTCTATCGCAAACAACTGTCGCGCATGCGTCGCCGCTCGCTCGTGATTTTCTACTAATAAGCCCCTCCGGAGGGGCCGCCGCTGTACTTGTAAGTTCGATACCTACACGCGGAGTGGGACAGGCCTGCCATAGGTTAGGAGGACGTTATTAGAAACTTTATAAGCCAATATAGACCACCCATTTATCTAACTTACGCCGGACCCCAGTCTAGACCATAATATCTTGTCGACAGCCATGCTTTCAATATTTAATATTCCATTCCCGTCACGTGATACGGTTAATAGCATTCGGAACAGTGTAATATCGCGTTTCCAGACTGGCGTGCGTCGGCTTGTGAATTTAGGGTTGTCAAAAAATTGCTGTTACTTTTCTGGTCAATACTGGTTGTATCTGTGAACATTTACATCCTTTTAACCATGTGTTTTGCCAGTCATACTGAACCTCATTTGTTCTATGAGTTTTGAAAATTCACATAAAAAAATTTCATCTTTCCATACAAAATCTGTCACGTGACATGGTCATTTTGTATGGGGAGACGAAAAAATGTTTGATGAATTTGTTGTCCAGAATGGTTGGTAGAACACGTGGTTAAAGGTATGGTAATGTTCACAGATATACCTTGTATTATCAACAGCCTATTAAAATCACCACTGCTGGGCACATGTACTCTCATTATGAAAGGACTGCTTTTTTAGCGATTCAAACGTGGCTCAGTTTTAAAGCAGAATCGATACAGTCGCAACTGTTATCTACCCGTTTGTTATAAGCAGGGATATTATTCTCATATCTAGTCTTATGTAGTTTTTAAGCTATACGTCCCATTAATTTCTTCTTTTAATCATGGTCTTTCATAAGATGTATTTCATCAAATTCAAGCTACAGATATAAAGTTTAAATTTCAAAAGATAAACTTACAGACAAGCGCTTGGATTTGAATATATCGTCCTATTTAGAAAATGCCGTCCTATCTACTGAGCTAATACATTAACATCGTAAAGCCCAGACAGCAGACACAATAGAAAATCACCCGTTTTATGCCTTTTAAACGACGTTAAAGTGTTATTTTTTCTTGACATGAAATATAATACTATACAAATTCTAATGTTTTCTCAAAATAGAAATAACGTTTTGTCTCTGAATGTCCAAACACTCCCTGTGTCCAAACAGCCCTTAATAAAGTAACAAAAACTTTGTTTATTCGGCACTAGGTCAGTTGTCGCATTTAATCCAACTGACAACCCTACGCAAATCGCGATTCTAGTCGTGTCATCCTAAATTGACTGCTGTCGGGTGTGGGTTAGGGTGCTTTTTTGACTGCCCCAAGTTTACTGCAGATATCATCTAATGCAGCTTAGGGACTGGTTTGAATTAGTTAGTGAAGTTATGAAGTTTCGAACTTGGCACATTGCATAGTTCTGTCTTTACTAAGGGTAAATGTTTGACGGAACTGTTTGTTTCGTAGCGTAATAGAATCGAGAATTAATGTTTGTAGATTATAGGGTCATGCCAAACTATTTCTGGCACAATGACATTTTGTAGGTACCTATTGTCTTTTGCTTCCCCTATCGACTTAAAATAGGTGTAAAGGGATAGTACCCCGTTGAACCGTTGGGGTAAACGAGTTCTGGAGTGGAGACCGCGTCTTAGTAAACGTAGTGTAGGACGACCTCAGGCCAGATGGAGTGACGATCTGCGCAAGAAGGCTGGCTGGAGCTGGATGCGAGTAGCTAAAGATCGATAAAAAAGGCGAGTATTTGGAGAGGCCTATGTTCAGCAGCGGACTGCAACAGGCTGATGATGATGATGATGATGAAGGGATACACTACAGATGTACAGTTACGTACTTCTATGCACTTATAAACTGCACTCTTATGCTTTACTGCACTTCATAATGTTACAAAAGTTTGTTCGCGGTAAGAAACAATTTACAGGGTGTAGGTATCCATGAACATTACCATCCCTTTAGCCACATACTCTATCAAACATTCTAAACAACATTTGCATTGATATTTTTTCTGCATATTTCGAAACAAAAAGTACATTAAGAATTTAGAAAATTGACACCTATCGCCGATCATCATCATCATCAGTCTGTTGCAGTCCACTGCTGGACATAGGCCTCTCCAAATGCTCGCCACTTTGATCGATCTTCGGCTACTTTGCGCAGATCGTCACTCCATCTGGACTGAGGTCGTCCTACACTGCGTTTACCAAGACGCGGTCTCCACTCCAGAACTCGTTTGTACCCCAACGGTTGTCAGTTCTGCGGCAGATATGGCCACCTAACGCCGATGGAGAGTCACCTCTATTTATATTTGAACCTCTTTACCCCCAATCAGGCTACCGTCACTCACTCGACGAAACACGGCGCAGGCGCTGCTTCACGCCGGTCTTTTTTGAAGCCCTGGTATCACTCCGGTCAGCTCATTTATACCGAAGCGTGACTCTCCCACAAATAAAAAAATGCACATTTGAAAGAGATATCTGCCCAGTGAAGACCCATCACTTCAATAAAACGTCCAATCCTCTTTATCTATTTATAATGACGTCATTATTCACGAATCGTCAACCCTCTGCAAGGTTTACAGGGTTTTTAAGACCCAAGCTCTAGTTACAGTATGTCTTTTATTTTTATTTAACAACTGAACCCTAAACCTCAATGTCAGGGGGCGTAAAAGTAAAAATGTATGGGAGATAAAAAAAACCTGCCAAGAGCGAATAGATCTCAGAGTTAAGGTTCCGTATATTCATGACTAATAATAAGTGTTTATTTCTTTATTAGGCATTTTTATAATTTTAATAATGAAATATGAATAAAACGCAGGTAAACTCTTCTTCGAAAAAAAAAGCAATAATGAAACCCAACTTATATTATAAATGCGAAAGTTTATGTATATGTATTAAAGAATGTTTGATCTGTTTAACACAAAAACTACAATTTAATATAGATATATATTATTTACCAATATCGATTACCATCAGGTCTGGTGATCTGTCCTCTTATCTGCCACATTATCACATAAAAAAAATAACGAAAATTTTATCAGCACGCGGGAAAAACCGCACGCAGCTTCAGTCAATATAAACGGCACGTGTTTCATTGTTACCAAACATTATTGAATTCATTATCTGCCGAGAGTATTATTAATCAAGATTAATTTTATTAAGTTGCTTTGCCTTTACATTTTCAAAAGGCAATATCTGAGAATTTTCTTTTTAATGTTGCCTTGGAACTTGAGACGAGCAGAAAGATCACATCATCATGATTAAACGTTGCTGCCTCCCATAGACACGTGCGTCACCAGTAGAGTTAGAAGTGCGCTACCAACCTTACATCCCTTTCTTCTATTGAGCCTCCGGTACCCTCGCTTGATGAAACACAGCGCAGGCTCTACTTCACGCCAGTCTTCTGTGATGCCGTGGTACCAGTCCGGTCAAGCCGGCCCATTAATGCCGAAGCGTGGCTCTCTGACGTTACGTAGTATTTTTTTTTTTAGACTATAGGCCAACGCTTGACTACAATCGCACCTGATGGAAAGTGACAATGAGGTCTAGGATGACACGCGTTTGCCTAGAAGATGCCTGTTCACTCTTGCCTTAACGTAGTAATAACAAATGTGGCAACTGTCGTCTGACCTTCTTCTCACTCCTTTGAGGAAACACAGCGCAGCGGTGCTTTACGCCGGTCTTCTGTGGGGCCGTTCTTTGCCGAAATCTGGCTTATTTTTGACATGGGTTCTTTTATTTTACATTTAGATTTAAGGTACCCTAAAAAAACCAAATGACCGCTTAAATCTCTAAACAGGTGTGTTATTGGATACTCGTGTTCTCTGATAATGGCATTAGAGATATGGCGCCGCCTTTCCTATCAGCACACATTGCCCTTATTTCGATAGGGGTAAAGGTCAGATTACAACAACACCATTTACGATGTCGAGTAATGAACTACTTGATGTTGTGTATAAAAAGAGGGATCTTTTCTTACTACGTGCTTACATGGTAAATATGTGTCCGTTTTTTAAGCCAAGGGAAACTGAGGGTGGTTGTAAAGTTGCCCGTCCATCCACCATTTTATTATCCTGTCTCGGTTAGTGGATAACACTTCAAAGTAATAAAGTATAGCAAGCAAACGACCTCACAGAAGACCAGGAGACCTATTTTTGAATTGTCGTCTCACTAAAAAATGTGTGACTCGCATGATTTTTGATATCCGCATTTTTGAATCATTCGAAAACGCGCGATTTAACCACTCGTTTCCGCTAGGCGAGTGGACGCATTTATGTCAAATTTATTTTTCTTTTTCCCTTTTTCTGTCAAAATATTTACGTTCCGTTATATGTCACACCGTATACCTGTCTTACAATTGTAATACCGATTATACAATTTTCTGCGTGAAACGTGTTAACACTATACTTGACAAGCTTGGCAATATCCTAAGCGAGTGATTTCAAAAATAGGGAAAATTGCGAATCATGCGACTCACGAGACGTGACTTGCAAAACGAGTAGTTTTGATTGGACGAAGCAAAAATTCAAAAATAGGTCTCCAGGGCCAGGGTGATACAGGGCTTGCGCTATGATTCGATAACTTGCAACTAAGTATTTATATTTCTTGATTTTCATGCAAATTTTACAGAAATAAAGCATTTGAAGACTACCACAAAATGCAGATCTCGAAGATTAGCCATTTATACGTTTGGTGAGCTTGCTTTTGGCCTTAAAAAAGGCCACAATCCAGCGCTCTTTCAAACGTGAAACATACAAAGCAAACCCCCGAACAATCGTATCGTAAACCACCTCGTCCGCTCCAAGAGAATCTCGAACGATTGCCGTTTCTACCGCAGGCATGGCCACCCCACTGTCACTTCAGCGTGTAGTATGGGCACAAAATAATTACACACAGAAAGTAGGCTGCCCACTAAGAGCCAAAAACGTGTCATGTACTCACGCATGCGCACTAACGGGGAAATACGCCTTTTCGACCACATTAATCCTAGCCTATGACATAAGATTGTCAAACTGTCGAAGTCTGTGGTAGAGGCCGCGCGCTTAGTACTCATGCCGGGCAACAACCCTAGCATATGTCAATGAACTCTTCTAAATTCAAAATCAGGCTGAGTCTACCTTCTGTGTGTAATTATTTTGTGGTATGGGGCTCTAAGACTTTTGTCCTCTAACGTATATGCTCGTTCCGTTTACGGCCTGCGCTAATGGTGTCACATAATTGATCTTCAGTTCCAGTTGATCAACATTAACTACACTTTAGTAGTTCAGATTAACTGCGACCCACTTTATGTCACTTGTTCTTTATAATGGAGTTTGTCAGTTTTGAACTTAATTACAGTTGAGCCCTTTCAAACTAGAAATGTCATAGTTGTAGTATTTTAGGACTTATTCCTGCGTAGGTCGTAAAGCAGATCTCTGAGGAACAAAAGTTTAAATTACCTGACGAGCTCAATACCCGGTAAGAGTTGATAGCTCAGAACTGGATGCCAAGTTCAAAGATAAGTTCGCAGATCAAACGAACACGGAGAAGTGCTGAGACAGCTCAGTTTAGAAGAATATATCTGACTCTAAACGCTTGATGAAAAAGAAAAGATGACTACCAATAGCTTAAATTAGCATCTCATTTCAACTTTTTTATGTTAATTGTGTAGGTATCTTCTTCTTAGTCTATATTAGAAGCTTTTATCATATACATAAACCCCTATACCTGAACGGGTTTAAACAGACGCCGCTAAATTCTGTTTCTATAAAACTTTTTTGTTGCGTTTTCGGAATTTGAAACCAAGTACTATTAGGATCGAAAATACAACAAAAATAATTATTTAATTAGCGAGAAAATAATTAATTCATCAGCAAATACATGTCTTTGAAATTGCTAACTTATTTATTTTTTTTGTTGACTAGTCAATTATTGGGTAGACTAAGTCGACCACGACGGTAGAATATTCGAAATTCAATATCTATAGCTGCAAAACTTCTAATAACAGCGATGCTTTTCAAAATTTTTCGAAACGATGACCAGCCAACCAACGAGCAAGTGACTACCTGATATGTAATCATAGCTGTCAAATAACATGTCCGTGATTAGAGAGGTCGCTGATGCGTGGCCGGCAACGCATCAGCTATGTAAAACGGAGTATCTACATGATGTGTCAGTATTGGGTTACTAAACTAACATAACTTTACAAAACCAAAAACATTGGTGTCGTCAAGCTAGAACAGCAAAAAATGTTTCCTTAAGAGCCTCAGTTGTTGAAAATATCCATTGGCGGCGGTGATCACTTACCATTAGGTGAGCCATATTTTCGTTTGTCCGCAGTAATGTAAAAAATTAGCAAACTGAAGTGGCAGTGGGCTGGTCACATTAGCCGCAGAATTCACAACCGTTGGAGCCATAAAGTCCTTGAGTGGAGACCGCGACTCGGTAAACGTGGTGTTGGACGCCCTGCTACAAGATGGGATGACGACATTCGAAGGCTGGCTGGAGTGAGCTGGATGAGAGTGGCCGAAAATCGGGAGCGGTGGCGTGCATTGGGGGAGACCTATGTCTAGCAGTGGACGAGCGTGGGTTGCTGATATGATGATGATGATGAATGTAAAAAAATCTCGTTATTCTGGGACGAGTTTTTGTTGGGACGAATTGCCCCTAAGTTACTACAATATTTGAGTCTTATCTTTTCAAAAGAGTAGGGTGTCTGTCGTCTATTTTCTTTAAACACGGAACCATCGATTATTATAATAGGCCTTTGCATCTTAGCAGATGATTTAAGTAGCATTTTAAGTAGGGACACCACACCTTCGCTCGTGGCTGTACAAACAGGTGGACGAAGTGTCCTCTCCGCGGATGCTACTATGCCTGGGACATAATTAAGGAAGACATAAGCTTGCCCACGACTTGTGCCACCCTCTCGGCCTAACTGACTGGACCCACAGGAACGACGAGTCGCTACGTGCGGAGTCAGGTTGGCTGCAGGTGCTTGACGCTTTGGTCTTGTAGCGAGTAACGGAAAGCACCTAGTTTCGGGTTTTGATGAAGGATTATTGCCAAGTAAATAATTGCCAATTTTGCTCTCTTATAAATACAATACCGGATTTCTATTGTAATAAGAAATAGTTACCAGAATGTTTACCCAATAACTTCTTTGTTTTTTCCTTATCTTCAATCATGGCTCAATAATTCACTAAATTTATTGCCAATGGATATTTTTTCGTTGATATAAATCTCGCGTGACTAAAGTTTGTTGCGTAACGGTACTGTTTTAGTTAAACTTCATTTTGTTTAATAACCCACATTATCCAATAGAGGTATTTAACTGTGGGAGAGGCACGCTTCGGCATGAATGGGCGGGCTTGACCGGAGTGATACCACTGCCTCACAGAAAACCGGCACCCCTGTGCTGTGTTTCGCCGAGTGAGTGAGGGTACCGGAGGCCCACCCGGGGGGGAAGGGGATAAAAGGTTGGCAGCTTACTTGTAACTCCACTGGTGTTACAAGTGTCCATGAGCGGCGGCAATTGCTTACCATCAGGTGATCCGCCTGCTCGTCTGCTACCTATCACATAAAAAAAAAAGTAGATTTTGTAGTGTTTGAAGCACTGGATTAATAACCTTTACATTTCTGAGTGAGGCGCTGTGTTGTAATACGGAATTTAACGTCGTGAGACCCAAAAGCCCTTTAAAGGACAAAAAAGCACTTGATTTTCTATTGTCTACTGTCTGGGCCTTACGAGGTTAACTATACATTTTTAACTCGTGACGCAAAAACGACGGGGTGTTAAATTTCACGTGTCTGTCTCTCTATCTGTTTATGGCATAGCTCTTAATCCACTGGTTCTTAACCGATGGTCCGCGGACCACTGGTAGTCCCTGGAGGCATTCCAAGTGGTCCGCGAAGACATCGTAATAAACAAGTGACGTGACGTGATGAGTCGAGTCAACACAACGCAAACGGCGCCGCGACGCATGTCCGAAGTGTGTGGTCCCTGACACGACAGAATTTTGGTAAAATGGTCCGTCATGACTTAAAGGTTAAGAACCACTGTCTTAAACGGACAAAGCTCTTTGATTATTTTTTTTATTTGAATGGTTGCCCTTCTGGTTATCTATAGAAGTTATCTCTTTATAAATTGAATAGATATAGAAGATGAAATCAAAAGTGAAAAAAGACTAGATGTAGAAGCGTTCTTTTTATCAACCCTATTGTCTAAGCAAAGAAAATGTTCCATTTTGAAAGTAAATTAACTTAAACTCACATGTTAAGAGAATCTTATCAATTTACTTTAGTAAAACATCAGTAAGTGCTTTGTAATTGAAAATGTTGAATAGCTTGGGAGTCTCTTTGTAAAAGTATCTCTTTAATTATTTGGCTGCCTGATTTCTACAATTTATTTGATAGATTTTACAAGAACGCGAACAGTAATTGGCTTTAATGAAATTCGTTTTTGAGCTCAAGGTGATTTCTAACAAATTAAAGCAAAAGTTAGCTTATTTTATTGTATCATTGTAGGGGAAAGGCCTCCATCATAGAAATATTCAAGTCATCGCTACAGTTCATCATCATCATCATCAGCCTGTCTCAGTCCACTGCTGCACATATGCCTCCCCCAATGTTCGCCATTTTACCCTGTCTTCGGCGAGACCCATCCAGTCTATACCAACGGTTTTTCGCAAATCGTCACTCCATCTAGCCGGAGGGCGTCCCACACTACGCTTCCCGAGTCGCGGTCTCCACTCAAGAACTTTTTTACCCCAAGGTTGTCAGTTCTTCGACAGATATGGCCACCCCATTGCCACTTTAGCGTGCTGATTCGCTACAGTTACTATGATGATCGCTTGCCTAATGCGGGTTAGTGATCACAAACCAGAGCTATGTTTGAAAATTTCAAAACATACTGCGCTGAATTTTTCTGACTGAGGGAGGGTCCAATCGGGGGAAAAGGGTTAAAACGTTGGCAACGAACTTGTGACATTCAGTTACTAATTTTTGCCTTTATAATATTAGTGTAATCTGTGGTGGGGATAAAAGAGCATCAGCTGATGCAATTTAAAGGTTTTTTAATTAGTATTTAGTGGTTTTTAATATGCAAGTTTGGTGTTATTTCGTGCAGTGAAATTCCAAAAGTAATATTAATAAGAATAGCTAAATTGTGTTGGTTTTAATACTGCTACTGTATGTCGAGTGAGTGGTGACTTAAACAATTTGTATTGACCTAATAGAGTCTTAAAACCTGCGATTTTGTTAAAAAAAAGTCTCCACAGAATCCGTAGGTCGAAAAAATGCTACACACCGGGGTTTTATTGAATGACCGTAACTTTGACTGACTTCGACAGTTAACTTCCCACATTATATCAATAATTTTATTTGATATTGGCAAAGTTATTCTCATACTTATAGGAGGATAGCGCCATATTATTATAAATACAAATAATAAACGATGGCCCATTGATACCCGTGGAGTCACAAAGTGCGGATGGCCTTATAAAAAGAAAACGCACAATTCTTGAAATATTGAAGGTCGTATCGATCCGGAAACCGGGCGACAATTTATTCTACACTTGTATTGACTATCACATTTACATAACTAATTGGCAGATAGCAAGTATTTAAAAAAACACATTAATTAGGCGCGAATTTTCCTCGCGAAATCAAATTTAAATATATTTTGAGTCTGTGGGCGACGGCAATCGCTTACCGTCAGGTGATTCGACTGCTCATCCGCCACCTATCATATAAAAAAGTCATCACATTTCCACAGTATGTCACAGTCTTTCTCTTGTCTTAGCGTGTCATTCCCGATTGCGTCCAAAGCTGTCGCTTCGGAGCCCGGGATACGCTTATACTATGATTCAGGATTTGAGGAGTCTGTAATTATAATGAAGCGACTGCCGTTTAATCATCGCAAAAAATATGGTACAATTGCTTGGTAAAGCCCTAGAATCGAACCCGGAACCCTAAGCGCAGCTGTCACTCTAGAATGCAATCCACTGCCTACTGCACTACCGAGTCAGTAAGTATAAAATAGCAAAGTTTGTCATCACCAATCAGCGTGAAGCAAGCGTGGTGATAAAGCCTAATCCCATCATAGGAGCGATGACTTGAATAGGGTATTTGACTAATCTCGATATAGTAAAAAATATTTATACTTTTCCAAAATACTGGTAAATAAGAACCAATGGCCAAAATTTTCAGTTAAAAATATAACTTCTAGCTGGTTTTATGAGCATTCGAAGTTTCATGGGTAAGTCCAATTTTAAAGTATTACAATTTAAAAATATATATATATCATTGAACTACCCGTACATTTTCCACCAACTTTTATTATGAAACCATTTACCTAAACGAAATATTTGATATAGCCACCAAACAAAATTTACTAGTCGCGCATACAGGATACGAGCGTGTGACGTCACTCGCCTGTAGCTATTTGTATAGAGCGTTTTTGGGCTTGCCCAAAATATGTGCTCTTAAAGTTATGATATCTCAGGTAATTCAAATCAGAATCGAGTAATTCTTTCAACAATGTTTCTTAAATTGAGAGGTCTTTTGATTAAACACATAAAATTTTTTTGTTAAATACCCTATTCTATGATGGAGACCTTTGCTCTGCTATCGGACAGTATTGTACAAGTAGTAGTATATGATAAAAGTATCGAGTGATTACGGTAGAAATCTCATTGCAAACTATTCTACAAAAACTGGTTTGGAGCACTATCATTGTATTTAGACTACTATTCGAGTATAAAGATATGGTGTAAAGATCAATTTGGTATTGTTGAAAGATCTTATCATTGCTTATCTTTGATATCAAAAACACTCAAACCCTCGATCCACTTATCCATTCACGAGAGAGAAAGATATATTACGATTGTTATTGTAGATTACAAGTTGTTCTACAATGAAGAAGGCCTTAGTCATTCCCTCATCTGTACCTACCTCTGTTTCCATCTCATCTTGGCGTTTCATTTCCGTTTGCGTCTTTTCTTTCTCGCTTGTTTAAGTTACAATACTTGTCTCTATAGACACGTATGATATCATTTACTGATGTCCCAAGATAGTTAAAGTAAAGTACCAGCCTATAGACTGCCCCACTGCAGGACAAAGGTCATCATGTCATCGCTACTATGATGGGATAAGGCTTAATCACCACGCTTGCCTAATACGGATTGGTGATCACAAACCCGAGCTACCTATGTTCGAAAAATTTGAAACATTTTTTCGGGAATCGACCTGGGAACCTAGACTACTTAAAACTAAATCAACGGGGCTTTAAGTTTTGTGAACTAGTCTAAAACTGAAGCAGAGAAAGTGAAGAAAAAGAAATCAGAGAAGCATTTATGCTCTGCAGTAGGAATATACTTGCTACTAAACAAGAGCAGAGAAGAGTTATAAGACACATTAACTAGTTTTCCCGAATCACATAGAAATCAAACAACAAGGGTATATTGTTCAAAATCGTATGTAGTTTCATTAAAAATATTACATAGTACAAAATATTGTCCCTTGAAAGAGACAGCAATGACATTATAAGATTAAATGTGGTTTCAATTCCATTAACAGGATATACGTTTCTGGCTAAAATATCTTTATTTGATGATACATGTAACGGTGTTTATCCAGGAACCAAATGTGTTTTCTTTTTCATTTTCCATTTCTACGGTATAACACCGTATTAAGAATTTTATATAAGGTTTAAGGTTAAAGTAAGGACTTAAGGGAAAGTGATTTCTGCCGTACGTAGCAAAAAGTAATATAGATAAATCACTGAACCGGCCAAAGAAATGTTATTATTTTTTTAAGTTTGAAGATAAAATTACATAACGAAATATTATTTTGTGAGTTTTAGACCTCTAAAAACCTATTATAAGTATTATTTGCCACCTGGTAAAAGGAGACATAAACTTAGATTAAAAAGAACAGAAAAAAACACTTATATCAAATTGGAATTTGTCACAAAAAGTTTTTTTTTATCTTAAACAATATTCCCTAAAATTCAAACACCAAAATTTAATTCTAATTAAATTTGACGACCGAATTGGAAATAGAGTTTCATTCTTTTCCCACCAAGAAAGCGTTACCTTACATTTACATATTGTTACACAACCTTGTACCTATAAACTTTGAAAACAAAATTTCCGAATAACAAAAAATTCCAAACATCTCAGCTAAACAAGATAAACTTATCCAAAACTGACAGTTGGACTTACCATATCATCATAAAAAGGCATCAGGGCAGTCAGTATCCGCCTTATATGATAGAAACATAACGTCCAGTTTACGTCGATACCGCTGCAAGAAGGTTGGTTGGAAGACCAGGGCTCATTTTTACTGGTTGCCTCTAGTCCACCTATTTTGACTGATCACCACAAAAACAACCATTTAAGAAGAAACACTGGCCACTGCGATAAAAAAAACTTTAAAAACCAAATTCACAGTTTTCTACGTTCTATTTTGTAATTTTGAAATAAAGGCGCCAAATTTGACGTTTTCTATTTTATTTTTTATGGTTTGTGCAGAAGTAAACAAAAAATGGCAGTATGAAAACTTTTTGGTGTACTATCGGAGTGTTTTCGAATAAAACCGGCGTGCGGCCGCTCCCGACGGATTCTGTATTGCGACTGGCGTGAACATTTTGCCGTGCGTTATCAACGGCAAAAGTGGTAGTCCCTTGAATTTTCTATTCTATGCTAGATAACACAGGCGTGGTATAATTATTTTACAAGGGCTAATCTTTATAGTCTAACTATTGACTCGCGTTTAGACTAATATTTAGAGGAATTCTTTGAATTTGGTTTCAGATTAATCTTGTTGGCTTTCCGCGGAACTTGGTCAACGTACATTGATAACGGTGTAAAGATTTAATTTCTCTTTATCTGACTATCGCAAAGCAAAGGATTTACTGATTTTAGTATTTATTTGCCACCTGGTAAAAGAGACCTAAACTTAGATTAAAAAAGAACAGAAAAAAACACTTATCTCAAATTGGATTTTGTCACAAAAAGTTTTTTTTTATCTTAAACAATATTCAAACACCAAAATTTAATTCTAATAAATTTGACGACCGAATTGGAAATAGAGTTTCATTCTTTTCCCACCAAGAAAGCGTTACCTTACATTTACATATTGTCACACAACTTTGAAAACAAAATTTCCGAATAACAAAAAAATTCCAAACATCTCAGCTAAACAAGATAAACTTATCCAAAACTGACAGTTGGACTTACCATATCATCATAAAAAGGCATCAGGGCAGTCAGTATCCGCCTTATATGATAGAAACATAACGTCCAGTTTACGTCGATACCGCTGCAAGAAGGTTGGTTGGAAGACCAGGGCTCATTTTTACTGGTTGCCTCTAGTCCACCTATTTTGACTGATCACCACAAAAACAACCATTTAAGAAGAAACACTGGCCACTGCGATAAAAAAAACTTTAAAAACCAAATTCACAGTTTTCTACGTTCTATTTTGTAATTTTGAAATAAAGGCGCCAAATTTGACGTTTTCTATTTTATTTTTTATGGTTTGTGCAGAAGTAAACAAAAAATGGCAGTATGAAAACTTTTTGGTGTACTATCGGAGTGTTTTCGAATAAAACGGGCGTGCGGCCGCTCCCGACGGATTCTGTATTGCGACTGGCGTGAACATTTTGCCGTGCGTTATCAACGGCAAAAGTGGTAGTCCCTTGAATTTTCTATTCTATGCTAGATAACACAGGCGTGGTATAATTATTTTACAAGGGCTAATCTTTATAGTCTAACTATTGACTCGCTTTGACTCGCGTTTAGACAAATATTTAGAGGAATTCTTTGAATTTGGTTTCAGATTATCTTGTTGGCTTTCCGCGGAACTTGGTCAACGTACATTGATAACGGTGTAAAGATTTAATTTCTCTTTATCTGACTATCGCAAAGCAAAGGATTTACTGATTTTAGTATTTATTTGCCACCTGGTAAAAGAGACCTAAACTTAGATTAAAAAGAACAGAAAAAAACACTTATCTCAAATTGGATTTTGTCACAAAAGTTTTTTTTTATCTTAAACAATATTCAAACACCAAAATTTAATTCTAATAAATTTGACGACCGAATTGGAAATAGAGTTTCATTCTTTTCCCACCAAGAAAGCGTTACCTTACATTTACATATTGTCACACAACTTTGAAAACAAAATTTCCGAATAACAAAAAAATTCCAAACATCTCAGCTAAACAAGATAAACTTATCCAAAACTGACAGTTGGACTTACCATATCATCATAAAAAGGCATCAGGGCAGTCAGTATCCGCCTTATATGATAGAAACATAACGTCCAGTTTACGTCGATACCGCTGCAAGAAGGTTGGTTGGAAGACCAGGGCTCATTTTTACTGGTTGCCTCTAGTCCACCTATTTTGACTGATCACCACAAAAACAACCATTTAAGAAGAAACACTGGCCACTGCGATAAAAAAAACTTTAAAAACCAAATTCACAGTTTTCTACGTTCTATTTTGTAATTTTGAAATAAAGGCGCCAAATTTGACGTTTTCTATTTTATTTTTTATGGTTTGTGCAGAAGTAAACAAAAAATGGCAGTATGAAAACTTTTTGGTGTACTATCGGAGTGTTTTCGAATAAAACCGGCGTGCGGCCGCTCCCGACGGATTCTGTATTGCGACTGGCGTGAACATTTTGCCGTGCGTTATCAACGGCAAAAGTGGTAGTCCCTTGAATTTTCTATTCTATGCTAGATAACACAGGCGTGGTATAATTATTTTACAAGGGCTAATCTTTATAGTCTAACTATTGACTCGCTTTGACTCGCGTTTAGACAAATATTTAGAGGAATTCTTTGAATTTGGTTTCAGATTATCTTGTTGGCTTTCCGCGGAACTTGGTCAACGTACATTGATAACGGTGTAAAGATTTAATTTCTCTTTATCTGACTATCGCAAAGCAAAGGATTTACTGATTTTAGTATTCTATTTACGAAATTATTTTGATGATTGCGTCAAAACTACTAAACGATGTTATTGAATGAGGCGTCAATATATTATTTGTATTTTTTTTTGCTGTATACTTTAGGGCTTCTTGCAATTAAAGTATCTGCCCACTGCAGGGAAAACCCCTCCATCAAGAAATCAAGTTACGTTACTATGATGGGATTAGGATTTGCCCAATGCGGATTGGTGATCACAAACCCAAGCTATGTACAAACATTTTTAAACTTAGGTACTTTTTGTTCAAATCGAACCCATGATTACGGTACTTAAACCATAGACCGACAGAGCGTTTAAAAGGGCAGAAACTCTAAGTGGCCATCCAAGCTACGCCACTATCTCTTTCTGTGTGAACTGTATGACAGAGTTTCTGTGACTGAACATATTTTAACCACGTCTTCTACCATTCATTCTGACCGACATTTATTTAAACTCCTTAGTTTCCTTAGTTGGCCTGTCTTTTTTTTTCTAACTCCTGTCAAATATACAATATCAAATACGCGCTGAGCTCAATCAGTTAGAAGTCAAAAGAAGAACTTTTTTTCGGTTGAACTATTACAATTTAAGTGTTGTTTTAACTTTTTGTTCGGGATATTTTGAAGGCGGTTCTATTTTTATTTCACTACCTATTTAATTCAATAACAATTTTATGTAATATAGATAACTTTGTTTTAAAGCTTTTCGCGACGAATACCATAGTACTACAGTAAAATCAATGCTGGTTTATGTTACTCGGTTTTATCTTAAACAATATTCAAACACCAAAATTTTATTCTAATTAAATTTGACGACCAAATTGGAAATAGAGTTTCATTCTTTTCCCACCAAGAAAGCGTTACCTTACATTTACATATTGTTACACAACTTTGAAAACAAAATTTCCGAATAACAAAATTTCCAAACATCTCAGCTAAACAAGATAAACTTATCCAAAACTGACAGTTGGACTTACCATATCATCATAAAAAGGCATCAGGGCAGTCAGTATCCGCCTTATATGATAGAAACATAACGTCCAGTTTACGTCGATACCGCTGCAAGAAGGTTGGTTGGAAGACCAGGGCTCATTTTTACTGGTTGCCTCTAGTCCACCTATTTTGACTGATCACCACAAAAACAACCATTTAAGAAGAAACACTGGCCACTGCGATAAAAAAAACTTTAAAAACCAAATTCACAGTTTTCTACGTTCTATTTTGTAATTTTGAAATAAAGGCGCCAAATTTGACGTTTTCTATTTTTTTTTTTATGGTTTGTGCAGAAGTAAACAAAAAATGGCAGTATGAAAACTTTTTGGTGTACTATCGGAGTGTTTTCGAATAAAACGGCGTGCGGCCGCTCCCGACGGATTCTGTATTGCGACTGGCGTGAACATTTTGCCGTGCGTTATCAACGGCAAAAGTGGTAGTCCCTTGAATTTTCTATTCTATGCTAGATAACACAGGCGTGGTATAATTATTTTACAAGGGCTAATCTTTATAGTCTAACTATTGACTCGCTTTGACTCGCGTTTAGACAAATATTTAGAGGAATTCTTTGAATTTGGTTTCAGATTTATCTTGTTGGCTTTCCGCGGAACTTGGTCAACGTACATTGATAACGGTGTAAAGATTTAATTTCTCTTTATCTGACTATCGCAAAGCAAAGGATTTACTGATTTTAGTATTCTATTTACGAAATTATTTTGATGATTGCGTCAAAACTACTAAACGATGTTATTGAATGAGGCGTCAATATATTATTTGTATTTTTTTTTTGCTGTATACTTAGGGCTTCTTGCAATGAAAGTATCTGCCCACTGCAGGGAAAACCCTCCATCAAGAAATCAGTATGTTACTATGATGAGATTAGGATTTGCCCAATGCGGGATTGGTGATCACAAAACCCAAGCAATGTTCGAAAATTTTAAACTTACTTCCTACTACTACTACTTACTTACTACTTACTCTACTTACTTACTTACTACTACTTTACTTTACTTACTTTACTTACCTACTTTACTTTTACTGTCTTTTGGTCAAATCGAACCCAAGATTATGTTACTTAAACCACCAACCAATAAAAGGGCAGAAACTCTAAGTGGCCATCCAAGCTACGCCTCTATCTCTTTCTGAGTGAACTGTTTGACAGAGTTTCTGTGACTGAACCTATTTTACACCACGTCTTCTACCATTCGTTATGACCGACATTTATTTAAACTCCTTAGTTTCCTTAGTTGGCCTGCTTCTTTGCTTTTATTTTTTTCTATCTCCTGTCAATACACAATTTCAAATACGCGCCCAGCTCAAATAACTTAGAAGTCAAAAGAAGACTTTTTTCGGTTGAACTATTATAATTTAATAAGTGTTTGTTTTAACCTTTTGTTCGGGATATTTTTGAAGGCGGTTCTGTTTTTATTTCACTACCTACTTAATTCAATAATAATTTTATGTAATATAGGTAACTTTGTTTAATGCTTTTCGCGACGAATACCATAGGTACATACAGTAAAATCAAAGCTGGTTTATGTTACCCGGTATTAAACATTTGACACATTTTTATGTAACTTGCTACATAAATAAACTACTTCTTGTTATAAATCGGTTAACCATAACTATTGATTTTTCCAGCAAGCGCATGTCTCTTTCATCCCTTACAGTCGGCATCGGTGGTTCAGTGGTAGAATGCCCGCTTCTAACGCGGGCGGCCCGGTTCAAGTCCCGGCACGGTGCCAGACATAAACCGAGGCATGGAATGCACCTTTTGGATTTGATCACTTTTTTCTTTCAAGTCACATAAAGGCATTCTTCTTTTGAATCTGTTTTTATTTTTTCTTTAACGTCGTAACGCCCAGACAGCAGACACAATGGAAAATCAATTGTTTTCATCGGCAACCCACGGTCGTCCACTGCTGGACATAGGTCTCCCCTAATGCACGCCACCGCTCCCGATTTTCGGCCACTCTCATCCAGCCCACTCCAGCCAGTCTTCGAATGTCGTCACCCCATCTTGTAGCAGGGCGTCCAACACTACGTTTGCCGAGTCGCGGTCTCCACTCAAGGACTTTATGGCTCCAACGGTTGTCAGTTCTGCGGCTAATGTGACTAGCCCATTGCCACTTCAGTTTGCTAATTTGGTGGGCTATGTCGGTGACTCTGGTTCTCTGTCGGATTACATCATTTCTGATGCGGTCCTTCAAAGATACTCCGAGCATAGCCCTTTCCATAGCTCTTGAGCGACCTTGAACGCTGGATTAATCCAGCCGTGAGTGTCCACGTCTCGGCACTGTAAGTCATGACCGGAAGGACGCACTGGTGGAAGGACTTTCGACTTAAGACTTTGAGGGATGGGTGACGAGAAGACTTGACGAAGCCTACCAAATGCTGCCCAGCCTAGCTGAATTCTTCTATTTGCTTCTCTCTCGAAATTGTTTTTGCCTAATTGGAGCGTTTGTCCCAGATAGACATATTCCTGGACAACTCCGAGAGGTACTCCACTCAAGTGAAAATTAAAGTTAATTGACGTCTTTGAGTGCAGCAATAAGAAACACTGATCTCTCATTACATAGGTATTTTGATAAGAGGAAAACAATTCTTCGTTGTAATTGATAACAACCGCATGTCTCTTTCATCCCTTACAGTCGGGCATCGGTGGTTCAGTGGTAGAATGCCCGCTTCTAACGCGGGCGGCCCGGGTTCAAGTCCCGGCCGGTGCCAGACATAAACCGAGGCATGGAATGCACCTTTTGGATTTAGTCACTTTTTTCTTTAAACCGCTTCAAATTGAAATAACAATACTTGGTTATACTTATTGGTATATTAAGGAAGGAAGAAGTTAAACGAGAGAACTCGATTTCATTATTCCCCACCCAAACATTGGCGCCCAACGTGGGTCCGTACGCACTTGAGTACCTTTTTTATTTGACAGGTGGCAGACGAGCAGACGGATCACCTGATGGTAAACGATGGCCGCCTACGAGATTTTTATGATTGTGTCTATAACTTACTTTAATTTAATTGACTGTATCGATTTCTGGAATAAAATATCTTTTTTTTCGAAGTGAAGAAGTTATAGCCTAAATATTCGTTATTCAGACGGCCTCGATGGCGCAGTGGCTAAGGTGCTCGCCCGATGCGCGAAAGGTCCTGGGTTCGGGTCAAGTCAATTTAGGAAACTACATTTTCTAAGTTGTCTTTGTTGTCTTTGTCTTAGTAAGTGCAGAAAGGATGAGTGCGACTGCAATGTGTTCACTTCCGATCTGTAATCTGCCAATCAAAGGAAAAGGGGGGTAAAGGTTGGCAGCGCACTTGTGACTCTACTGGTGTTGCAGGGCAGGTGTCTATGGGTTGCGGCAATCGCTTACCATCAGATGATCCGTCTGGTCGACTTCCACATATCACATAAAAAAGCTTATAAAGTTTGATAAAGTGTAACCAATATCTTCTTTGTGAAATAGATAACAACCGCATGTCTCTTTCATCCCCTTCAGACGGGCATCGGTGGTTCAGTGGTAGAATGCCCGCTTCTAACGCGGGCGGCCCGGGTTCAAGTCCCGGCCGATGCCAGACATAAACCGAGGCATGGAATGCACCTTTTGGCTTTAGTCACTTTTTTTTCTTTTAAATCACATAAAGGCATTCTTCTTTGAATCTGTTTTTATTTTTCTTTAACGTCGTAACGCCAAGACAGCAGACAACAATGGAAAATCATTGTTTTAATGCCTTTTAAAAAGCTTATGGTGCCTTACGACGTTTATAATACTTTTAATAGAATTTAGGGAATCGGGTCATCCTAGTCCTATTAAATAGGGTCAATTTACTCAAGTGAAAATTAAAGTAGTTGACGTCTTTGAGTGCCGCGGTAAGAAACACTGATCTCTCATTACATGTGTATTTTTATAAAAGAAAAACAATACATACTTCGTTGTACTTGATAACAACTCGGATTTCTCTTTCCAATCCCTAACAGTCGGGCATCGGGGTTCAGTGGTAGAATTCCCGCTTCACACAGCGGGGCGGCCCGGGGTTCAAGTCCCGTCCGGTGCCATACATAACCGAGGCATGGAATGCACCTTTTGGTATTAGTCACTTTTTTCTTTTAAGTCACATGAAGGCATTCTTTTTTTGAATCTGTTTTCATTTTTTCTTTAACGTCGTAACGCCCAGACAGCAGACAATGGAAAAATCAATTGTTTTACTGCCTTTTTAAAAGGCTTATGTGCTTTACGACGTTAAAATACTTTTATAGACATAGGGAATCGTTGTCACTCCTAGTCGATTAAAATAGGGGTCCAATTTTTTACTCAAGTGAAAATTAAGTAATTGACGTTGTTAAGTGCAGCGGTAAAAAACGCTGATCTCTCATTACATAGGTATTTTGATAAAAGGAAAACAATTCTTCGTTGAAATTAATAACAACAGTATGTCTCTTTCATCCCCTACAGTCGGGCATCGGTGGTTCAGTGGTAGAATGCCCGCTTCTAACGCGGGCGGCCCGGGTTCAAGTCCCGGCCGATGCCAGACATAAACCGAGGCATGGAATGCACCTTTTGAATTCAGTTACTTTTTTCTTATAAGCCACATAAAGGTAATGTACTCCTCAATTTAAGTGCTTGAAGGAAACTGGCCCCTGGTCCGCGGCCTAGTTAACAATTTAAATATTTATTCAATACAAAGACCAGAGGCCAATTTTCTCTGAACGCACTTTAATTGACAAGAAAATTACTTGGAACTTTACTCAGAAATGGTGAACGAGGCCCTTAGCGCCACCAAAATATTTGTGATGATATTACAAACTAAATTGAAGTGAAAAAAAAAATTGGTTAGGTTAAGTTAGGCCGAGATTTTGTGCCCCAGTTGCCCCCTAAGGCATGTCAGCCGGCTAGGTTCAGTGTGTAGGTATTGGCTCTTAAGGGATACTCTGTCAACATGGTCAACCTCTGTTTGTACCGTGCGGTCAACCGCTCCGTACCCGGGCATAACGTGCGTATCTTATTGCTGACCGTTCATGCATATTGGGTTAGTATAAACATCTTTAGTGCACCTTTGAGATTTTCCAGAACAAATTAATGTTCAGTAAATTAATGGATGAAACGTAGACGCTCACCGATACTGGCCCATAAGATTTTCAACAGCCGATGAAACAAATGAAAAAATATGGTTTATTAAATTTTGTTTACTTTTTATGTACCCGGTGGCTAACGAGCAGATCACCTGATGGTAAGCGGCTGCCGCCGCCCATAGACATCGGCTACAAAAGTAGAGTCAAAAATGCCATGCCAACCTAAAACCCTCTTCCAATAGGGTCACCGGTACCCACACTTATAGAACACTTGAGAATGTCAAAATGTGTGTCAAGTGTAGTTTTCCGCCAAGAAGACACCCATTTTACTGGGTGGTTGTTCTGGTATCTTATAAGTCGTGGCTTAGAATTCTACCTACAGCCTTCGATATTATTTAAGTGCGTTATTTTACAAAAGAATGAATTGCAAAGAATACAACAGCACAATTTAATTATACAATCACTTTTTCTTATACTCTACGTAAATGGATTCTAGCTCCAAAGCAAAAAACAATAGTGATGAAACCAGAGTGACATTAAAAGAAAATTGTATTCGAGTGAACCTTCATTCGATGATTGCGTCAAATCGAGTAGAAAATGTATCGACTCAAGTTACCCTTGTTTAATTGAAAGCTCCAAAGTTTTTATTTGCGGGGTTGAATCCATTGTTGAGCTTTCGAATGTGCAAATGGAATGATAGACTAAGCTTTGTATTAATTAAGCTTTAAAATATGAAGCTTCTATAAACAATACTAGTTTTTTAGTACATACTCATCAAATAAGTAATAAACTAAAATAAACAAGAGCTAAAATACATATTGTCTATCAAACCTGAACAAAACCCAATAGAAAAGAAAGAGAAAGTAAAGAGATCCTCTTTAGTGAATGAGAATTGCCCAATTGGGGACTTAAAGGTTGGCATCGCATTTGTGACTCTACTGGTGTTGCAGGTGTCTATGGGCGGCGGCCATTGCTTACCATCACCATACCATTTGTCTGCTCGTCTGCTACGTATTAAATAAAAAAGGCACTTTCTTTCTAGATCCATTTTCTAGGAAATTGAGTTCTAGCCTAACCTCACCAATTTTTAAAAATAAAATTTACTACTACACTACTCATCTTCGTAATGTTATGGATGGCAAATTTTCTTATTTCAATTTTAAAAACCAGATAAAAGAAAAAAGTAACTGAATCCAAAAGGTGCATTCCATGCCTCGGTTTATGTCTGGCATCGGCCGGGACTTGAACCCGGGCCGCCCGCGTTAGAAGCGGGCATTCTACCACTGAACCACCGATGCCCGACTGTAAGGGATGAAAGAGACATACTGTTGTTATCAATTACAGCGAAGAATTGTTTTCCTCTTATCAAAATACCCATGTAATGAGACACCAGTGTTTCTTACTGCTGCACTCAAAGACGTCAATTAACTTTAATTTTCACTTGAGTAAAAGTTTATCCCTACTTTAATAGAATATGTCACGATTCCCTATTTCTATCAAAAGTATTTTAAAGAAAAAATTAAAACAGATTCAAAAGAAGAATGCCTTTATGTGACTTAAAAGAAAAAAAGTGACTAAATCCAAAAGGTGCATTCCATGCCTCGGTTTATGTCTGGCATCGGCCGGGACTTGAACCCGGGCCGCCCGCGTTAGAAGCGGGCATTCTACCACTGAACCACCGATGCCCGACTGTAGGGGATGAAAGAGACATGCGGTTGTTATCAATTTACTACGAAGAATTGAAAAGTTTTATCAAAATATGTAATGAGAGATCAGTTTTTCATGATAGATTTTCTAAGCAAATATAAACATATATCTGTAAATACAAATAAATATCTATTTACTTGCATTGACTTGCATCTGTCAATCGTGGCGAGCTCGTAGCAAATGCTACGAGATTGCTACGAGGTTACGATTTTATTCTGTTATTTTTAATTAAGCTTTCTTTCTTTTTTCGGTACGGCTTTGACGCGTTCTTTTGCAAAAATGCTTGTGTTAATACTTTATTGTCTACTAAGGATAGTACCTATGAGATTCTTTTAATGTGATTAGTCGCAGACGAGCAGACGGATCACCTGATGGTAAGCAATTGTAGCCGCCTATGGACACCTGCAACACCAGTGGTGTCACAAATGCGCTGCTTACCTTTTTTCCCCCTTCCCCTGGATTGGACCTCCGGTACCCTCACTCACGCAGCTTTACGCCGATTTTGTGTGAGGATATTACCCGGCCGGCCCATTCATGCCCGTAGTATGAGATTTACGTACTACTGTAATTATACTAATTAAAACTGTCGCGTACTATTATTAAAACTGTAATTATACTAATTAAAACGCCAACATGTTTTTAATAATAAATTGTGATCAATTAAATTATTTACTCTTTAATTGTAGGAGAGCCACGCTTCGGCGTGAATGGGCCGGCTCGACCGGAGTGATACCACATCACTGCCTCACAGAAAACCGGCGTGAAGCAGCCCCTGTGCTGTGTTTCGCCGAGTGAGTAAGGCTACCGGAGGCCCACCCGGGAAGGGGAAGGGGATTAAAGGTTGGCAGCGCACGTGTAACTCCACTGGTGTTGCAAGTTTCCATGGGCGGTGGCAATTGCTTACCATCAGGTGATCCGCCTGCTCGTTTGCTACCTGTCACATAAAAAAAAATATTTAAAATGTTGCAACTCTTTGGAATGCACTCAAGTATGATAATTTATGATTTATGTAGAGGTATTTTAAGTTAATCATTAGTGTTAAAATGTAATTAATTTAAAAACTAAATAGTTAAATCAAATTTATCTATCTTTTAATTATTTGTTTTAATTGAGCCTTACATTGTATAAGAACATAGTTAAGCGAATAGTTTAAAACTTATTAACCAAGCGGAACCCCTATGACCGCTTCTCTTTGAAAACGAAACCACTATACTGCGGGGTAATTAACTAACTACCCACAGGTTAGGAAAGGGCGTATTCCTCCCTCAAGAGTCGGAACCGCATCTAAGGTGCTTCGAGTGCTGTAGATATCTACAATCTTCTATATCTATACTATTTATAAAGAGATAACTTCTATAGACAACGACAAGGTTATAGGTAAACCGAAAACACGAAACGCTTGCGCAATGTAATTTAGCACAGCGCCATCTATTGGTTCTTTTCTGAATTACGGTCCCGAAGCGAAGGCAGGGCGGGCCACTAGTAATAATAACAAATGCGCCAGACAATCACACCAATCAACCTGGTCTCAAACTAGGGCAATCCCTGTACTATGAGTACCAGGCGACGATAATTAACTGGGTGCGTCAACCCAGGACACCCAGACCCAAGACAACTTCGAAAATGTAGTTTCCTAAATTGACTTGACCGGGAATCGAACCCAGGACCTTTCGCACTTCGGGTGAGCACCTTAGCCTCTGCGCCATCGAAGCCGTCAGAAAAAACGAATATTTAGGCTGTAACTTCTTCACTTCATAAAAAAGGATATTTTATTCCAGAAATCGAAACAGTCAATTAAAATAAAGTTGAATGTAAATTATAGACACAATCATAATATTCTCGTAGGCGGCCATCGTTTACCATCAGGTGATCCGTCTGCTCGTCAGCCACCTGTCAAATAAAAAAAGGTACTCAAGTGCGTACAGACCCACATTGGGCGCCAATGTTTCGGAGTGGAATAATGAAATCGAGTTCTCACGTGTAACTTCTTCCTTCCATAATATTATAATAAGTATAACCAAGTATTGCCCTATTTCAATTTGAAGTCCTTTTAAGAAAAAAGTTAATAATTCCAAAAGGTGCATTCCATGCCTCGGTTTATGTCTGGCACCGGCCGGGACTTGAACCCGGGCCGCCCGCGTTAGAAGCGGGGCATTCTACCACTGAACCACCGATGCCCGACAGAAGGAGATGAAAGAGACCTACCTACTGTTGTTATCTATTTTATTTGTATCGAACTATGTAAATGTTGATAGATTGTAAGTGTTGCTAAACCTTTTGTTTATTCTAGGCTTTTGATCTTACAAGAAAAAGACACAGTTTAACCCCTTTGGTGTTTTTCTTTATGTGATAGGTAGCAGACGAGCAGGCGGATCACCAGATGGCAAGCAATTGCCGCCGCCCATGGACACCTGCTACACCAGTAGAGTACTTTTATGTATCTTTCCATAATTCACGATCCTAATCCACGGCCCATCGAGGGGGAAGGGGATAAAAGGTTAGCAGCGCACTTGTGACTCCACTGGTGTTGCATGTGTCCATGGGCGGCGGCAATTGCAGTGCGGTGATACAAACACATATAAAAAAAAACCCTTTATACCGTGACCTTTTAATTTTTTTTTTATAGGATAGGGGGCAGACGAGCAGACGTATCACCTGATGTTAAGCGATTACCTTCGCCCATAAACACCTGCAACACCAGGGGCTTTCACAGGTGCGCTGCCAACCTTTTAGAGAAAGATATGCCCTTTTCTTGAAGATTTGTAGGTCGTAGTGGTCCGGAAATACCGCAGGTGGCTTTATTATCGTAAAACTTAACAAATGTCAAAGTCCTAAATAATTTAATGGGCGTATCTGTGAATATTTACATAATTTTAACCACGTCTTCTGTCACGTGGTTAAAGAGATGTTATTATTCACAGAGACATCCTGTATATTGGTTACCATGGGAAAACTAAGTGGGAATATATTGCGTCATCACCAGTTTCGCCATAAATCTAGCAAAAACTTCCTGGTGGGGTGAGTTTTAATAAATCAGCAGTATGTATTGACGGATAATAGCAATTCTTTCCTGTTTTCCTTGTAGAGCCAAGTTAAGTTATAATATGAAGAGAGAAAGCATGGCCGCTTGTTAAATGTTTGGTTGTTCTGCATTTTTGATAATGTTATTATGAATAAATGAATCCTACTACTATTATAAGGCGAAAGTTTGTAAGTATGGATGTATGGATGTTTGTTACTCTTTCACGTAAAACTACTGAATGTATTTGAATGAAACTTTACCACAATATAGCTTATACATCAGAATAACACATAGGCTACAATTTATAAAAATATATTGTGTGGATTGTCCAAAATATGACGGTAAGTGTCAATAATTAACTCCACGCGTACGAAGTCGCGGGCGGCCGCTAGTATTTACATAATTTTAACCACGTCTTCTATCACGTGGTTAAAGAGATGTTATTATTCACAGAGACATCCTATATATTGGTTACCATGGGAAAACTAAGTGGGAATATATTGCGTCATCACCAGTTTCGCCATAAATCTAGCAAAAACTTCCTGGTGGGGTGAGTTTTAATAAATCAGCAGTATGTATTGACGGATAATAGCAATTCTTTCCTGTTTTCCTTGTAGAGCCAAGTTAAGTTATAATATGAAGAGAGAAAGCATGGCCGCTTGTTAAATGTTTGGTTGTTCTGCATTTTTGATAATGTTATTATGAATAAATGAATCCTACTACTATTATAAAGGCGAAAGTTTGTAAGTATGGATGTATGGATGTTTGTTACTCTTTCACGTAAAAACTACTGAATGTATTTGAATGAAACTTTACCACAATATAGCTTATACATCAGACACATAGGCTACAATTTAAAAAAATATATTGTGTGGATTGTCCAAAATATGACGGTAAGTGTCAATAATTAACTCCACGCGTACGAAGTCGCGGGCGGCCGCTAGTAATAATATAATAATATTTCACTATATCACATACATTGATCTGACTCTGAGATAGATAGCTCAAGCACCTGTGTTACAGATATCAGAACCAACATTGGAATTACAAATATATACATATAATACTTTTTTTTTGTAAATACATACTTATAATACATAGAAAACACCCAGACCAATACAAACAAACATGTTCATGCACACAAATATAAATGAATAAAACATTTTTTTGTCACACACAAAGAAACACAACATAATATTTTCTATTCTATTCTATTCTATTCTAATTTGAAGAACAAAATAACAGCATTATTAGGGCTTGATATGGTTATTGTTTCACCGTGGGAGAGCCACGCTTCGGCATGAATGGGCCAGCTCGACCGGAGTGATACCATGGCCTCACAGAAAAACCGGCGTGAAGCAGCGCCTGCGCTGTGTTTCGCCGAGTGAATGAGGGTACCGTTGGCCTAGTTGGGGGGAAAGAGGGTTAATGGTTGGCAGCGCACTTGTGACTCTACTGGTGTTGCAGGTGTTTATGGGCGGCGGTAATCGCTTACCATCAGGTGATCCATCTGCTCGTCTGCCACCTATCACATAAAAAAGGGCCTAACCAGATATGAAATTTCTAAAGGGTGATATTTAACAGGTCAGCAAATAGTTTGCGTTCACTTTCATCAATACCGAAGCGTGGCTCTCCCACGGCCAGATGTAGATTTGTACGTGTTCAGTTCCATTATGAAGAGTTACATCTATTTGAATAGTAATGCTGCAATATGGAAGCAGTTAGAATGCATTCATAGAATGCAACTGCCATAGAACAAGACGGTCTGTAATAATAGGGTTTACAAAGTATCGATAATTCAAAATCGATGAATGTGTTTTTCAGTCACAAAGTGATAAGGTACCTACCTTATTTTTAAAAACAATATTAGACGACGTTAAGAATATTTGATTGTCAAAAGATTATTGGATTTTTCCAGATGTCCATCCAAGGTGAAAAGGGACACAAAGTTTCTAAAGTACACATAAAGTTAGTGAGAACTTTTTAAATATTTTGTTTATTGCCTGATGGGGCAGACAAGCATGGAATGTGGATCTGGAGTAGATAAGCCATGATCTTTAATTACGAGTAGCCGAGTCTTAATACCTAATGATTGTATTTTCTTCTCGCAAACGTTTAGTGCCCGGTTTAAGCAATTTAATAGTTTGCAGTATAGTGTGTGTTGTTTTTGTTTTCATTTTTGTATGTATTTTTATGACTGGTTTACTGTCTATGTGTCATTAAATTGAATCACGTATTTTCGTTGTGGTGCTTGTTATTTATATTGTTTGTAATGTAAGTGTCCAATAAATAAATGTTTCTATATATCTTTATTTTTAATTTCGTTTTTATGTTGTACTTAGTACATTTATCGATAATATTTTTAGTATCGATAAATTATAACACTAGCAGTCTATGGAAATTGGGTTCTTATGCAAATCTTATGTTTGACTTTGAATGCCCTACTGAATAGTATTGTATGCTTTGTATCCATTTAGGACCATGAATTGTTTGCTGGCTTTATATAATACTACAAGTGGTATGCTACAATATGCTTACTTCCGTCTTATTATAAAGCTGTTTTTCACCATAGCTGTGCGAGGTAGCTAAGCGATGTGCGAGGAAAAAAACCACCATTAGAATCACTTTTTTCCTCGCACATCACTTAGCTAAATTTGAATGGTGCATGCTCAGATTCGAACCATGTATGGAAGGCGCATTCTTAGCCACTCTCTCAGAATATAAGGTAGGTACCTACAGCCACACATCAAAGTATGCAAAATCTTTCAAATTTCTTCAATCGACTCTCATCTTACTGTCATACACATTAGGTACCTAGGCTGCCTTACCCCTTGTTAATTCGCTGCATTATTCCTCTACCCAAAGGTTGTCTGGAAGAGATCGCTAATAGCGATAAGGCCGCCGATATGGTATTTGTAAATTACTATTAGCATTAAGTTCTGTAATGTGTTGTGCAATAAAGAGTATCTATCTATCTATTAGGTAGAACATCAATTAAGGAAGACAGGTTGTAACCTAATGTGGTGGGTGTCTGTACGATATTATGATACTTACGACCTGCAAACCTTCAAAAAGCGAGCGTATTCCTTTTTACAAGATCGGTAACGCATTTATGACTCCTCTGGTGTTGTGTTCATGGGCGGCGGCAATCGCTTACCATCAGGTGATCCGTCTGTTCGTCTGCGTAAGTCATAAAAAAGGTCAAAATCGAAAAAAAAAACATCTGAAACGGGCCATTTGGTGGGCAATAAACGGCCTCGTAAATAATTCAGAGAACATCATAAGGAAACCATAAAAACTGTGATCATTGCCGAACGTTTCCATGGCCTTTTCTTTAATCTCTTAGTTTTACACGATTTCACGAAACACTCTTGATCGTCTTTTTGAGGTTAGTAATTCGTTTTGTTTGAGCGTGTTGTATTTTTAGATAAAAAAAATGGATCAGTTTTGCCCAACTTCCTCTTAATTTATTATTTTCAAAGCATTACTTACTTTTTTATCATACCAGACATTTGGCCTTAATCTCACCTGGTGGCACCGCATTAGGCAAGCGTGGTGATTAAGCCTAGTCCCATCATAGTAGCGATAACTTGATTTCTATGATGGAGGCCTTTGCCCTGCAGTGGGACAGTATATAGGCTGATACTTTACTTTTTTTTTCTTTCACCTGGTGGTAAGTGATGATGTGGCCGAGGGTGAAGCATGTCTGTCTAGTAACAACCTATTCACTCTTAGAATAATAAGTATTCAGTCTTCTCTTGAAAACTCTTAAATCATAGCGCTTACGGAACACTTCAGCCGGTAGAGAATTCCACTCTTTGGAGGTACGCAATAAGAATGTTTCGAACCATTTTGGTATTAAAAAAGAATAACTACCTACTGAAAACAGTGGGTAGTAATTCCTTTTTAGTACCAAACCTGTACCAAAGTAACATAAGTTTTAAGGAATAGAGTTATTTTTAGTAAAAGAAGCATCTATAACAAAAACAAACCATAAACATAGGTATTACAACATTATAATTACAAAAGCCAATATTATATTGCTGTACATAGTCGACAAAAATAAAATGGCGACTATTTGCATAAAGTCAAAATGAATGGATCAACAATACTTTGTTTGCGGTTGGCGTCCATACAAATATGCAACACATAAATAATTTTGAGGAGAAAAGTTACGATTTGAAAAATGACGTATTCCTATTTTCAATGACAACTGCTTAAAAGAAAAAAGTAACTAAATCCAAAAGGTGCATTCCATGCCTCGGTTTATGTCTGGCATCGGCCGGGACTTGAACCCGGGCCGCCCGCGTTAGAAGCGGGCATTCTACCACTGAACCACCGATGCCCGTCCGTAAGGGATGAAAGAGACATGCGGTTGTTATCAATTTACGTAAGAAGATTGTTTTCATTTTCTCAAAGGTTTATAAATATTATTAGTGTTATTTATAAACCGAATATAAAAACTTAATTTAAAATTGACATGCAAAATCTCGACTAATAAACTCAGCACAACTTACACCTAGTATAACGTGGATGTAAACTTCTACAGAACGCTATTTCATCGTTATACCTAGTGGTCGGGGGTTGGTATAACGACCTAGTAACATCGGTGTAACAAATCGGGTTATACTATAACATTGGGTTATACGAATAACATCGGTGTAACTTTAGTCCAACTATGTGTGACTTGACCACTGTCATGACTGTTTTGTTATTGGATTCTGTCATTGGTCCGTACAAATGACGTCGATGATTTGCTGCGTTGCCGTCATGTGCATCGGGAATAGGTTGGCAGTTATCTTTCAGCAGCAGACGGATCACCTGATGATAAGCGATTCCCGCCACCCATAGACACCTGCAAAACAGTAGAGTCACAAATGCGCTGCCAACCTTCAACCCCCTTCCCCCTAATTGGGCCTCCAGTATCCTCACTCAATCGAAAAAACAAAGCACTAGCGCAGTTTCGCGCCGGTCTTCTGTGAGGCTGTGGTATCACTCCGATCGAGCCGGCCCATTGATGCCGAGGCATGGCTCTTCTACGGTGAAAAAAGATATTTACGATGACATTTACAGTCAATACCGCAACATCAATAGAGATACAAGTTCACCTTTAATTCATCTTCCTAATTATAAATGGCTAATTTTCTTATTTCAATTAAAACTACTGAAGAAAAAAGTTATGTAATACTGAATCCAAAAGGTGCATTCCATGCCTCGGTTTATGTCTGGCACCGGCCGGGACTTGAACCCGGGCCGCCCGCGTTAGAAGCGGGCATTCTACCACTGAAGCACCGATGCCCGACTGTAGGGGATGAAAGTGACATCCGGTTGTTTTCTATTACAACAAAGAATTGTTTTCCTTTTATCAAAATATGTAATGAGAGATCAGTGTCACTTACTGCTGCACTCAAAGACGTCAACTAACTTTAATTTTCACTTGAGTAAAAATATTGACTACTATTTTAATACATATGGATGACACAATACCCTATTTCAATTTAAAGTACCTATTTTAAAGAAATAAAATGAAAAGAGATTTAAAAACAAGAATGACTTTATGCAACTTAACGTTAGACCCAAAAGCATTTTAAAAGGCATAAAACAATTGATTTTCGATTGTGTCTGCTGTCTGGACCTTATGACGTTAAAAAAATAGTTACTGAATCCAAAAGGTGCATTCCATGCCTCGGTTTATGTCTGGCATCGGCCGGGACTTGAACCCGGGCCGCCCGCGTTAGAAGCGGGCATTCTACCACTGAACCACCGATGCCCGTCTGGAAGGGATGAAAGAGACATGCGCTTGCTGGAAAAATCAATAGTTATGGTTAACCGTTTTGTAACGAGGAATTAGTTTTATTTATGTAAGCAAGTAACATGAAAATGTGTAAAATAAACCAGCATTGATTTTACTGTATGTCGTACATACAGTAGGTACTATGGTATTCGTCGCGAAAAGCTTTAAAACAAAGATACCATATTGCAAGGTTGGCTATTTGGTGGTGGATTCCTTATCCTACTCCCAGGCCTACTTACGCAACTTCCTGCCCGCTGGCGAGACTGGTACCAGGAACAAGATAAGGAGTACAGTACTGGCTGTTATCGTACTTACCTCCAAAACTAAAAGGGGTGCTCGGCTCGCCGATGCCCGTCTGTAAGGGATGAAAGAGACATGCGGTTGTTATCAATTTGCGTAAGAAGATTGTTTTCATTTTCTCAAACTTTATAAATATTATTAGTGTTATTTATAAACCCAATATAAAAACTTAATTTAAACTTGACATGCAAAATCCTGACTAATAAACTCAGCACAACTTACACCTAGTATAACGTGGATGTAAACTTCTAAGGAACGCTATTTCATCGTTATATCTAGTGGTCGGGGGTTGGTATAACGACCTAGTAACATCGGTGTAACAAATCGGGTTATACTATAACATTTGGGTTATACGAATAACATCGGTGTAGCTTTAGTCCAACTATGTGTGACTTGACCACTGTCAAGACTGTTTTGTTATTGGATTCTGTCATTGGTCCGTACAAATGACGTCGATGATTTGCTGCGTTGCCGTCATGTGCATCGGGAATAGGTTGGCAGTTTTTTTTTATGTGATAGGATGCAGACGAGTAGACGGATCACCTGATGATAAGCGATTCCCGCCACCCATAATAGACACCTGCAAAACTAGTAGAGTCACAAATGCGCTGCCAACCTTCAACCCCCTTTCCCCCAATTGGGCCTCCAGTATGCACTGGGCACTCACTCGAAGAAAGAAAGCACTAGCGCAGTTTCACGCCGGTCTTCTGTGAGGCTGCGGTATCACTCCGATCGAGCCGGGCCCATTGATGCCGAGACATGCTTTTCTACGGTGAAAAAAGATATTTACGATGACTTATAGTCAATATCGCAACATCAATAGAGATACAAGTTCACCTTTAATTCATATTCCTAATTATAAATGGCTAATTTTCTTATTTCAATTAAAACTACTAAAAAAAAAAGTTATGATACTGAATCCAAAAGGTGCATTCCATGCCTCGGTTTATGTCTGGCATCGGCCGGGACTTGAACCCGGGCCGCCCGCGTTAGAAGCGGGCATTCTACCACTGAACCACCGATGCCCGTCTGTAGGGGATGAAAGAGATATACTGTTGTTATCAATTACAACGAAGAATTGTTTTCCTCTTATCAAAATACCTATGTAATGAGAGATCAGTGTTTCTTATTGCTGCACTCAAAGACGTCACTTAACTTTAATTTTCACTTGAGTAAAAATTGACCCCTATATTTATAGACTAGGATGACACGATTCCCTATTTCTATTAAAAGTATTATAACGTCGTAAGGCACACAAGCCTTTAAAAGGCATAAAACAATTGATTGTCCAATGTGTCTGCTGTCTGGGCGTTACGACGTTAAAGAAAAAATGAAAACAGATTCAAAAGAAGAATGCCTTTATGTGACTTGAAAGAAAAAAGTGACTAAATCCAAAAGGTGCATTCCATGCCTCGGTTTATGTCTGGCACCGGCCGGGACTTGAACCCGGGCCGCCCGCGTTAGAAGCGGGCATTCTACCACTGAACCACCGATGCCCGATTAAAGAGGATGAAAGAGACATACTGTTGTTATCAATTTACTACGAAGAATTGAAAAGTTTTATCAAAATATGTAATGAGAGATCAGTGTTTCTTGCTGTTGCACTCGGATACGTCAAATTTTAACTGTCATTTGTGTACAAATAGTGATCCTAATTTTAATAGAAACAGGATGTATCTTTGAACATTAACATCCCTTTAAACACGTCGCTCATCCGGAAGACATCACAATTGCATTTTTTGCAAAATTGAGTTATTGATGTCATAGTATTCCTGATATACATGTTGACTCGGAGGAATAAACTCGCAATTGTATTGCCAATAGTTTCCACTAGATGGCGGAAGTGTTGTTGTTCGATTGAAAAAAAATTTGTCTCTCTTGGAGCGAGAACCGCCGATATTCAGTTGCGCGGGGAGCCCACAAGGGAAGCCCAACTGAGTGCGCTCGTGCCTTGGAGCTATACCAACATAAAGGTCAATGTGATATTTAACTTATATCAGATTTTGGAGCAATAAACGCACAACTACAATAGAAGAACCTCACATTTGTAGGTTATTTAATGTATTAAGTCATAAATATTGAAAAGTACATACACGTACACGTACGTACAAGTACACACGTACGTACAAGTACAACACAAGTTATTCCTTTATAAATTAAACTAGTGGCCCGCCCTCGCTTCGCTTCGGTATTTTAATTTTTTGAACGAAGTAGAATTCACAACAATTAAAGTAATTAGCAAAAAGAAATTTTACTGATACTTATAGGATTGATAATTTTGGTGATCGTAAACCATAATGAAGGAATCTCAAAAAGATTTGATTTCAAAAATGCAGGAAACTCTATAACTTTACTTTGTCAAATTTAATCAGTTCCCCCGTTCACCCCTATAGGGGGGGACTTTTATAAAATTTCTATGCAAAGCCTAAATACCAATTTTCAAGATTCTAGCTTCAAAAAATGACAATACTTCGTTTCAACCCCCCTTTTCCCCCCTTTTTAGGTTGAAGAAAAAAATAACGAATTCACTTTCATTACATTTGTATGCAAAGCCCAAATACCAAGTTTCAAGAATCTAGCTTTAAATTTGACAATACGGCGTTTTATCCCCCTTTCTCCCCTTTTTAAGTTGAAGAAAAAAATGCCGAATTCAATTTCTTAACATTTGCATGCAAAGCCCAAATACCAATTTTCAAAGCTCTAGCTTTAAAAATGACGAATTTTCCATACGACGTTTTAACCCCCTTTCACCCCTTTGTAAGCTGAAGAAAAAAAAATGCTGAAACCACTTTCATTTAATTTGTATGGAAAACCCAAATACCAATTTTCAAGACTCTAGCTTTAAAAATAATAAATCTCCCATACATTGTTTTAACCCCCATTTCACCCCTTTATGGCTTGAATTAAAAAAAAAACTAAAACAGGTCAATTTTTATTTTTGATAAACAACCTTAATCCAAATTTTCAAATCTCTAACATCAAAATTGAAAGACTTTCATACTAACGTAAACCCCCCCTTTCACCCCTTTAGGGGGTGAATTTCGCAAAACCCCTTCTTAGTGCGCGCCTACATAGTAAGAATTACCTATGTTTCAAATTTCATGATTTTAGGTCCAGTAGTTTTGGCTGTGCGTTGATAGATCAGTCAGTCAGTCAGTCAGTCAGTCAGTCAGTCACAGGCCGAGGCGTTACCTCTTTATTAATAGTATAGAAGATATTTTTACTTAAATTTAAACATGTACTTAATAGTTTAAACATAACAGCAGTACCATAAACTGTTTAATTTGAAGCTATTGTACATGATACTTTTCGAAAACTTTAAACCCGTTTCCTGTAAAGTTGCGAAAATGCAAATGTGCGTTTTTTCTTCCGGATGAGCGAACGTATTCAACAAAGTCTCGTAGCAAATGATACGAGGTTGCTGCGAGGTATCGATATTATTTACTTGCATCTGTCAAATAGTAGCCAGCTCGTAGCAAATGCTACGAGGTTGCTGCGAGGTATCGATTTTATTTACTTGCATCTGTCAAATAGTAGCCAGCTCGTAGCAAATGCTACGAGGTTGCTGCGAGGTATCGATTTTATTTAATTGCATCTGTCAAATAGTAGCCAGCTCGTAGCAAATGCTACGAGGTTGCTGCGAGGTATCGATTTTATTTACTTGCATCTGTCAAATAGTAGCCAGCTCGTAGCAAATGCTACGAGGTTGCTACGAGGTATCGATTTTATTTACTTGCATCTGTCAAATAGTAGCCAGCTCGTAGCAAATGCTACCAAGTATCGATTTTATTTACTTGCATCTGTCAAATAGTAGCCAGCTCGTAGCAAATGCTACGAGGTTGCTGCGAGGTATCGATTTTATTTAATTGCATCTGTCAAATAGTAGCCAGCTCGTAGCAAATGCTACGAGGTTGCTGCGAGGTATCGATTTTATTTACTTGCATCTGTCAAATAGTAGCCAGCTCGTAGCAAATGCCACGAGGTTGCTACGAGGTATCGATTTTATTTACTTGCATCTGTCAGATAGTAGCCAGCTCGTAGCAAATGCTACGAGGTTGCTACGAGGTATCGATTTTATTCTCTTACTTCTAACTAGGCTTTCTTTCTTTTTTGGGTAAAGCTTTGACAATTTCTTTCTCAGAAATGTTTATATTAAATACTTAGTAGTCTACAAAGGGTAGTAGGGTACCTATGAGATTTTTTTTTGTGATTAGTCGCAGACGAGCATGCGGATCACCTGATGGTAAGCAATTGCAGCCGCCATGGACACCTGCAACACCAGTGGTGTCACAAATGCGCTGCTTACCTTTTCCCCCTTCCCCTGGATTGGACCTCCGGTACCCTCACTCACACAGATAATTACGAACTACTGTTAATTATGCTAATTAAGGCTGTGCATCGTGCAGAGTAGCGACACCAAAGTATTTTTAATAATAAATTGTGATTATTTTAACATATTGAACTGCTAAGGAATGGAAAAACTTGCCAGCTTCTGTATTTCCAGAGAGCTACAATTTAGGTGTCTTTAAGTCGAGAGTGAATAGGCTTCTTCTGGGAAAGCACGCTACATCTTAGACCTCATTGTCACTCTCCATCAGGTGAGATGAGGTCAAGTGCAAACCCATCTTATATAAAAAAAAATGATAAAACACTCTGGAGTGCACTCAAGTATGATATTTTTGATTTTTGTAGAGGTATTTCAAGTTTATCATTAGTGTAAAAAAATCCTTAATTTAAATACTAAATAGCTAAAACAAATGAATCGATTCATAATTTTTCTTAAGTATTGAGTCTAACTTTGTATAAAAACATAGTTAAGCGAATAGTTTAAAACTTATTAACCAAGCGGAACCCCTATGACCGCTTCTCTTTGAAAACGAAACCACTATACTGCGGGGTAATTAACTAACTACCCACAGGTTAGGAAAGGGCGTATTCCTCCCTCAAGAGTCGGAAACGCATCTAAGGTGCTTCGAGTGCTGTAGATATCTACAATCTTCTATATCTATACTATTTATAAAGAGATAACTTCTATAGACAACGACAAGGTTTATAGGTAAACCGAAAACACGAAACGCTTGCGCGATGTAATTTAGCACAGCGCCATCTATTAGTTCATTTCTGAATTACGGTCTCGAAGCGAAGTGAGGGCGGGCCACTGGTAATAACAAATAAATGTGCCGGACAATCAACCTGGTCTCAAACTAGGGCAACCCCTGTACTATGAGTACCAGGTGACGATAATTATCTGGGGGCGTCAACCCAGAACACCCAGATCAAAAACAACTTAGAAAATGTAGTTTCCTAAATTGACTTGACCGGGAATCGAACCCAGACCTTTCGCGCTTCGGGTGAGCACCTTAGTCACTGCGCCATCGAGGCCGTCAGAAAAACGAATATTTAGGCTGTAACTTCTTGACTTCGAAAAATAAGAATATTTTATTCCAGAAATCGATAGAGTCAATTAAAATAAGGTTAATTGTAAATTATAGACACAATCACAAAAATCTCGTAGGCGGCCATAATTTACCACTAGGTGACGCGTCTGCTCGTCTGTCACCTTTCAAATAAAAAAGGTACTTCAGTGCGTACGGCCCCACGTTGGGCGCCAATGTTTGGGTGGGGAATAATGAAATCGAGTTCTCACGTTAAACTTCTTCCTTCCTTAATATAATAAAAAATATAACCAAGTATTGCCCTATTTCAATTTGAAGTCCTTTAAAGAAAAAAGTTAATAAGTCCAAAAGGTGCATTCCATGCCTCGGTTTATGTCTGGCACCGGCCGGGACTTGAACCCGGGCCGCCCGCGTTAGAAGCGGGCATTCTACCACTGAACCACCGATGCCCGTCTGTAAGGGATGAAAGAGACATCCCGTTGTTATCAAATTTACTACGAATAATTGTTTTAGTCACATCAAAACACTAGCTTTTGCCCGCAGCTTCGTTCGCGCCCCCCACTTCCCTAAAATGGGGGGTTAGATTGGGGCAAAAAGTAGCCTATGTAACTCACCATCCCTTTAACTATCTCCATTTAAAAAATCACGTCAATTCGTTGCTCAGTTTTGCCGTGAAAGAAAGACAAACATACAGACAGACAGAGAGACACACTTTCCCATTTATAATATTAGTATGGATGAGAGATCAGTGTTTCTTAATGCTACACTCAGAGACAAAGTTGTTCAGAATGGTTAGTAGAACATGGGGTTAAAGGGATGTGATTTTCAACAGATACACTCTGTATAAAGATTTTTCACCATTAAGCTAATCAGCATTAAGGCTAAGTGACGTCTCTGACTGCGGTAGTAGGTATATCTCTTAACTTGTTTGTAACATACCAGGAAAACAGATTTTACCCCCTTTCGTGTGCTGGTACTGTTTTTATACGATTCAAATTATTTAGTTTTAAGGTAATTCATCGAAGGGTTCAGTTGGGACTCGACACCTATCCTTCTACAAGTACTTAAGTATTTTTAAAAAAAAAGGGAATCAAAAGAATAATGCCTTCTTACAAGAAAAAGAAAAGCAACGAATCCAAAAGGTGCATTCCATGCCTCGGTTTATGTCTGGCACCGGCCGGGACTTGAACCCGGGCCGCCCGCGTTAGAAGCGGGCATTCTACCACTGAACCACCGATGCCCGACTGTAAGGGATGAAAGAGACCTACTGTTGTTATCAATTTTATCTATATCAAACTATATAAATGTTGATAAATTTGGTGTTGCTTAATCTTTTGTTTATCTTAGGCTTTTGATCTTACAAGAAAAAGACACATTTTTACCCCTTTGGTGTACTTTTACTTTTCTCTCCATAATTCATGTTCTTAATCCACGGCCCATCGGGGGGAAGGGGATAAAAGGTTAGCAGCGCACTTGTGACTCCACTGGTGTTGCATGTGTCTATGGGCGGCGGCAATTGCTTACTATCAGGTGATCCGCCTGCTCGTCTGCTACCTATCACATAATAAAAAAGAAAAAATAATAACGGGTGTATCTGTGAATATTTACATCCTCTTAAACACGTCTTCTATCACGTGGTTAAAAAGATGTAAATATTCACAGAGACACCCTCTATATTTATTACCATGGGAAAACTAAGTGGGAATATATTGCGTCATCACCAGTTACGCCATAAATCTAGCAAAAACTTCCTGGTGGGGTGAGTTTTAATAAATCAGCAGTATGTATTGACGGATAATAGCAATTCTTTCCTGTTTTCCTTGTACAGCCAAGTTAAGTTATAATTTGAAGAGAGAAAGCATGGCCGCTTGGTAAATGTTTGGTTGTTCTGCATTTTTGATAATGTTATTATGAATGAATCATCGCCCGCTGGTGAGAGTTGGTGATCTTCGCTAGTGAAGAACAACAACTCTCATCAGTGCAGTCAGTCTCCGCAGGGCAGCTTGTGGCGAGCTGTTGGTGTGTGGCGACACCACGGACCCGAGACTCCCGGGGGAAACACCATCTCTCCCCCACCTCTGGCTTGCCTTTGTTGGCCGGCCGGAGTGGAGCGCAAGAGCTAGATGCTCGAAAGGGTGGAAGTGCTCAATCTGCGTAATAGCGAGGAACGGCTGAACGGATTACCGGGATCCAGAAATCGGTGCACACCTCTCTACACCCTTAGCTGACCACGCCGATGTTGCCGCCTTGCCGCCTTATACGGTGGCTGATTTGGGGGGCCCATCTAGTGGGAGGCGAGTCACCGTCTGCCATGATTATTCGAGATGAGACATTTGATATGGCAGGCGTCCCGTTGTCTCGTCAATATCCCGGCAACCAGTCCAGCAAGATCCTACCCATAGACCCGGCATAGTTCCCTTCTTATCTACAATAGTCCTTGCATCTGGCGGGTACTGACTTTGGTTGTATCTCTTCAATAGTGCAAACAGAGTCAGTAGCCGCTAGGTGTACACATCCCCATTTTCATTATTGTGTCTCAAAGGGGCCTCTACGTGTTGGATCTGTATCCCCACGCACGCCTTCCAAAAGGACCGGCCTCCGTGCCGTGATTTCCCATAGGAGAGATACAAATAATATAATAATTTTTCACTACATCACATACATTGATCTGACTCTGAGATAGGTAGCTCAAGCACCTGTGTTACAGATGTCAGAACCAACAGTGGAATTACAAATATATACATATAATACTTTTCTTTCGTAAATACATACTTATAATACATAGAAAACACCCAGAACAATACAAACAAACATGTTCATGCACACAAATATAAATGAATAAAACATTTATTTGTCACACACAAAGAAACACAACATAATTTAAAGAACAAAATAACAGCATTATTAGGGCTTGATATGTTATTTTTTCACCGTGGGAGAGCCACGCTTCGGCATGAATGGGCCGGCTCGACCGAAGTGATACCATGGCCTCACAGAAGACCGGCGTGAAGCAGCGCCTGCGCTGTGTTTCGCCGAGTGAATGAGGGTACCGTTGGCCTAGTTGGGGGGAAAGAGGGTTAATAGTTGGCAGCGCACTTGTGACTCTACTGGTGTTGCAGGTGTTTATGGGCGGCGGTAATCGCTTACCATCAGGTGATCCATCTGCCCGTCTGCTACCTATCACATAAAAAAAGGCCTAACCAGATATGAAATTTCTAAAAGGTGTTATTTAACAGGTCAGCAAATAGTTTGCGTTCACTTTATAAATACCGAAGCGTGGCTCTCCCACGGCCAGATGTAGATTTGTACGTGTTAGTTCCATTATGAAGAGTTACATCTATTTGAATAGTAATGCTGCAATATGGAAGCAGTTTGAATGCATTATAGAATGCAACTGTCAAGAACAAGACGGTCTGTAATAATAGGGTTTACAAAGTATCGATAATTCGATATCGATGAATGTGTTTTTCAGTCACAAAGTGATAAGGTATCTACCTTTTAAAAACAATATTAGACGACGTTCAACATATTTGACTGTCAAAAGATAATTGGATTTTTCCAGATGTCCATCCAAGGTGAAAAAGGACAAAAACTTTCAAAAGAACACATTAAAACTTGGTAAGTGAGAACATTTTAAATATTTTTGTTATTGCCTAATGGGGCAGACAAGCAGGGGATGTAGAAATGGAGTAGATAAGCCATGATCTTTAATCACGAGTAGTCGAGTCTTAAGACCTAATTAACTGTATTTTCCTCTCGCAAACGTTTAGTGCCCGATTTAAGCAATAAAACAGTTTGTAGTATAGTGTGTGTGTTTTTTTTTTTCATTTTTGTTTGTATTTTTATGATTGGTTTCCTGTTTATGTGTATTTATATTTCCATTAAAATTATTTTCATTGTGGTGCTTGTAACAATATTAACATTGATTGTAATGTGAAGTGTTGTGTTCAATAAATAAATGTTTCTATATTATCTATAGTTTTACTTTTGTTTTCTTGTTGCATGTACTACATAGGAGGTGTACCTATTTATCGATAATATTTTTGTCGTAACCGGTAGCATCACTAGCAGTCTATGGAAATTGGGTTCTTATGCAAATCTTATGTTTGACTTTGAATGCCCTACTGAATAGTATTGTATGCTTTGTATCCATTTAAGACCATGAATTGTTTGCTGGCTTTATATACTTCAAGTGGTAGGACTAGAATATGCTTAGTTCCGTTTTATTATAAAGCTGTTTTTCACCATAGCTATGCGAGGTAGCTAAGCGATGTGCGAGGAAAAAAACCACCAATAGAATCACTTTTTTCCTCGCACACCGCTTAGCTAAATTTGAAAAATTCATAGGTGCATGCTCAGATTCGAACCACGTATGGAAGGCGCATCCTTATTCATTGTGATTCCATCGCTCTTAATCATCATTCTGATAGTCACCTATCAGAATATAGGGTACGTAACAGCCACACATCAAGTAAACAAAATCTTTCAAATTTCTTCAATCGACTCTCATCTTACTGTCATACACATTAGGTTGAATATCAATTGAGGAAGACAGGTTGTGGTAACCTAATGTGTGGGTGTCTGTACGATACGATACGACCTGCAAACCTTAAAAAAGCGAGCGTATTCCTTTTTACAAGATCGGTAGCGCATTTATGACTCCTCTGGTGTTACGGGTGTCCATGGGCGGTGGCAATCACTTACCATCAGGTGATCCGTCTCTTCGTCTGCCTCCTATGTCATAAAAAAGGTCAAAATCGAAAAAGAAACATCTGAAACGGGCCATTTGGTGGGCAATAAACGGCCTCGTAAATAATTCAGAGAACATCATAAGGAAACCATAAAACTGTGATCATTGCCGAACGTTTCCATGGCCTTTTCTTTAATCTCTTAGTTTTACACGATTTCACGAAACACTCTTGATCGTCTACTTTTTGAGGTTAGTAATTCGTTTTGTTTGAGCGTGTTGTATTTTTAGATAAAAAAAATGGATCAGTTTTGCTCAACTTACTCTTAATTTATTATTTTCAAAGCATTACTTACTTTTTTATCATACCAGACATTTGGCCTCAATCTCACCTGGTGGCACCGCATTAGGCAAGCGTGGTGATTAAGCCTAGTCCCATCATAGTAGCGATAACTTGATTTCTATGATGGAGGCCTTTGCCCTGCAGTGGGACAGTATATAGGCTGATACTTTACTTTTTTTTTCTTTCACCTGGTGGTAAGTGATGATGTGGCCGAGGGTGAAGCATGTCTGTCTAGTAAGAGATTTCCACTCTTTGAAGGTACGCAATAAGAATGATTCGAACCGTTTAGTACTAAAAAAGAATAACTACCTACCAAAAACAGTGGGTAGTGATTCTTTTTTAGTACCAAACTTGTACCAAAGTAACATAGGTAAGTTTTAATGAATAGAGTTATTTTTTAGTAAAAGAAGCATCTATAACAAAAACAAACTATAAACATAGGTATCACAACATTATAATCCCATAAAAAACAAATGTGAAATGTCTTAGCCAAGGTTGCTGTACCTAAATAGTCGACAAAAATAAAATGGCGACTATTTGCATAAAGTCAAAATGAATAAAATAGATCAATTTGTACAATACCTTATGTTTGCGGTTGGCGTCCATAAATATGCAACACATAAATAATTTTGAGGAGAAAAGTTGCGATTTGAAAAATGACGTATTCCTATTTTCAATGACAAGTGCCTTAAAGAAAAAAGTAACTGAATCCAAAAGGTGCATTCCATGCCTCGATTTATGTCTGGCATCGGCCGGGACTTGAACCCGGGCCGCCCGCGTTAGAAGCGGGCATTCTACCACTGAACCACCGATGCCCGACTGTTGGGGATGAAAGAGACATCCGGTTGTTATCAATTAGTACGAAGTATGTATTGTTTTTCTTTTATCAAAACAATGTAATGAGAGATCAGTGTCACTTACTGCTGCACTCAAAGACGTCAATTAACTTTAATTTTCACTTGAGTAAAAATATTGGCTCCTATTTTAATACATATGGATGACACGATACCCTTTTTCAATTTAAAGTACCTATTTCAAAGAAAAAAAATGAAAAGAGATTTAAAAACAAGAATGACTTTATGCAACTTAATGTCGTTAGACCCAAAAGCATTTTAAAAGGCATAAAACAATTGATTTTCGATAGTGTCTGCTGTCTGGGCCTTATGAAGTTAAAGAAAAATAGTTACTAAATCCAAAAGGTGCATTCCATGCCTCGGTTTATGTCTGGCATCGGCCGGGACTTGAACCCGGGCCGCCCGCGTTAGAAGCGGGCATTCTACCACTGAACCACCGATGCCCGACTGTAAGGGTTGAAAGAGACATCCGGTTGTTATCAATTTTATAAAGAAGATATTGGCTACACTTTATCAAACTTTATAAGCTTTTTTATGTGATATGTGGCAGACGACCAGACGGATCACCTGATGGTAAGCGATTGCCGCCGCCCATAGACACCTGCCCTGCAACACCAGTAGAGTCACAAGTGCGCTGCCAACCTTTACCCCCCTTTTCCTTTGATTGGCAGATTACAGATCGGAAGTGAACACATTGCAGTCGCACTCATCCTTTCTGCACTTACTAAGACAAAGACAACTTAGAAAATGTAGTTTCCTAAATTGACTTGACCGGGAATCGAACCTAGGACCTTTCGCGCTTCGGGCGAGCACCTTAGCCACTGCGCCATAGAAGCCGTCAGAAAAACGAATTTTTAGGCTGTAACTTTTTGACTTCGAAAAATATAAGAATATTTTATTCCAGAAATAGATACAGTCAATTAAAATAAAGTTCAATTATAGACACAATCATAATAATCTCGTAGGCGGCCATCGTTTACCATCAGGTGATCCGTCTGCTCGTCTGCCACCTGTCACATAAAAAAGGTACTCAAGTGCACGGACCCACGTTGGGCGCCAATGTTTGGGTGGGGAATAATGAAATCGAGTTCTCACGCTTAACTTCTTCCTTCCTTAAAATAATAATAAGTATAGCGAAGTCTTGCCCTATTTCAATTTGAAGCCCTTTAAAGAAAAAAGTTTATAAATCCAAAAGGTGCATTCCATGCCTCGGTTTATGTCTGGCATCGGCCGGGACTTGAACCCGGGCCGCCCGCGTTAGAAGCGGGCATTCTACCACTGAACCACCGATGCCCGTCTGTAGGGGATGAAAGAGACATACTGTTGTTATCTATTTTATCTATATCAAACTTTATAAATGTTGATAAATTAGATATTGCTAAATTATTTGTTTATTCTTAGGCTTTTGATCTTACAAGAAAAAGACACATTTTAACCCCTTTGGTGTATTTTTATTTTTCTTTCTATAATTCACGATCCTTATCCACGGCCCATCGGGGGGGAAGGGGATAAAAGTGCCCACTGGTGTTGCATGTGTCCATGGTCGGCGGCAATTGCTTACCATCAGGTTATCCGCCTGCTCGTCTGCTACCTATCAAATAATAAAAAAAACTGTATATAGAGGCCACCCAATATACCCAATTGGGTGGCCCCTATATACCGCGACCTTTTAAATTATTGTAAAACTCAACAAAAATCAAAGTTCTAAATAATTTAATGGGCGTATCTGTGAATCCTACTACTATTATAAAGGCGAAAGTTTGTATGGATGTAAGGATGTTTGTTACTCTTTCACGTAAAAACTACTGAATGGGTTTGAATGAAACTTTACCACAATATAGCTTATACATCAGAATAACACATAGGCTACAATTTATAAAAATTTATTGTGTGGATTGTCCAAAATATGACGGTAAGTGTCAATATTCATATTCATATTCATATTCTTTATTGCACTCCATATGTTACAAAAGGTGTTAAAAAACAGAATAGGTAATTAGTTACAATATGGACCCTGTCGGGCACGGCAAAGGTAAGAGAGGGGATGAGACACCTTACGCTTAATTAGTAATCATTAGATGATTTATTTCAAATATTGCACTTATAAACTTATAACTTATCTTCTAAATATTCTTGTATGGAGTAATAGTTTTTGTTATTAAGAATTTTTTTTATTTCAATTACAAATGATTTTTCAATACTTAAATTTTTTATTAGGTCGGGCAATTTATTATATATTTTTATGGACATTACTAGAGGGCCTGATGCGTGAAGTTCAAGATTGGACGTAGGAAGTATTAATTTATTTTTATGGCGTAATGTGTATCTTAATTGTATCTCTTCTCTTTTTTTATAAAATTCAGGATATTTTCTGACGAATTTACATACTTCGAGGATATATATACAAGGTAAAGGTAATATTTTATAGTTTCTAAAAAATGGTTTGCAACTTTCTTTATTTGGAATATTAAATATTATACGGATCAGTTTTTTTTGCATAGTAAAAAGGTTAGGGGCGTTCGTGCTGTTTCCCCACATGATGACTCCGTAGCTGAGCCACGAGTGCGCGTATGCGTAGTAAGTAGCTAGAGCGGCTTCTATTGATGTGGTTTTTTTAACTTCATAAAGTGCATATGCAAAAGAGGATAACCGAGCTTTTATTTTTTGTATGTGGGACTTCCAGTTCAAATTGCTATCTATTTCTATACCTAGGAGAGTAATTACATTAACTTTTTCTAATTTTATATTATTGTATTTAAAATTAATATTTAAGGGAGCTTTTTGATATGGGTGGAAACTAATAATTTTGGTTTTAGTGAAATTAAGTTCAAGATTATGATCTTTCATCCAGTTTGTTGTTGTGTCTAACATAGAGGAAAGTTTAACTTGTATATTATCTTTATTATTACACGGGGTCAGTAGGGAGACATCATCTGCGAACAGCACGCAAGGCTCGTGCATAGTTTTTGGAAGGTCATTTATGTAAATGAGGAATAACAAACACCCAATGACACTACCTTGAGGTATTGACGCGTTTATAATTTTCGCTTTTGATCTAACTATTTTTATTTCTCTTAAATCATGGTCATAATATTCTATATCAACATATTGTTCTCGATTATGCAAATATGATGCTAGCCAGTCGTATGCTTTACCTCGAATACCTATTCCATAAAGTTTTTTTAATAGTATATTATACTGGACTTTGTCATATGCTTTCGTCATATCTAATAGGACACCTATAGCATATTCTTTGTTATCAACTATTTTTAGATATTTTGGATGTATTTGAATACTGCCAAAACGGTTGATCGTTTTTTGCGAAAGCCGTTTTGGCAATCGTCAAATATTTGGTACTTTTCACAGAAATTATAAATACGGTTACACATAATTTTTTCAAAAACTTTGGAGATTGATGGCAACAGGGCTATGGGGCGATAGTTATTTGGATCTGATTTGCAATTTTTTTTATGTAATGGTTTTATTATGGTGGTTTTCAATTGGTTGGGGAAACGTCCCTCATCGAAGGATTGATTGACAAGTATGGTGAGTGGCAAGGTAAGTTCAGCGGCACATTGTTTAATTAGGCTAGGGGGGAGTTCGTCTATACCATAACTATTTTTGTTTTTTAATTGTTTCAGGGTTTTATTTATTTCTTTACAGTCTACTGGCCAGAGGAACATCGTATTTTCACTAGGAGAAAGGACAGGATGTCCGACGGCAGTGGGTGAGGGGTTCTGGCCGATTGATGAAAAGAAGTCATTAAATGTGTTTGCGATTCGTATAGGTTCTGTTATTGTGCTGTTATTAATTTTTAATTTTATGTTATCTTTCTCTTTTTTGTTATTTCGGTTCGTCCGCTCTTTTATAATATTCCACATAGTTTTATATTTATTTGACGACATTTTAAGTTTATTTATATAATAATTTCTTTTAGAGATATTTACGACTTTTTTTAACCATTTTTCGTATTTTTTATAGTATTCTAATAAAATTGGATTTTTATTTTTTAATGTTAGTATTTTTAACAAACGTTTATTTTGTGATGAAATTTTTATACCAACCGTCAACCAACATTTTTTGTTTTTTGATTTTAATTTTATTTTCCTTACTGGCATATATTTATTTAAATTTTCTAATATGATATTTAAGAATTTGTCATAATTATCGTTTATATTTTTATCTGCTGAGAGTACACTCTGCCACTGTATGTCTTTTAGATTGGACTTGAACTTATGTATGTTAGCAGGGTTGAAAAATCGTTTTTCACAGTTCCAAGTTATTAAGTCGTTATAATATTGATTTAATTCTAGGTTAATTATTGTTGAGGAATGATCGGAAAAGCCCAATTCTACAACATGTGTATTGGATTGTAGTCTGTCGTTAGTGAAAATAAGATCTAAGCATGTTGATGACGTTGGTGTTATATGGGTAGGGTCTTTTATGTGCTGGTATAGATTATATTCAGACATCATATCTAAAAATCGGTGAGTATTTGGATTCTTTTTTAGAATATTTACATTGAAGTCTCCTCCTAAGACTATCTTATGTTTAGAATATTTTTTATTTATGTAAGTTAGTATTTTTTGTATTTGTAGGTAAAATAACTCCTCCTCTCTCTTATTCCAGTACATTACAATTAGTAATACATTTATCTTTGGTAATTCTGTCGCGCACACTTCTAATACATACTCAATAGACATATCTGATATATAATAATTAACTCCACGCGTACGAAGTCGCGGGCGGCCGCTAGTATTTACATAATTTTAACCACGTCTTCTATCACGTGGTTAAAGGGTTGTAAATATTCACAGAGACACCCTGTATACTTTTTACCATGGGAAAACTAAGTGGGAATATATTGCGTCATCACCAGTTACGCCATAAATCTAGCAAAAACTTCCTGGTGGGGTGAGTTTTAATAAATCAGCAGTATGTATTGACGGATAATAGCAATTCTTTCCTGTTTTCCTTGTAGAGCCAAGTTAAGTTATAATATGAAGAGAGAAAGCATGGCCGCTTGTTAAATGTTTGGTTGTTCTGCATTTTTGATAATGTTATTATGAATGAATGAATAATAATAATATAATAACATTTCACTACATCACATACTTGATCTGACTCTGAGATAGGTAGCTCAAGCACCTGTGTTACAGATATCAGAACCAACATTGGAATTACAAATATATACATATAATACTTTTCTTTTGTAAATACATACTTATAATACATAGAAAACACCCAGACCAATACAAACAAACATTCATGCACACAAATATAAATGAATAAAACATTTTTTTGTCACACACAAAGAAACACAACATATTTTAAAGAACAAAATAACATCATTATTAGGGCTTGATATGGTTATTTTTTCACCATGGGAGAGTCACGCTTCGGCATGAATGGGCCAGCTCGACCGGAGTGATTCCATGGCCTCACAGAAGACCGGCGTGAAGCAGCGCCTGCGCTGTGTTTCGCCGAGTGAGTGAGGGTATCGGAGGTCCAATTGGGGGAAAGAGGGTTAAAGGTTGGCAGCTCACTTGTGACTCTACTTGTATTGCAGGTGTCAATAGGCGGCGGTAATCGCTTACCATCAGGTGATCCATCTGATCATCTGCAACTTATCACATAAAAAGGGCCTAACCAGATATAAAATTTCTAAAGGGTGATATTTAACAGGTCAGCAAATAGTTTGCGTTCACTTCATCAATACCGAAGCGTGGCTCTCCCACGGCCAGATGTAGATTTGTACGTGTTAGTTCCATTATGAATAGTTACATCTATTTGAATAGGGAGTAATGCTGCAATATGGAAGCAGTTAGCATTCATAGAATGCAACTGCCATAGCACAAGACGGACTGTAATAATGGGGTTTACAAAGTATCGATAAGGTTTGGTATCGATGGATTTGTATAAATCGATATGTTTTCCATTCACAAAGTGCATACATACCTTGTTTTTGAAATCAATATTTATTAGTAAGAAATAATTGTCCATCCAGGGTGAAAAGGGACAGAAAGTTTCTAAAGAACACATAAAGTTAGTGAGAACTTTTTAAATATTTTGGTTATTGCCTAATAGGGCAGACAAGCAGGAGATGTAGAAATGGAGTAGATAAGCCATGATCTTTATTTACGAGTAGTCAAGTCTTAAGACCTAATTAACTGTATTTTCCTCTCGCAAACGTTTAGTGCCCGATTTAAGCAATTAAACAGTTTGTAGTATAGTGTGTGTGTGATGGTTTTTTTTTAATTTTTGTTTGTATTTTTATGGTTGGTTTCCTGTTTATGTTTCATTAAAATTATTTTGATTGTGGTGCTTGTTGTTAATATTGTTTGTAATGTGAAGTGTTGTGTTCAATATAGTTTTACTTTCGTTTTCTTGTTGTATGTACATAGGAGATGTACCTATTTATCGATAGTATTTTTGTCGTAACCGGTAGCATCACTAGCAGTCTATGGAAATTGGGTTCTTATGCAAATCTTATGTTTAACTTTGAATGCCCTACTGAATAGTATTGTATGCTTTGTATCCATTTAGGACCATGAATTGTTTGCTGGCTTTATATAATACTACAAGTGGTATACTACAATATGCTTAGTTCCGTCTTATTATAAAGCTGTTTTTCACAATAGCTATGTGAGGTAGCTAAGCGGTGTGCGAGAAAAAAAAACACCAATAGAATCACTTTTTTCCTCGCACATCACTTAGCTAAATTCGAACAATTCATAAGTGCATGCTCAGATTCGAACCACGTATGGAAGGCGCATTCTTAGCCACTCTCTCAGAATATAAGGTACCTACAAATTTCTTCAATCGACTCTCATCACTGTCATACACATTAGGTGCCTAGGCGGCCTTACCCCTTGTTAATTCGCTGCATTATTCCTCTACACAAAGGTTGTCTGGAAGAGATCGCTATTAGCGATAAGGCCGCCGATATGGTATTTGTAAATTACTATTAGCATTAATGCTTAACTTAAGTTCTGTAATGTGTTGTGCAATAAAGAGTATCTATCTATCTATTAGGTAGAACATCAATTAAGGAAGACAGGTTGTAACCTAATGTGGTGGGTGTCTATATTTATTTATTTATTTATTTAAGTAAGGTATGCAAACAGATCACAGTCAATGAAGTCATCACATTCAAATTAAAAATTAATAAGCTAGACAGTAATCCTAAAATAGCATACACAGCATGGTCAAAATATGTATAAATTCGCTACTTACTAAGTTATATTACATACATTTACATAAAAATTAGATGAACATTAAACTAATTAAATTACATAACAAAATTAAATTAAGTTGGCAATAAGATTAAATTGATATAAGATTATACTGAATGAAGAATTAAAATTAAATGAGGTTGAAATTGGATACAAATAAAAATTCATATTTTAAATTGGGAATAAATTACTTTAGTTATCTTGGCGTCGAGGATGTTTTGAATATATCTGAAATAGCTTTCTTGTACCGGGGGAAACTGGGGTTAAAAAGATCACAGTCCCTGCCATCACGGACCAGGTTATTGTAAGACCTACACATTCTCACAACCGGGTTGAAGAAGGAAGTGTTGTTTTTATATACTCGTAGTGCGAAAGGGTTTGAGTGGCGCGCTCTATGATGGGTGTTGAAGCAGAGTGAGGAGAGTAGTTCTGGTGCATCGATAGTGGAGTGTACTATCTTGTGGAGACAGAGTAAGTCATACCTCTCACGTCGCGACCGCAAAGTAATCAGGTTAAACCATTCAAGTCTTTCGTTGTAGTCTTTGAGTGAACGGCCCAGGCCAAACTTACGCGAGATATACTTAAGGCAACTTTTTTGCACCCTCTCAATGCAATCAGCGTGGACATTGTAGTGTGGAGACCATATAGGACAGCAGTATTCTAAAACACTTCTGACCAGACTGAAGAAGAGGCATAAAATGCTACGGGGTTTTTTAAACGATTTTGTAGTCCTTATTATGAAACCTAAAAGTCTACGACTTTTACCCAAAATATGGTCGTAGTGAGGGCGAAAGGTTAGCTGCTCGCCAAAGTAAACTCCCAAGTCTCTCACAGTTTCTGTTCTGCTTAGCGCCTCGTCCCCTATGAAGTACTGATGGACTATTCGTTGTTTTTTCCTCGTAAACGATATTGTACAGCACTTTTTAACATTAAGGGTCATATTATTCGCAGAACACCAGTTACATACCGTCTCTAGGTCTCTCTGGAGTGCCATGCAGTGTGATGGATCTGTGATACTAGAATAAATCTTAAGATCGTCGGCGTATAAGAGACTGGGACATGACAAGCGATCAACCAGATCATTGATAAAGATCAAAAATAGAATATACGATATGATACGACCTGCAAACCTTTAAAAAGCGAGCGTATTCCTTTTTAAAAGATCAGTAGCGCACTTGTGACTCCTCTGGTGTTGCGGGTGTCCATGGGCGGCGGTAATCGCTTACCATCAGGTGATCCGTCTCTTCTTCTGCCTCCTATGTTATAAAAAAGGTCAAAATTGAAAAAAAAACATCTGAAACGGGCCATTTGGTGGGCAATAAACGGCCTCGTAAATAATTCAGAGAACATCATAAGGAAACCATAAAACTGTGAACATTGCCGAACGTTTCCATGGCCTTTTCTTTAATCTCTTAGTTTTACACGATTTCACGAAACACTCTTGATCGTCTACTTTTTGAGGTTAGTAATTCGTTTTGTTTGAGCGTGTTGTATTTTTAGATAAAAAAATGGATCAGTTTTGCTCAACTTACTCTTAATTTATTATTTTCAAAGCATTATTTTTTATCATACCAGACATTTGGCCGCAATCTCACCTGGTGGTAAGAGATGATGTGGCCGAGGGTGAAGCATGTCTATCTAGTAACAACCTTTTTTTTTTATGTGATAGGTAGCAGACGAGCAGGCGGATCACCTGATGGTAAGCAATTGCCGCCGCTCATGGACACTTGCAACACCAGTGGAGTTACAAGTGCGCTGCCAACCTTTTATCCCCTTCCCCCCCGGGTGGGCCTCCGGTACCCTCACTCACTCGGCGAAACACAGCACAGGGGCTGCTTCACGCCGGTTTTCTGTGAGGCAGTGGTATCACTCCGGTCGAGCCGGCCCATTCATGCCGAAGCGTGGCTCTCCCACAGTTAAAACATTCACTCTTCTCTTGAAAACTCCTAAATCATAGTGCTTAGGAAACACTTCAGTCGGTAGAGAATTCCACTCTTTGGAGGTACGCAATAAGAATGTTTCGAACCGTTTGGTACCAAAAAAGAATAACTACCTACTGAAAACAGTGGGTAGTAATTCTTTTTTAGTACCAAACCTGTACCAAAGTAACATAAGTTTTAATGAATAGTTATTTTTTAGTAAAAGAAGCATCTATAACAAAAACAAACCATAAACATAGGTATCACAACATTATAAAAAAGCCAATATTATATTGCTGTACATAGTCGACAAAAATAAAATGGCGACTATTTGCATAAAGTCAAAATGAATGGATCAACAATACTTTGTTTGCGGTTGGCGTCCATACATTTGTTGCATATATTATATGCAACAAATAAATAATTTTGAGGAGATAAGTTGCGATTTGAAAAATGACATATTCCTATTCCTAATGACAAGTGCCTTAAAGAAAAAAGTAACTGAATCCAAAAGGTGCATTCCATGCCTCGGTTTATGTCTGGCACCGGCCGGGACTTGAACCCGGGCCGCCCGCGTTAGAAGCGGGCATTCTACCACTGAACCACCGATGCCCGACTGTAGGGGATGAAAGAGACATGCGGTTGTTATCAATTTACTTAAGAGGATTGTTTTCATTTTCTCAAATTTTATAAATATTATTAGTGTTATTTATAAAACGAATATAAAAACTTAATTTAAACTTGACATGCAAAATCCTGACTAATAAACTCAGCACAACTTACACTTAGTATAACGTGGATGTAAACTTCTAAGCAACGCTATTTCATCATATACCTAGTGGGTTGGTATAACGACCTAATAACATATCGGTGTAACAAATCGGGTTATACATACACTACATTGGGTTATACGAATAACATCGGTGTGACTTTAGTCCAACAATGTGTGACCTGACCACTGTCAAGACTGTTTTGTTATTGGATTCTGTCATTGTTCCGTACAAATGACGTCGATGATTTGCTGCGTTGCCGTCATGTGCATCGGGAATCGGTAGTGGCAGTTTTTTTATGTGATGGGATGCAGACGAGCAGACGGATCACCTGATGATAAGCGATTCCCGCCACCCATAGACAACTGCAAAACTAGTAGAGTCACAAATGCGCTGCCAACCTTCAACCCCCTACCCCCCAATTAGGCCTCCAGAATCATCACTCACTCGAAGAAACAAAGCACTAGCGCAGTTTCGCGCCGGTCTTCTGTGAGGCTGTGGTATCACTCCGATCGAGCCGGCCCATTGATGCCGAGGCATGGCTCTTCTACGGTGAAAAAAGATATTTACGATGACATTTACAGTCAACACCGCAACATCAATAGAGATACAAGTTCACCTTTAATTCATCTTCCTAATTATAAATGGCTAATTTTCTTATTTCAATTAAAACTACTGAAGAAAAAAGTTATGTAATACTGAATCCAAAAGGTGCATTCCATGCCTCGGTTTATGTCTGGCACCGGCCGGGACTTGAACCCGGGCCGCCCGCGTTAGAAGCGGGCATTCTACCACTGAACCACCGATGCCCGACTGTAGGGGATGAAAGAGACATACTGTTGTCATCTATTTACAGCAAAGAATTGTTTTCCTTTTATCAAAATATGTAAGTAATGAGAGATCAGTGTTACTTACTGCTGCACTCAAAGACGTCAACTAACTTTAATTTTCACTTGAGTTAAAATATTGACTCCTATTTTAATACATATGGATGACACAATACCCTATTTTAATTTAAAGTACCTATTTCAAAGAAAAAAAATGAAAAGAGATTTAAAAACAATAATGACTTTATGCAACTTAACGTCGTTAGACCCAAAAGCATTTTAAAAGGCATTAAACAATTGATTTTCGATTGTGTCTGCTGTCTGGGCCTTATGAAGTTAAAGAAAAATAGTTACTGAATCCAAAAGGTGCATTCCATGCCTCGGTTTATGTCTGGCATCGGCCGGGACTTGAACCCGGGCCGCCCGCGTTAGAAGCGGGCATTCTACCACTGAACCACCGATGCCCGACTGTAAGGGATGAAAGAGACATCCGGTTGTTATCAATTTACGTAAGCTGATTGTTTTCATTTTCTGATAAGTTTTGATAGATCAGGGATTCTGTTCCACAATAAACGGATCTAAACACGCGGGAGCGTGTCAAGCCAAGGTAAATAAAAAAATTGGCGACTAGGGGAACAAGGAATAATAACAATGACCAGTCTAAAAATAACTAAATTCGGTATGTAAGCAGCGCTATTAAATGGTAGTTAAATTTTTTGTGCAGCTTCAACAAGAAGTAAGTATTCAAAAAACATAAAAATTATAGTCCTTGTTAACAACTGAATAAAAAAGACTGTGTGGATAAGCGAAAAAAAATACAGATTAATGAAGAGAGAAATAGAAATTCAAAAACGTTCAACCATTTTAAAAAGTTTCATCTCAAATCACCCCAGGGAATGAAATCCCAAAAATGTTAGCGTAACTCGTAAATATTTCAAATTAAAAATGGGAAACGTTTTTATTTTGAACATCAATTTGTAACGTCATTTCTCAATCGGGATGCAAGGACATTTAATGTTAA
>CM026298.1:10777245-10917535 GCA_014851415.1 Cnaphalocrocis medinalis | reverse complement strand
TAAATGTTCGTTTGATAAATTATTAATTTCAAAGCTATTTTTAGTACTTTGGTTGTTAATTAATAAAATAATGTAATGAATGATAGAAGTCTGTCCTAGATTAGTTTTAAATAATTAAATATGAATATGATAATGAAGGAAGATTAAAATGGAATTAAATGAATTATTTTTATTCAGTTTCGAGTCCATACAGAACATTTATGAATGTCGAATATTATGCAGGATACAGCTAATTCGGAAAGTCGATTTCTACCGAAAAGAACCGGCAAGAAACTCTGTAGTTACTCTTAAGTCAAATAATGATTATTACAATTTTCATACGGATAATCACATTCGAATCAATTTAATGCATTACTTGTGATATATATATATATATATATATATATCTATATATATATTATATATATATATATATATATATATATATATATTGTGTGATTGCCAGTCAATAAATGAATACCGACTTGGCAAAACATGGATCTCACCACTTTTTACGGTAGTTGCGAGACTTGGTTTTTAAAACGGTTTTATTTAGCTCGACCCGAACGGTATTTATTTGACAAGTATTGTTTTGATGGGATTATTTTTTCATGAAACAATTACGCGCGTGCGTTACTTCGACTCGTACTTGGACGATTTTCTTCTATAAATTAAGCAATTTCAGCTTTTCCCAAAGAACTGTCAGGAGGCCACATAACAAAGCATACAACTTTATTAATATTCACGACGTCCCCTTTTAGGCTATTATTGTTTGGAGGTCCGAAAGCAGAAAATTTAGAGAATGCGAAAACGGAAAAATCGGAAATACTTAGCTTTCAGAGTTCCTTTGCTTCATAATATTACACTTTACGCTTTAAGCTTACGCGTTCCATTACTTAATTTCGTCGAACCGAATCGTATCGATGTCTGTGATTAATTCTTGTTATAGTGAAGTTGACGTCTTTTATTATCTTTTGCCCAACAGTAGGTACTCCTATTAAAGATTGTTAATAGCACGCAAAACCTGAAACATAAACAAAGTGGCGGGGAGTTTTGCTAGCGCTTAAATCTTATGTAGATCAATCCTATCTTTAACATTTTAAAAATAAACGTGTTGTTTTACTTCTTTGCACAGTACTGGTAGAAGACTTATTAAAATTTAAGCTCTAAGTAAAAGTCCTGTCGATGCAGATATTGTTTATACTAATTTAAAAACAAAACAAAATTATAGAAATCAATAACTTTCGTTTGAATTTCAAACTAAAATGATTGCGTTTGTATAATTGAAATAATAAAATCGTTTTCATTTCTGTACTTGCTATTAATTTTGTAATAATGAAACTACCCGTATTTGTCTCTTAATTTGTATCTTCCTCGAAGTGTTTTTACTTATAAAAAACCGAAAATAGCTTTTTAAAATGCATTTTCTATAAGTTAACTAGGCTGTTACACCATAGCATAGAGCAGAATAGCCTTTTTTTCAAGTCGTAAACGCCATTATACCATAACTTATTGCAGAACAGCCTTTTTTTTAGGTCGTAAATGCCAAGTTGTCAATATTTTTTTGGCGTAATCACAAATCAGTTTGGCAAACATTGGTTGTATTTTGAATACCATATAACTGTGTTATAAAGCTCTCGATACTCGATAATTACATCCAAATTTCATTTATATGGCATTATTAGTTTAAAAGTTATGAATTTAATTCTTAGATTTTTTTTTTGTTTCGGCTCTCCTGAAAAGTGATGATTTGGTGATTACGCCCTTTGAGATTTAAGGTATCGATATGGCGTTAAGGGGCTATACGAATGAAACTAGCGCCGCCAACCTATTAACACTGATTGTGGCGAAAATATGATATTTTTGAAGATAATAAAACATTACAGACTTAGATCCAAATAAATAGAATTTTTCAAGATGCAATACCTACAATATTTCTAACACGCGACAAGTAACAATAATGTTAATTATTACTAAAAACGGCCACTTTTAGCAATAATTGACATTATTGTTACTTGTCGCGTGTTTTATACATTGTATTGCATCTTGAAAAATTCAATTTACTTTTATCTAAGTCTGTAATGTTTTGCTTCCTTAAAAATATCGTATTTACGCCACAATCAGTGTAAATAGGTTAGTTTCATACGTATAGCCCCTCAAGCGCCGATTACATCGCGCATGTGTTTCGTATTTCGGTTCAGTTTTAAGACTTCCCTAAGGAATTAAGCATTCTTCTCTATGGAGTCGAAGCTTGGACTTTAACGGATACTATGTGTAAGAAGCTCGAAGCATTTGAAATGTGGACATATAGAAGAATGTTAAGGATTTCCTGGAGACAAAGTTAGGAATGAAGTAGTGTTGCAAATAATGGGAAAGAAATTTGAGGTTCTAAGTACTATTAAAAGAAGGAATCTGGAATATCTTGGACATATAATGCGTGGTCCGAAGTATGACCTATTGCAACTTATAATACAAGGCAAGATCCAAGGAAAGAGGAGCCCAGGGATATGAAGAACTTCTTGGCTTAAAAATCTGCGCCAGTAGTACAATAAAAGCACCCGTTCTCTGTTTAGAGCAGCTGTGTCAAGGGTTCAAGTCGCCATTATGATCGCCAACCTTCGTTAGAAGATGGCACTCAAAGAAGAAGAAGGAATTAACGTCCGCTGCCTGGTAAAGACGGCGCCGTTTTCAAACACAAAAGAAAAATGAATTTACCTCTTTATAAACAGTATAAAAGATGTAAAAATACCTATAGAATTTTAAAAGAACTCTTGCGCTTGACGATGTACACCGACTCGTTTTAGAAAAGCGTTTGCTTTTATTAAAATCCTTAACACAATATTCTATTATCCTTTAGCAGACGGTTAGTTCGACAACCTTTAAACTGAATCCATAAAAAAAGTAATTTTGTACCAACCAGGGAAAATGCGTCGAAGCAATAAAATACTTTTTAATTAAATCCGCCTAAGAAAGCGCTAATGAAACTTTAGGAATTAAGATAACAGTAAATTTTCATAACTTTAGGTGTAATTATAAGCGTCTAGATTTTTTAAATTTGCATAATATTCTTTTGTTTATTTACAGTACAGTCTCGTGCACTAAATAAGAATACAACCTCATCCAAATATGAACCTTATAGCCCTAGCATAAGAGTCGAGTCTTTTACATTCCATTCATTTCATTCAAACTATGTATATGTTTCTTGACGCATTGTGATGTCATCATCTTCATTAGCAACCCACGCTCGTCGACGTAGGTCTCCCCCAATGCACGCCACCGCTCCCGATTTTCGGCCACTCTCATCCAGCTCACTCCAGCCAGCCTTCGAATGTCGTTAACCCATCTTGTAGCAGGGCGTCCTATTGGACGCCCTGCTAGAAGATGCTCATATACCACTAACTACTACTTTTATTTTTGTGGCCATCAAACGTTATCTATCTATCTAAATAAGCACCTGAAATTCCGATCACCAATGTTCATAAAGCTATCATGATTTCCCTATAGACAAAAATAATATACTTCTACCTAAGTGTGTTAACTTTTGTACCACAATTGTTATTACTTATACTGGGGCAAACTCCCGAAACAAGTTAACAGTTAATCAAAATAATTACCAAAGTCACTTAACTCCGCACGTGAAGTGTTAACAAAAGTATCTTTAGCGGATGACAAGCGATCGAAAACACACACTTAAAGAAGTAGAAAGTTTTGTATTGTATGGTGAAGTTGATCGATTGGTTAAATTGGATGAATCTGGGAAGCCTTTTTTGTCCTCCTGCCGCACTCAAAGACGTCATTTAACCTTAAATTGTCGCTTAGCCCCTCAATGGGCAGTAGGCAGCAGTTTGGACCTTAATTACAACTTATATGGTTTAAAAAATTGGCTGATAATTTCAACCAGACCTAACAAATTGATCGTCAATTGATGACATTGATCGATGGTGAAATGGATCCATCCATAGATCATCTTTCTTATTGTTACAACCTTAGTATATTATGCAAGCGGAATGAGAGAGAGAGAGAGGATCAAATGGCCTATATTCTACGGCTTTATAACCATCATCATCATGTCAACCCACATCCACCCACTGCTGAGTATAGGCCTCTTCTTTATTACGCCACTCCCTACGGTCACCAGCCAGCCTCATCCATTGTTTCCCCACTACCCTTTCAACATCGTCGGATCAACGGGCAGGTGGTCTACCCACAGGACGTCGCACCAATAACCAACACAATATTAATTTGTTGATTAGGTATGTATCAAAATAATAAAAGAACATCGGTCCACCCAGAAAATGTTTATTCTTCCAACCAGATTTTTCCTTTCTCGTCCTATTTCGTTTGTAAATAGAAATAATAAGAATCTCCATAGCCCTTAAAAAGTTCAGCGTCCGATCATAAATAGAATTACTTCAGACAGGATAAAAGGAAAACATTATGGTGTATGGGGAATGCAGGGGGAAAATTAAACGAATCTTCTAAGTAATTAAATTATTTTTATAGCATTTTGGTTTTCTGTATTTTGTTTGAATATTTTTTTGTATTTTCCGCTAGAGATGTCTATGGCAAAAGGAGTGAAAACCGCATTGTACGAGTAGAACTAATCTGCTATCTGTTTTTTTTTTTTATGTCAGCATCTGTTTTTCTTAAAGATGTGCCAATCTGAAATAAAAAAATATGTATAGCAGACGAGCAGGCGGATCACCTGATGGTAAGCAATTGCCGCCGCCCTCATGGGCCATACATTGCATGTGTTCATACACATGCAACAAGTGCGCTGCCAACCTTTCATCCCCTTCCCCCCGGTGGGTCTCCGGTACCCTCACTCACTCGGCGAAACACAGCACAGGAGCTGATTCACGCCGGTTTTCTGTTAGGCAGTGGTATCACTCCGGTCGAGCCCGCCCATTCATGCCGAAGCGTAGCTCTCCCATAGTTACCCAAACAAGTTACACCTAAAAAGGCCAATTTTATTGTAGATGACAATGGTGATGATATAGGCATCCCAATAATAAAAACGATATTTAACATTTTAATTAAAATTTTGTGGTCTTAACCACTTCCAAAAGCACAAAGCCTTTTGAGATCAGTAACATGACAGTAAGTTCATATTTATTTATTACTTGCTAACGACAATTTATATTTCTTTTTCTTATTTTAATTTTAATTTTTACTCGTATGTTCTTGTTGCCAGCCTGTTATTAAATTTTTAATATTGTGTATCTTGTGTGCTAAACAAATAAATGTTTTGTTAGTTTGATTTTTAAAATCTAGAGGTATACGACCTCTGAATTATTTACTAAGTTACCATCGCTTTGCAACTTTAAAACATAATAATAATTATTATGTTTTTGTATTTCGAATAATATTATTCGAAAGTTTCAATACAAAACCCTTCCCACGGCTGTTTCTCTTTCAAATTGAATACATTTATTCATTAAGTTAAGGTAATTTCTAACTCTATTAATAAGATAACGTTAATGATAGGGATGCGTGAATAAGGGATTGGGTTTGTATAACATATTTGAAAAGGGATCGGTCCGACTTCTCTTATACGGTAATCCAAGGTTTGATCCTTCTTATTATAAAACGGAGACTAAATTAATCACGGTTTAAAATTGATGCTGTTACTTTTATAAAATTGACAGCATTATTTTTAACCTAAGATTATATTCTTGCCACGTTTTGTAATAGGAGGATATTAGGTACAATAAATCATCTATACATATAATAAAATGTAAAAAAGCTGTGTCTGTACATTGAAGATATTTATCTCAAAATAACTTAGGACGACTAAAAAACAGTAACAGAACATGAATCAATAATTTTTAAAATTTTTGTCTGTCTGTTTGTCTGTTTGTCTGTTTTGTCTGTTTGTTCGCGCTAATCTCGAAAACTACTGAACCAATTCGAATGAAACTTTTTTTATTGTATAGCTGTAATATCAGGGCAACTTATAGGATATATCATATTTTGAAGACCAGGCTCCTTGATGTAGAACCACAACAGCCCAGCTAAACTATAAGAGGTAGGTCAATGGCACCTTAACAAAAGTTGTTCAGATTAATGAGCATTTTATGATGCCATGAAAAAACATCCAAGATCATGGAACAGCTGGTGTGGAACTCTAAGAGCCCAGCTACACTATAACAAATATGGGATGAAATGGAATGCAAAATTGTCAAATGTGATGAGCATTTTTGGATGAAATATTTCGAACTTAAAGGGGGTTCCAAGTTTGGTGATGGGACTACGTGATTCCTTGGCCCAATCTACTATTTAAATAATCATCTTTAAGTCAAGAGTCATGTAGTCCACGCAAACGAAGTTGCGGGCGGCCACTATAATAAATAATAATAATAAATTCACACAACATCTCATAAATTGACCTGACTCCGTACTAAGTAGCATAGGCACTTGTGTTACAGATATCAGACAACAGAGGATCACAAATATAATACTTAAATACATATAATATAACACCCAGACACTGAGCAAACACAAGTGTTCATCACACGAATGTTTGTCCAGGGTGGGGATCGAACCCACAACCTTTGGCGTATGAGGCAGGGTCACTACCATTGCGCCAACCGGCCAGTCAATACAAATAAAGTACAATGTAGATAGAACATCTGATTGTAAGCAAGCCTTTTACGCCGATTTTCTGTGAGGTCGTGGTACCACGCGTGGTACGCTCGACCAATCATTTAATTTAATTTGATTTGGGTATATTCACAATTTTGACCAAAATGTTGAAACTTGCAAGTTTCTTCACAAAAGCCGATGTATATTGTACTCTATCGTACGTAAGCACAACTAAAATTAAAAGCATAAACATCGGAAAGGATGGTATCGTAACGTAATCGGCCACCACATATCGTATCGCACAATTTCCGTCAAAAAAATATTTTACACTAGCGGCCGCCCGCGACTTCGTCCGCGTGGAAAAGTAACTTTTTACCCCACTTTTAACCCCTTACAATCCCTTTTTCGCAATAAAAAGTAGCCTATGTCTTTTCTCAGGGTCTAGACCATCTGTATACCAAATTTAATTTAAATCCGTTCAGTAGTTTTGGCGTGAAAGAGTAACAGACAGACAGACAGAGTTACTTTCGCATTTATAATATTAGTATGGATTAGTTGTTTACAATCTACAACCAATGTGTTTGAAGGACACTTAACGTACAGCCACACATCAAAGTATCCAAATCTGACAAATTTCTTAAATCAACTCTCATCTTCCTGTCATTCATCATCATCATCATTATCATGTCTTTATTTTGTAGGAAAGGCTTTGTTTTAGCTGAAAAATTTATTTAATATTTACAAGCTTGTCAAAATAACTTTTAAGATTACCCTGTCCCCTGTCAGCCTTGTCATTGTTCTAATTATTATATCCCTTAACTTTTATTCTCAATAGTGTTGCTAGCCTTAGTTAAAAAAAAGCACTCGAGTCATAACGCTTAAATGCACTCACTTTTTATAAGCCTTAATATCTTACTGTCTCAAGGCTGTCTTCTGACTTTAAAGCTTTAATACGGATGACTTGAAAATTATAAAACTATCTATTCAAATTATGAATAGTCTTAAGAAATATATTTTTGGATACCAACAATAATTGTTGAGATATTCTTAACGTGTTAAGCAAAACTTAGTTGGTCTGTTTTTTGGTGAAAAGAAGTTTTTCTGTTCTTTGAGTATTTTCGGTGGTACTAAACTCAACCAAAATAATTTGTTTATTTAAATGTTAAAAGTGACCAACGAACCAACGGTATGCCTAGGTAGAGAGACGAAGTTGTCTAGGACCTGAAGCCAAGGCAATAAACGTGCAAGATTGGGCATAGATGACCGAATAAATTGGAGTACTATGTATTTCAACTTCGAAGGCTAACAAACACATTTTTGATAGCTGATGGAAAGCTTCGAAGACGCTTGAAGTGACTTTCGCATTTACCTGATGACACTTGAGTCTTAAAATTTGACTCATGTTGGTACATCACTACTTTTCAAATCGAAGAGGATTACTATCCTAATAACCGGGAAAGGGTTGTCAATCTCTGTTTGACTTTAGTTTGAGATTGGGGAAAATGGAAACTGGGCCATTTTAATATGATTTTACGAACATCCTCTTTGATAAGACTTTATTAGAATTTTAATTAGGCCTATCATCTTATTGGTATTAATTCCTTTGAGAATACCGCGGTTAATCATAATGATAAAATTCAAGAATGGAAGGCGAGACATAAAGGCATTATTTGAACTATAGTTTGCTGATTAGCGTCTATAGTTTGTTGGTTAGTTTTACCTTCATTATCATGAGATATAAACCGAAACGAATCAGACTTTTTTATGCAGTATTAAGTATATACGTATTGCTTTTTAAATCAAATTATGTTATCTAAGATTATGTTTAGTTGTTGTTGTTTTGCAACATTTGCTCTAAAACTTTTACGAGGCGTTTTCCTAGGAAGCTAACGCCATCGCGCCGGTACAGTCAACTCCAAAAATATGTATACACTTTAGGACCTAGTCACAATACATATGTCTATAAAAAGTAGAAAGTCGTTCTTAAAACAAATGAATTGTGACAAGGTCCTAAAGTGTATATATATTTTTGCAGTTGACTGTACCTATAAATATGATAAATAGTTTTAATTAATAAATTGTGTACCGTTTAATGGATCAGGTACCTAGGTGGTTAATATAAAAAATATAAATTTATATTTTTTCGCGCTTTCGAAGGATTGCGAATACAGTAGGTAAAGTAAGCTGTAAAAAGATATATATGTGCTCAGTTAATGTTAAAAAGAGCAAAAGGTAATCTCGATGGATAAAAACGCGCCTTCCTTACGGAGGTCGTTGTCTATCCTCTTTATAAAGAGATAACTTGTATAGACAACGACAAGGCTTATAGGTAAACCGAAAACACGAAACGCTTGCGCGATGTAATTGGACACAGCGCCATCTATTGGTTCATTTCTGAATTACGGTCCCGAAGCGAAGTGAGGGCGGGCCACTAGTTTACTAATAGGTATAGGATATCTATTTGTGGACGTAAGTAGTTCGAATAGGAAGATATTTAAAATATATATTTAAGCATATCTACGTATTTCTATCTCTGTACTATTACAAGTTATTGTAAGTTGGTAAGCATTTCTTTAAAGAAATGCTTTCATAAAGAATACTAGAATTGAAATTTATGATCAGTAGCAAAAAAGTGCTGACGATGTAGGTCACCGTAACAAAAGTGAGCAAATCGGCATTTTATAGTAGCGGCCATCTTGGATTTAAAATATTATGTCATAATTTTATGTATTTGTCTACTACTTTTATTTGAAACCTTTATTAAGACAATTAAGTCAAACTAATAATGAAGAAAATCCAATTTTGTGGCAGCCATCATAAACTGAATTCGATCAAAAGTAGCTCAAACCGACCATTTCTGCCTTCAAAGAAATAGAAATATTCTTCATTTAAGTCCTTATAGAACATTTATGAATGTCAAATATTATGTAAGCTACCGCTGATTCGGAAAGTCGATTTCTACTAAACTAAATTCAAATCAGTTCATCAGTCCAGGAGCTACAATGCCACAGAACCACACATACACACACACGATCAACACGCACACAAACACACACATGAACCACACACACAGGCACACACACACATGTAAACCTTACCTTTAACACCGCGTAATTATTGCGTCGTGGGTTAAAATTAATATTTATTAATTAATTTACCGTAGGTTTATAATGGAAGTCCTATTTCAATACCAAATTTAGTCAAAGCATAACTTGTGAATTTTTGCGAAAGTGAAAATTAAAACCACACTGTTATTAATTTTAAAACCGCAAAATTTCACGACGTAGCCAATTAATTTAGAGTGAAAAGGCTTTGCGAATTCCGCGTAAAGACTCTGGTTATGAAAAACTGAAACACACGATGAATATTTTTATGGCAGTGCCTATAGCTATTTAAAATATTATAGCATACAATATATCGTTACAAATGCGCTGCCACCCTTTAACCCCCTTTCCCCCAATTGGGCCTCCGGTGCTCTCACTCGCTCGATGAAACACTGCGTAGGCGCTGCTTGAGGGTGCGTTTCCTCCGTAAAAATTTACCAATCACGTTGCTCAAAATATACATCAATATATACACGTAAATTTTTATAAGTCTCCGCTGAACTCCACACAGCTCGGTTACAGTAAACGCACCCTTGCACCAGTCTTCTGTGAGGCCGTGGTAATTGGTATCTCCGGTCAAGCTCCGTTCAAGAATGGGCCATTCATGCCGAAGCGTGGCTCTCCCACGGTAAGAGTCTTTATTCCCTTAATTCAATGGGAAACTAAAGCATACATATCTTAATACCACATACATTCATAATTATGTGTATATTAGCTTAAATATAACGTTAATTCTATCTCCAACGTCGTTGAAACCATACGCCGTAACATTTTAGTTTAATACAACGTCGTTGGCAAACAAGCGTGCAGCTCGCCTACCTATTATACCTACAGCCTATTATTAACCCAGACGGGGATTAACACAACGATACATTTCTTAAAATAATTTTGATGAAATCTTGTAAGTGGACAGAGCCAAGTTCAATACATTTCCTAATTAAGCACGAACGCTCTCCTTATCAAAGACTTGAGCCGAAATCTGCGAGCTCTTGAGAGAGTCGTCAAGTCAAGTATCTTGCGTAAGCCACTCGTCCTTCTGTAATCTTCGTAACTTTATTGAATAAAAAAAAAGAGTGAAACCCTTAGCATAGTTTGTACCGATATCTCTATAATGTGCAGACGACGTCATCAGGGGATTTGTGTCTCCTGGTACGGCCATATAATGAGAAGAGAGGAGGAACACGTAACCAAAAGAGTGATGGGTATGAATGTAAATGGGTCAAGGAGCAGAGGGAAGCCAAAAAAGAGATGGATGGATTGTGTGAAGAATGACATGACTGGAAAAAGGGGTAAATGATACGATAACAAATGACAGGGGACTTATGGAAGAAGAAGACATACTGCGCCGACCCCAGTTAACCTGGGAATAGGGCAGGCAGATGATGATGCACAGACGACGTCATGTGGACCCCAGTAGTGCAAAAACAGCACTTGTGTCTCTGACACAAGAACGATGCAAAGGCCAAATAGAATAACTCCACATGTAATGTAGTTCTTTCTATTCGCTTCAGAGCGATGCTTTGGCATAGATGGATTGGCTCGGCTGGACTGAATCGAGACCCTTTTTTTATTTTATTCTACCAACGCAGTTGCGTAACAACTATGTATCATCATCAACAGCCTACGGCTGTACATAGGCCTCCCTCATTGACTTTCAGAGTGTCCGGTCGCAGATAGACTACATTGCAAGGGAGAGCCACGTTTCGGCACGAATGGGCCAAAAAAAATGAGAATTTGCATTTTGTGTCGGTGACGAAAATCTACGGCCTCTCTCATTCACTTTCAAAGTGTCTGGTCGCACACAGCCTGCATCTTTTTTTTTTATTTATTTATTTAACATAAACAATAACATAGTTTACAAAATGTAGTATGCCATTAAAACCTTGTCGGTTTGTTCTTGACATAGTTACACTTGAGTATTTTGCTATCTTAGCAATTTAATCTATGAAAGGGAGAGCCACGCTTCGGCACGAACGGGCCGAAAAGACTTAGAATTTGCATTTTGTGTCGGCGACGAAAATCGACTACCCTCGCCTACCCCTATCTCATCAAAAACTGTCTTAATAATACATAGCAAGCATTATCTTACAAAATCGTTTTCACACCCAGCGTTCAGATCTCATAACAATAGTCTAGACGGAGTCGTAACGTTTTACAATATAAGCATCTATGGATGCCTGTCTCGTTTAATGTTTCGCTTCATAGCAGTTAAGGCAAACCGTGAGTTAACATTTAAGCAGAAACCCAAGTATATATAAGCAAAAGATATTCTACAATAGCTAGATCTTTTTTGACTTAGTCTAACCAATAATTTTAATTTTTGGTATAGCAACTCTTTGCAATTTTATTCATAGTAAGGGGTTTGGATAGTATAAACTGGTAGTACAGCCACCTAGACTGTGGAAGGTTGTGGGTTCGAGTCCCACCTGAACTCTTCGATGATTTTTTAAGTGCATATTACCTAACCAGGTTGGATGGTATATTTCTCAGGCGCATTTATTTATTTATTATCTAAATGAAAGATAAACAAAAAAAATAATAATACTTCTATGGGGATTTCAATCTATGGGGGTTTGTATCAGTAAACTGGATCCTAAGAGGTGAACCCCGAAATTAAAGAGTAACATTGTGAATTTGCACACTGATTGGATAACGTCTGACGTTAAACGTCACGCGCCACCATTTTGGCTGTCAATCGTTATTATTGGATGTAAATTAAAAACATTTAATATTCCACCAATCGACGAGCAGTGTTTGGAACTTGTGAGCTGACAATTTGCCGGTTAAAAATCGGTCAAGTGCGAGTTGGACTCACATAAAGGGTTCCGTAGTAGCCAGTAACATTTATTTATGGATCATTTTACGATACGATACGGCATAATTAAAACTGCTTTGGTACCAGATTTCGTTCAAACCACTACCTACTTCTTGGTAGTTTTGATCGTTATGTACATAATATATTTTTTTAGTTCTATCATTCTGTTATTTTAGGAATTGGAGGGACAGACGTCTTGTCTGTCTGTCTATAACGGTAGACAGACGAATCTATGAATAGAATAGAATAGAATAGAATAGAAAAAAGTTTATTTGGCACCAAAAATACAGATATGTTGTACAGTTGGTTTGAGGTGGTGGTTGTGTGAAGGTTTTGTTTGTTGCCAATTGGCAAACGGAACCCTAAAAATTGATAATTATGTTCAAATCGGATTGACGTTTCAATTCGAGGTATAGATTTTTTTATCGTTAGTGATTTTTTTCACAATAAAAGCCAGAAAAACAACTTTTAGGGCTCGTTTTGAAAAAATATCTTAAGATATTTTTCAGAATTTGGTCAAATAGGTAGCCTATTGGGAGCGTAATATATTAAGTTCTCCCGTTAGCGAAATATGGATAGGAAGATTAAATTTCATCGTTATATTAACGATATTTTGTAAAATTATAGGTTTTATAGTGGAAATAACTTACTCTGCCAAGTATTGCAGTTTTCATATTGCATTTCGCAGTAGTTGGCGAAGTCTCTATAATCACCGTTGTAGTTTCTAGCACAAATTGCTTGGTATCTGTAAATAAATAAATATCAAAAATCAAACAGGCATTATAAATAAACCTCACAACATCCTACACATTGACCTTTTTTTTTATGTTATAGGTAGCAGACGAGCAGGCGGATCACCTGATGGTAAGCGATTGCCGCCGCTCATGGACACTTGCAACACCAGTGGAGTTACAAGTGCGCTGCCAACCTTTAATCCCCTTCCCCCCTGGGTGGGCCTCCGCTCCGGTAGCCTCACTGACTCGGCGAAACACAGGCAGTGGTATCGCTCCGGCTGAGCCGGCCCATTCATGCCGAAGCGTGGCTCTCCCACATTTAAAAAGACTTGACTCCGTACTAAGTAGCATAAGCACTTGTGTTACAGATGACAAGACCGAGACATTAGAGAAACACAAATATTACATAAACATTATCACCCAGACATTAAAAAAAACTTAAGTGTTCATCACAAGAATACCGTTGGAGAGCCACGCTTCAGCATGAATGGGCCGGTTCGACTGGAGAATCATGGCCTCATAGAAGACCGGCGTGAAGCAGCGCCTGCGCTGTGTTTCGTCGAGTGAGTGAGGGTACTGGACCGCTGCCAACCTTTGAAGGTTGGTATCACTTGCGACTACTGGTGTTACAGGTGTCTATAGGCTCGCTTACCATCAGGTAATCCGTCTGCTCGTCTGCCACATATCACAAAAGAAATACTTAACTTACTTATACGTATGAGGGCAGTTCATCAAAAAGTTCTTGCATCCATGCATGAAGAAGTCGGTTGCCCAAAACACTGAGCCCTTTGGATATTGTGGCTTCGCCTTTCTGTATTTACTCTCTCCTGAAGATGCTAACATTAGCAATAAGAAGATGGAGAAATTAACTGAAACAATAACATCTATACTATTTATAAAGAGATAACTTCTATAGACAACGACAAGGCTTATAGGTAAACCGAAAACAAGAAACGCTTGCGCGATCTAATTTAGCACAGCGCCATCTATTAGTTCATTTCTGAATTACGGTCCCGAAGCGAAGTGAAGGACCACTATAATCTATAAAATATTTCTAGCACTGAGTGGCGTGCAGTTGCGTAGGAGAACCAATGGCTCGACCAGAGTATACCAAGCCTACCTGAGCAAATTTTTAACTGTGGGGGAGCCATGCTTCGGCATGAATGGGCCGGCTCGACCGGAGTGATACCACTGCCTCACAGAAAACCGGCGTGAAGCAGCTCCTGTGCTGTGTTTCGTCGAGTGAGTGAGGGTACTGGACCGCTGCCAACCTTGAAGGTTGGTATCACTTGCGACTACTGGTGTTACAGGTGTCTATAGGCTCGCTTACCATCAGGTAATCCGTCTGCTCGTCTGCCACCTATCACATAAAAAAATACATAACTTACTTATACGTATGAGGGCAGTTCATCAGAAAGTTCTTGCATCCGTGCATGAAGAAGTCGGTTGCCCAAAACACTGAGCCCTTTGGATATTGTGGCTTCGCCTTTCTGTATTTACTCTCTCCTGAAGATGCTAACATTAGCAATAAGAAGATGGAGAAATTAACTGAAACAATAACATCTATCTATAATCTATAATAATATTTATAAAGAGATAACTTCTATAGACAACGATAAGGCTTATAGGTAAACCGAAAACAAGAAACGCTTGCGCGATCTAATTTAGCACAGCGCCATCTATTAGTTCATTTCTGAATTACGGTCCCGAAGCGAAGTGAAGGACCACTATAATCTATAAAATATTTCTAGCACTGAGTGGCGTGCCGTTGCGTATGAGAACCAATGGCTCGACCAGAGTATACCAAGCCTACCTGAGCAAATTTTTAACTGTGGGGGAGCATGCTTCGGCATGAATGGGCCGGCTTGACCGGAATGATACCACTACCTCACAGAAAACCGGCGTGAAGCAGCTCCTGTGCATTTCGCCGAGTGAGTGAGGGTACCGGAGGCCCATCAAGGGGGAAGGGGATAAAAGGTTAGCAGCGCACTTAATGCATGTATTCATGGGCGGCGGCAATTGCTTACCATCAGGTGATCCGCCTGCTCGTCTGCTACTTATCACATAAAAAAAGCAATAAAAAAAATTACAGCTTCACAGTATTAAGAAGGGTGTAACAGTTCATTATACATTCTGTATATAATATACGCATATTCCGTAGAATTATATTTTTATAATACAAGGAGACAAACGAGCAAGCGGGTCACCTGTGGTAAATAATCACCGTTGCTCATGAACATCTGCAAGATCATAGATATCGCTGATGAGTTGCCAGCCTTTTAAAAAGGAACCGATACGACCCACAAACCTTTAAAAAGCGAGCGTATTCCTTCTTAAAAGGTCGGCAGCGCATTTGCGACTACTCTGGTGTTGCGGGTGTCCATGGGCGGCGGTAATCACTTACCATCAGGTGAACCGTCTGGTCGTCTGCCCCCTATCTCATAAAAAAAAGGAGGAGTCTATTTACTTAAAAGACCTTAATCCATAGCCGCAAACTCACAAATCTTAAGCTATGGTAAATGTTATTATTTCAATGTTATCAGTTTTGTCGCTAATAGCCGCCTGAAAGCTATAACTTTCTTGGTGATTAAATCACTATCAGTAATAGATATTCAAATGCCTCCCAGCTAACTCAAATTATTTTCCCATCAACAAGTAAATTTAGGGTCTGTTTTCAATTAAAATTGATTCCCAAAAGTACGAAATAATCTGAACGGGGAACGACGTCGTTAGAAGCCCAATATCGCTAATAAACATCTGGGGATATTTAACAACCGATGTTGGAAGATGCGAAAATAAGGAATTCAGAAAATTTCAAGATGGTTGGCGAACGATCGAACTAGAGTTGAGGTTGAAAATTTATCGATAACTTGAAATGTCATGGTTTTCATGGATATAATATTATAGCTGGCAAAAACTGTAACTAAAAATACTGAGTAGCGAAAAATCGATCGGAGTGAATATTAAGAGAGGCTTATGTCCAGTGAAACTATTGCGTAATAAAACAAGTAATTTAGTACTAAACGCGGCGATATTAAACAAGTACATTTTAAGACTTACTGCTTTACCTTCCGAACGCAACAATGCAAACGTTACAATGCAATACAAAGTTTATAAATTCCGAAAAGTCTGTTGCTAAAAATCAACGAGCATTTTAGCTACGATTGGCTATACTCTCTCGGGTTAGCATGTGATTCCCCTCCAAAACTGTCTTATTGGAGAACACAATTCAGAATTTGGGGAGGTTGGTAATTACAATGAAGCGACTGCCGGTAGGACGACCTAGGTATGGCTGGAAAGACATCGTCGAAAATGATCTGACTTCAGACTTTTTGAGATTAGCAACAAGTAGGTAGTGCAGGATCGACCAAAGTGGCGTTCTTTTGTTTCGTAGACCATAATTCGTTTCGGGTCGCTGAGCCAGTGGAGTAAGTATACTTACATACATTTTAATAACCTTAACAAAATTCTAGATCAAATTTCAAGGATACCCCAGGGTCGGTAGCGATCAGTTTTTACCCAGCTTTTTTTTTATATAGGATAGGGGGCAGACGAGCAGACGGATTACTTGATGTTAAGCGATTACCGTCGCCCATGAACACCTGCAACTCCAGGGGCTTCACAGGTGCGCTGCCGGCCTTTCAGAGCGAGATATGCCCTTTTCTTGAAGGTTTGTAGATTGTAGGGGTCCGGAAATACCGCAGGTGGCAGTTCGTTTCATATTTTTGTCGTACGCGGCAAAAAGTTCCTAAACTAAGCTGAGAATAACTCTCTGAATTATTTACGATGATATAAATTTTGGAGATTTTAATGGTACCTCTCTATATCGGCAGCCTTAATGTAATTGATAAAACCGACATCTCTAACCATAGTCTTGGTATTAAAGCGGCTTTCGAATAACACTAATTGGCATCTCTGGACTTGAAAACAATGGAGACTGTTTTTTATACGACGGTGGGGGCAAACAAATGTGCTTCTCGCCAAATGGCAAACGGCTGTCATGTATTGCAAAAGCTTCAAAAAGTTAGCAGATTCTTTGTAGAACCACATGCTGAAGCCCCTCGAGAAAACCTTTGAAGCGTTAATCATGATCATAGTCAACCTACGATCTAGCGCCAGCATTCATAGGAGAAATAATCTCCAGAACCGTACCGTGTGCAAACACTTGGGTTCGGTGGAGTCACGAGTCTGCAACTAACGTAAAGACGAAGCTGCACGGAGCACCGTGCATCCACGCTGGTTTTCTGTGAAGCCGTGGTATCATTCCGGTCTAGCCGGCCCATTTATGCCAAAGCATGGCTTTACCACGATAATACTTATCTTACAAACATGTATTTCTTTTATTTTTATCGATTAAGATAATACGAATACAAAAGTCAAAGTCAAAGTCAAAGTATTTATTGCTTTCATGAATGTAGAAATAGGTTTTACAATAATTTTCCGGTACATCATGTTACCCTTTTGGGCGTAGCATTTATGAACGTGAAATGGACTAAAATGCATTATGTATTTTAATAATTTTATATTAATTTCTTATTATTAGATAATAATTTCTTTACTATTCTTATCTATATTCTATACCTATGTACTATTTCTTATATTATGATAGTATCACATATTAATTTTAATCTTATTTATTATACCTATATTACCTATAACTATTCATACCTATAACTTAATCATTATTGAAATATTCCCCTAAATTATAATAACATTTTTCTATTAGCATTATTTTTAGTTAAAAGCCAGGGATACTGAGCATAAAGCCATCGTAAAATATTAAAACTGGAATTAACATTGAGTCCGCTTGTGACCAAGGGTGCTGCAACGAAACCGAAATGTCAATCAGTAAGCACAAAACAATTTTTTGCACTTATAATTTAATTCGATCAATATAAAAAAACTTCATTTAAAAAGACAACGTATCGAAACCCTATGAAAAAATAATTGATTCACCGAATCTTATTTCTATTTCAAGTTTTTTACGGTTTCTGAATTTTGTTTTTCTATGTTCTGCATGTTATGAGAAAATACAAAAATATACGATACCCGTAAAAAGTCGAACCATAGCGATATAAACGTTTACAACTCAGCTGTGTGAAACAAATAATTGTAAACACCTTATTGCAGGAGTTATAAACCTTCGGCACGGGCGTAGTTTTGATTTAAGTTTTAACTACTTGTAAAAAACAATCAAAAATTTTGTTAAAACAAGAAAGATTTAATTTGTGCGTAAACATGGTATAGCTTTAGTATGGATGTATAACAGTAAAAACTCCGCGTTAGTTTCGTTTTTATGCTACCCAGAAAAAAATGAAATCAAAATGAAGCTTGAATATTTTTCCATTTCGAAAAGGTCGGTTATTCAAAATGCTTTTTATTATAACATTATGACTTTTATAAAATTTGAAAAAAATAATATACCAACACCGTTTTAGGTCGTTTTAATTCCGAAGCTCTCATAATAAACTGTAACACGAATAGAGCCCCGTTAGCATTGTTAGTTCATCAAAATATGCAAAATAAAATCAGCTGTTCAATACAAAACAGGACATTCACTGGGCATTTATGTATGGAACTATGGATAGATATACTCGTGTATGTACAAGTAATACAGGACAGACCCAAAACAAATATCTGTTTCGTGAAGCAAAAAAGGTTTATTCCTCAGTATACGAACAGCCGATAATTGTAAACAATTTCGATCAGAGATTGACAACCATTGGCACGAATTCACGCGGGTACAAATTATACGTGAGTCAGCCACGCGTATTTGTGGTTTTGCTTGTATTTCAATATCCGTTTCTAAAATTAGTACCCTACCTTTGGAAATAGACTTTGCGTTAGGATATAGTGTAAAAATGTTTACTTGTTTTTCTGTACTAAATTTAGGTTTAGTTATTTTGTTATTCATTCCGTGAAGTACATTTTAGTAACAACCAATCCCGCTATTTTTGTTGATTTGTCGTTAATTTTTGTTTGATTATTTGATATTTTTGAGGATTTTGGTTATATATCATTTTCAGCCTGGTAGTCCCACTGCTGAGTATTGGCTTTCATCTACCTACTGAACTAATATTGTTCGAGTGATTTACCTAACTTGTAAAGTATCACCCTACATTAAATTTGTCCCACAGCAGGGCAAAGGGCTCCATCATAGAAATCAAGTAATCTCTACTATTATTGTATTTGGCTTCATCACCGCGGTTGCCTAATGCAACTTGATCACAAACCCGAGCTATGTTTAAAAGATTCGAAACATACCTTTTGCTCGACCTGGGAATCGGATCCAGGACCCAGAGATCACAGTGTGCCATTTAAACAACTAGACCGACGGGGCGCTTAAACTTATGAATTAGTTATTATAGTTCCTGCAATACAAAAAAAACACCTACTTACCTAAAAAAATTTTTTTTTCAATTTAATATTTTAGAGGGACACACACGGACGGTTTTTTACAGAAAACCGGCGTGAAGCAGCCCCTGTGCTGTGTTTCGCCGAGTGAGTGAGGGTACCGGAGGCCCACCGGGGGGGGGGGGGGGGGGGGGGGGGGGAGGGGATAAAAGGTTGGCAGCGCACTTGTAACTCCACTGGTGTTGCAAGTGTCCATGAGCGGCGGCACTTGCTTACCATCAGGTGATCCGCCTGCTCGTCTGCTACCTATCACATAAAAAAAATAGTTATTATATTTCCTGCAATACAAAAAAGCACCTAATTACCTAAAAAAAATATTTTCAATTTAATATTTTAAACAAATATTATTCTTTAAAATATTGGTATTCCCTGAAACGCAATAAAATTTCCAGTCATATTTTACAACCGACTTCGCGACACTTTCGATATTTTTACTCGTGTCATAAATTTTACTTTTTTCTATGTTACTTTCATATGAAGTACTAGTAAGTATACAAATTCCGGGGCAAACTTATTATTTATTTATGTCTAGTGAGTGAAGGTACCGGAGGACCAATTGGGGCGAAGGGGGTTAAAGGTTGGCAGCCCACTTGTGTCTCTACAGCGAATAATAATAAGAAGCGCCAAAGTCAGGCATTGGTATTTGAAGTTGGTTTCGGAAATAGTGAATAAAGTCAGCATTTCTTTGCTGATCGAATCATAAATAAGGAGATCCGACTGGGACAACTTATTCCTCATCATCTCCTTGCCCTGTTCCCAGATTATCTGGGGTCAGCACACCTAAAAATTCTACCATTTGTTCCTGTCATTCATCATTGTATCATCCACCCCCTTTCCAGCTATATCATTCTTCACACAATCCATCCATCTCTTTTTCGGCCGTCCTCTGTTTCTTCCACCCATTTACATTCATACCCATTACTCTTCTGGTAACATGTTCCTCCTCTCTTCTCATTACATGGCCGTACCAGGACAGACGATTCCCTTTCAGTTTATCGGTGATAGATGCCACTTTCGTACTACCTCTGATATATGATATATTACATTCCTTATCCGGTCCATTCTCGTCACGTCTTGTCTCGTCACTCTGTAGCATGCAGTCTTCTTTCATCCATCTTCTTAACGGTTCAGCATTCTGATACATATTACAACAGGTCTCATGATGGATTTGTAGATCCTATTCGTATAGAAATCTTTGAAGCATCTAAAATATTTATACCATTTCAAATGCGTTGTGTTAAGCGAAGTATGTGACGCCTTGTCACCCATAAGTTAGGTATTTACTCGTATCTGAATAAAGCTTACAATATTCCTTTTCTCTCCTTAATAAAAAATGTGTCATGCTGTCTGTCCATCATCCTTTATGCGAAATGGGAAACCAACAACCTTAAAATGAATTCTCAAGATATTTTATCTCAAATTCTGTACAATAAACCTTTGAATCGTATCAAGGTTTGTCAGTGAACGGGTATATCCTTTAATCGACGTCATCTACCAACCATTTTGATCAACTTGTTCTATGACTTTTGAAAATATGTATGTCGATATTTTTTTCGACGTGACTTGTTCATGTTGTATACTTATGATAAAAACAAGTCACGTGACAGAAGTTTAGAATGGAGAGTTAAATTTTTTTCATACAAATTTTCATAAGTCATAATCAAAAACTTTATTGCATAGACATTAGGGCTACAAAATACGTTAATTTATTTAAACTAACTAACTTATTTAGGCATAAACAAAAAACAGGGCATAATTACAAATTAGGAGCAGTGGCGTGCTTTAGGGGAGACCTATGACCAGCAGTGTGGGCTGCTAATGATGATGATGAATTACAAATTAACAAATGCTTGAATATTAATGTTGTTCAGAATGATCTGCCAACCATTCTGAACTACATTAATTCTACATGTGGTTAAAGGGATGTATATAATTACAGATACACTCTATATTAAACACTCATGCGCGATTCGTATAACAAGCTATTAAATTACAGTACGTCCGCACCTAATTAGGAAGATATATTGAATTCAGAAATGCAAACGAAACGCTGTGTGTATTTGTAAACATTGCTATATTTGAACATTCAGAAAATAAATTGGACTAATAAAATATTCAAAATAGAAACAAAGAACAGGTTTCCTTTGACTTAAGTTAAAAACAAAAGTCAAAGAAGTTGCTTTGTTTGCTCGTCGGAAAAAGGCGTAAAGGTTGGCAGCGCACTTGTGACCTCACTAGTGTTCTGGGTGTGTTTGGCGGCGGCAATCGCTTACCATCGGTGATCCGTCTGCTCGTCTGCCAGATGGCACATAAAGAAATCGATTAAAAGAATGGTATCTTAATCGAGTAGTTTTGAAAATGGATTTGAATAAGTCCTACCTATTTCTGAACAAAAACAACTCAGGTACAAAATTTTGGCCTGTCCCCGGGGATCCCCAAGCGTAGATCTCGCAATAAGGGGCTATACGATTGAAACTAGCGCCGCCAACCTAATTACACTGATTGTGGCGAAAATACGATATTTTTTAAGAAAGCAAAACATTACAGACTGAGATAAAAGTAAATTGAATTTTTCAAGATGCAATACAATATATAAAACACGCGACAAGTAGGTAACAATGATGTCAATTATTGCTACAAGTGGCCGTTTTAGCAAAAATTTAACATTATTGTTACTTGTCGCGTGTTAGAAATATTGTATTGCATCTTGAAAAATCAAAAATATCATATTTTTGCCACAATCAGTGTAAATAGGTTGGCGGCGCTAGTTTCATTCGTATAGCCCCTTAAAGTGCATCTCACTGCGCCACAGAGGCAATCAAGTCAATAACTCAGTTATAGGTAGAGCAACCCTATTTTATACTAACCATTTCAAATCATAACCACACCCTTCAGAAACCTCTTACAATTCTACATTTAAGCTTTCAATTTCTCTAAGTACTTTAATAATGACACAAACGGATATAGGCGAACAAAATTGCAGGTCTCCCGCACGCGACTCATTAGTATGATTTCTGTTTTCTACAAATCACTTGAGATCTATACCTGCACGATACGGTGGAGGTCTAGATACCGAGGAAATATGATTGGACGAAAGTTAGTGAAAACTATAATCTTATGCGTGAATTGTAAGTTATTTAGAGTATTCTTGAGAGGAAATTATCATGGTTTTTTTATGAGAGTGGCAGATGAGCAGACGGATCACCTAATGGTAAGAGATCGCAGCCGCCCATAGACACCTGCAACACTAGTAGAGTCACATGTCAATTCTTAAACCCCTATTCCCCTATTGGGCCTTTGGCACCCTCACTTACTCGACGAAACAGCGCAAGCGCTGCTTCCCGCCGGTCTTCTATGAGCTTGTGGTATAGCTTTGAGCGAGCCAGTCCATTCATGCCGAAGCGTGTCTCTCACGGTTTATGATTATGTATTATCGTATTAGCAACAAATGTTTATTTTGATGATCTACTCATATTGTTCACTATGAGTCACTCGACTTTAGCCCCAACCAGGCAACTAGACATTTTTTTTTCATTGGTTTTCAATCTTATCATTACTGCATAAAGTTCAAAATCTGCTAGTCTCATATGGTACATAGGCTGGTTAAACGTTAACCAGTGGGTTGGATCGCTGGCTGTTGATAAAAAAAATGCAGAATATCGGATATCGAACAAAAAGCAGTGGAAATCGTGTGCTCAACTTGAAGCAACTGAATCCAAAATAATGCGCCATATCTCTCAGGTGCCTCGAGTTGTTTGCGCAAACTCGACACAACAAACTTCTTATCGCGCGTCTGTGCCGACTTCCGAAGTGTTTGGATTGCCATCGTATATCTTTTAGGCGCGGTATTGTTTTTGAGTAATGGACCGGCCCGAGTTGAAAACGATAGATGGATAAAATGTTTATTTATTACGAAACAAATAAAACATTCCTGTATGTGTCACGGGATTAAGAGTTGGGTTGGTTAGGACTTAATTATTATAAAAAACACTTAAGTACCTAAAGTATGATATTATTATTGTAATCATAAGACGTGTAACCTGTTTTGTGTCTAAGGGCCTCTTTCACCATCTTTTAGTAAAGTTCCAAGTAATTTTCTTGTCAATTAAAGTGGATTCGGAGAAAATTGGCCCCTGGTCTTTGTATTGAATAAATTATTTAAATTGTTAACTAGGCCGCGACCAGGGGCCAGTTTCCTCTAAACCCACTTATATTGAGGAGTAATTTACTTAAAACTTTATTCGGAGATGGTAAACGAGGTCCGAAATAAAATAAAATAAAAATTACAATATCCTAACCAAGTACAAGACATGTTCTTTGTGAACTTAAACCACTCAATATTGATTTTAATCTCTATAGAAAACTTTCGGATCAACATCGTACTATCCATATAATTTTTAGGCCATAACAGTCGCGTACCTACTATACAAGTTAGACAAGGGTCAAATGGATTAGAGATTAGGGCGTGGGACGTCGATTCGCGCATTTACTACTTTGGCCGACTACCTCAGTGGCGTAGTAGCACAAAATACATATTGACACAGAAGGCTGACTGCCCACTAAGAGCTAAAAATATGTCATGTACTCACGCATGCGCACTAACGGGCAAAAACGCCTTTTCGACCACATTAATCCTAACTATGACATAAGATTGTCAACTGTCGAGGTCTATGGTAGAGGCCGCGCGCTTATGTACTCATGCCGGGCAACAACCCTAGCATTTGTCAACGAACTCTTCTAAATTCAAAATCAGGTCAAAGTCTAACTTCTGTGTGTAATTATTTTGTGGTAGTGGGTCGCACTTTAAAGTGTACACCAGTAGAGTCACAAGTGGCAACCAACCTTTAACTCCCTTTCCCCCAATTGAGCCTCCGGTACCCTCACTCACTCGAATAAACAGCGCTTGATATAAAAATTAATGTATCCCGAATGGTAGAAACTCTTATCTCTGGATTGGACCTCCAGCTCCGGTAGCTACACTCATGCGGCACGGAATTGTGGTATCAAGCAAACTGGCCTATACATGCCAAGCGGGGCTCCCCTAATATTCTAGCATCCTTACCTTACTTATAATTGGGTATTTGACTAAATTTTTTTATGTGTTTAATCAAAAGACGCCTCAATTTAAGAAACATAACGATGTTTCAACGGAAAGAATCACTTGATTCTCATTTGAATAACCTGAGATATCACAACTTTAAGAGCACATATTTTGGGCAAGCCCAAAAACGGTCTATACAAATGGCTATTGTATTGTGACGCCACAACTCAAACTTCTGTGTGCGCGTTTAGTAAATTATTTTTGTTTGGTAGCTATATCAAATGTTTCGTTTAAGTAAATGGTTTTATAATAAAAGTTGGTGGAAAATCTACGGGTAGTTCAATGATATAATTTTTTTTTTAATTGTTTACTTTAAAAATGGACATGCCCATTAAACTTTGAATGAAAATGTTGGCCATTGGTTCTTATTTACCAATATTTTGATAGAGTATCAATATTTTTTACTATATCGAGATTAGTCAAATACCCAATTCTTTTTCGTTACTAAATCCTTCTCTCTGTACCGCAACTTTCTTTACATTTTCTGAAAGCTTGATAATATAAAGTACCTTGTTTCATTGCATAATGCTATATCAATATTTCTGTCTATAGCCCTAAGAGTGTTCTTTTCATCCACTAGCGCCGCCATTTGCCAAGTATTCGATCTATTTTTTATGTCATAGGTCATATTTGGATTTCACGGCCGCGACCATCAGGCGGAAAGAGGTCAACCAGATTTTCTTCAATATAAAAAAAAGGTGGCAGACGAGCAGACGGATCAACTGATAGTAGGCGATTTCCGCCGTCCATAGACACCTGCAACACCAGTAGAGCCACAAGTGCGCTGCCAACCTTTAACCCCCTTTCTCCCCTATTGGGCCCTCACTGACTTGACTAAACACAGCGCAGAGCTTTTTCTCTTCTCCTTTGGGCGCCTTTTTAATCTTGAAGGTTGGCTCCCATTTTCTTGAACTTCTTTATCTTAAGCGAGATTGAATTTTGTTTCTACACTGGTGATTCCGGTCCTTTTTTTATGTAATAGGTAGCAGGCGAGCAGGCGGATCACCTGATGGTAAGCAATTGCCGCCACCCATGGACATTTGCAACACCAGTGGAGTTACAAGTGCGCTGCCAACCTTTTATCCCTTTCCCTCCCCGGTTGGGCCTCCGGTACCCTCACTCACTCGGCGAAACACAGCACAGGGGCTGCTTCACGCCGGTTTTCTGTGAGGCAGTGATATGCGAAGTGAAGCAAGGCTCTCCCACAGTTAAATTCCTCTCCCGTATATTCCGTTGCGAAGATTTTTTTCTCGGTACGCCTCTTCCCATCCAATTTTCCCATCCAATATTATAAGTCGGAGTAAATTATACCTATCGTGTCTTAGCACGTGACCGAGGTTTATTCATACTAGAGGCGGCAAATGGGCAAGTGGGTCACCTGTTGCTAATTTAATCAGAGCCGCCGATAAGCATCTGCTCAGAGGTTGCTGATGCGTTGCCGGCCTTTTAGAAAGGATTTCGCTCTTCTCTTGCACGCCGACGACTAACAAATTAATGGGGAAGTATAGACGTGGATCTGCAAGAGCTATACTATACGCAAACACTCATGGCAGATGGTAGAGAGTATTTATTTATTCATTCACAATGAATGAATGAATGAATGAAATCCATGCAATTATACTTAAATACAAAAGTAACTCTGTTTGTCTGTACGTCTTTCACGCCTCTCTTATTCCCTTTGGGTAATCTTTGCCGAAATGGAAAATGAAAACATATGCAATGTTATGTGAAATAAGTTAGTTAGTTCATCACAAATAATAAAACTCAAATGGCAGCGCTAGTAAACCGAAAAATCTCCCTTAAGTGCATTGAACTTTGTAATGTATATGGAAAATGCAAGTGTAACTCTAGATGGAGTGAAAATGTAAGGATATTAGGTTGCGTTTGTTGACTTGTATTTTCTAATAAATCTGGACAACTTTATCCGTGGGAGAGCCACGCATCGGCATGAATGGGCTTGACCGGAGTGATACCACTGCCTCACACAACCGGCGTGAAGCAGCCCCTGTGTTGTGTTTCGCCGAGTGAGTGAGGGTACCGGTGGCCCACGGGGGGAGGGGATAAAAGGTTGGCCGCGCACTTGTAACTCCACTGGTGTTGCAAGTGTCCATGGGCGGCGGCAATTGCTTACCATCAGGTGATCCGCCTGCTCGCCTGCTACCTATCACATAAAAAAAACATTCACAATGAATGAATGAAATCCATACCAATATTTTGAATACGAAAGTAACTCTGTTTGTCTGTCTGTCTTTCACGCCTCTTTTATTCACTTTGAATAATCTTTGCCGAAATTTCAAATAAAATTCATGACAAGTAATAAAACTCAAATGGCAGCGCTAGTAAACCGAAAAATCCCTCTTAAGTGCATTGAACTTTGTAATGTATATGGAAAATGCAAGTGTAACTTTATATGGAGTGAAAATGTAAGGATAGGTTACGTTTGTTGACTTGGTTTTCTAATAATACGATAGACAACTATAAACGTGGGAGAGCCACGCTTCAGCATGAATGGGCCGGCACGGCCGGAGTTATACCAAGGCCTCACAGAAAACCGGAGTGAAGCAGCGCCTGGCCTATGGTGTGTTTTGTCGAGTGAGCGAGGGGTATCGTAGGCCCGATTTGGGGGGACAGGGGTTAAAATTTTGGCAGCGCACTTGAGACTCTACTAGTGTCTATGGGCAACATCAATCGCTTACCATCAGGTTATCCGTCAGCTGGTTTACCACTTATCACATAAAAAACCTTTAAGTCCTTTATCTCATCTTAAAATGTTTTTCCTGGTTGCGTGCAAAGCGTTCGCTTAGACCAGTGGTTCTTAACCGGTGGTCCGGACCACTGGTGGTCCCTGGAGGCATTCCAAGTGGTCCGCGAAGACATCGTAATAAACAAGTGACGTGACATGATGAGTCGAGTCAAAACAACGCAAACGGCGCCGCGACGCATGTCCGAAGTGTGTGGTCCCTGACATGACAGAATTTTCGTAAAATGGTCCCTCATGACTTAAAGGTTAAGAACCACTGGCTTAGACCATAATGCAAGATTTGGAGAGTGGTAATTACAATGAAGTGACTGCCGTCTGACCTTCGCAAATGCATAACAAGGGAAGCCAGACCATCACTTGGTCATCATAGTTTTTCCTTTCGTCAAGATATTTTCCCTAACTACCGAACTATTAGCGTACTAATTAGTAAGCAATTGTGTTACAGATATCAGACAGCAGAGGATCACAAATAAAATACATAAATACATACATTACACCCACATACTGAACAAACACAAGTTTTCATCACACGAATGTTCGTTCAGGGTGGGATCGAACCCACGACCTTTGGCGTATAAAGCAGGGTCACTACCAAATGCGCCATCCAGCCAGTCAAAAATGATACTGAATTATTAATAATTTACAAACTATGATCTTTTAACCTCAAGCGAACCCACAGCCTCAACGCTAGCTAGAAATCAATCCAAAGCACATCTAGATCATTTAAATAGCGAATCAGGAGCGCGCGCTTGACATTGGTTTGTGGACCGGCGTCTGCGCACGTCGCGTTGACAGTTGCTGGAGATTTATCGATATCGGTATTAGTGTTGTGCTGTGTTTTCGTGATTGAATTTTAAAGTAAGTTTTCGTTTTGTTTATCGGCGTTCTTAGTCTCGTGGATCAATATTAATTTATAGTTTTAAAAATTATTTTGATTACTGAAAAAAACCTACTAACTAGGCCGGTACCTTTAACAGGCCTTCAGGCCATTTACTTTTATTTACCTGAAGTCCACGCAAAATATCTACCTAATTGATTTAAACTAGTGGCCCTCCCTCACTTCGTTTCAGGAATTAAGTTTTATTGTTAGTTTCAATATTCGCCGATAGATGGCGTTAGGCATCGATTACATTACGCAAGTCGTCTTATCGGACTTCATATAAGTCTTGTGGTTTTAATATGCAATGTTAAGTGTCGAAATAAATTAATTCATTTTAATTTTAGCTAAAGTTGATATTATCCTGTTTATAAATAATATAGATTAAACAAGCTTTTTTTGTCAAAGTCGTACATAAATACTAATTAATTATCTATCTAACTGTACCTGACACCCATAATCTATCTAAATAGCTATAATGAGATTATATAGGTAAGTGTGATGGATGTGATCTTTTTATTTAAATATTTATAAACCTATATTTCCAATTATACCTATACATACATACAAAAAATCAAAACATCTCAACATTAGTAGAAAAAATTTTGACAATATTGTGTTATTACGAAATTGAACGTCATTTTACTGAAAAAAAAAACAATAAAAGTAATAAGTAATCTCATATCAACCATCTTTATGACTTCATGCTCAACTCCTAATAGAACATTAATTAAAAAAAGTGAAAATAATTCTCGATCAGTTTATCGATAACGCTAATAGTCGAGACATCACTAAGATATAGTCTATTCTAATAATACCTTAGTACCGTGGTTTCGTGGTTACACACAGTGAATCTGAAAGTAAGGCTTCGCTTTTCTAGATCTTGTTAGGTTGATGAATAAGTATTTACTGTTTGGTCTCTTTGGTTAAAGATAGTCTCTTTGGTTGAGAAAGTTAAAAGGAATCTTTTTGCATTTTTTTTTTCAAATCGTAAGATCACGCAACTGAAGATTTTCAAAGAAAGATTTTGAGCGAGATTAAAAATTACGCTGTTACCAGACAATACTATGGCAGAGCCACGCTTCGGCATGAATTGGCCGGCTCGGCCGTAGTGATACCACTGCAGAAAACCGGCGTGAAGCAGCCCCTGTGCTGTGTTTCGCCGAGTGAGTGAGGGTACCGGAGGCCCACCCGGGGGGAAGGGGATAAAAGGTTGGCAGCGCACTTGTAACTCCACTGGTGTTGCAAGTGTCCATGAGCGGCGGCAATTGCTTACCATCAGGTGATCCGCCTGCTCGTCTGCTACCTATCACATAAAAAAAAAAAACTGAATCATGATAACACGTTTCAGATGCTATCCGAAAAATGTCTTAACGATTTTTAACCCTCACCTCGTGCTCGGTTTTAAGACACGTTCTCATGGAAGGCACACTCTTATTCGTTGAACTAGTGGCCCGCCCTCACTTCGCTTCGGGACCGTAATTCAGAAATGAACCAATAGATGGCGCTGTGTCCAATTACATCGCGCAAGCGTTTCGTGTTTTCGGTTTACCTATAAGCCTTGTCGTTGTCTATAGAAGTTATCTCTTTATAAATAGTATAGAAGACTACCATCCTTTAGCACTTAAGTACTCGCATGTAAACCTTTAAATATATTTTTCATTCATCTTACTTTCACATTAATTGCTTCAAAATTTAAATCAAACGTTATTGAAATGTTCTTATTTTTATTTTCAACGTTTTGTACAAAACCTTATACCTTATACGATGAAAATATTCAAATAACATAGCAACTGTTTTACTGCTTTTGTTCATGCACCTTTGACGGTTATTCTTTCGTATGTTGTGAAAATTTACATTTAAAATAGTTCATCCAACAAATACTAGGCATTTTTCTTTTTATAAACACATCTCTTTGATGTAAGATAGCTTCTGACTGAAGAAAGAATTTTATTTTTAGTATAAGTATAATATATAAGTAAAGTATCACCCTATATTCTATGTAGGTACTGCCAAAATTAGATACCTAATCTATAAATAAAACTTACAAAGACAGTCTATATAGACTGTCTTATGTAAGTATATACATCACATAGATATATCATTATCATCTTAGACCTCATTGTCACTCTCCATCAGATGAGACGAGGTTAAGTGCAAACCCATGTCTTCAATTTCTTCTATCTTCTATACTATTTATAAAGAGATAACTTCTATAGACAACGAAAAGGCTTATAGGTAAACCGAAAACACGAAACGCTTGCGCGATGTAATTGAGCACAGCGCCATCTATTGGTTCATTTCTGAATTACGTTCCCGAAGCGAAGTGAGGGCGGGCCACTAGTAATATATATATAAAAAAATAAAAATTGTAATAATCATAATTTGAAAATAGTAACAACCGAGTTTCTTGCTGATACTCCCCGGTAGAAATCGACTTTCCGACTGGTAAAATCAATTCTAAGGGTTGAGGTTGATGTCAAAGCGCCATTCCATTCTACCAAGTCATTACGCTCTTACGGTCGATTTCTCAGCTTCCAGCCAATCGCAACGATCAGCCACGTACGCAGGATAAATTGTTGTGCGTAATGCGTGTGCGATCGAAAATGGTTCAATTCCCTTTCCAATGGGACACCAGTGAAATGTCTTATTACACTTTTTTGTGCTCCATGCTGATTTATTTTGATAGCTCTGGGTAAATGTTGACAGTATTTTACTCATTGTTACCTACGTACAGCCATACATCAAAGTATGCAAAACTGTCAAATTTCTTCAATCGACTTCTCATCTTACTGTCAAACACATTAGGTTAAATATTATATTTTTTATGATATAGGTGGCAGACGACGCCCCGTTGGTCGAGTGGTTTAAGTACCGGGCCGTGATCTCGGGGTTCCGGGTTCGATTTCCGGGTCGAGCAAAAAGTATGTTTCGAATTTTTCGAACATAGCTCGGGTTTGTGATCACCAATCCGCATTAGGCAAGCGTGGTGTGGTGATTAAGCCTAATCCCATCATAGTAGTGATAACTTGATTTCTATGATGGAGGCCTTTGCCCTGCAGTGGGACAGTATATAGGCTGATACTTTTTTTAGGTGGCAGACGAACCGACGGATCACCTGATGGTAAACGATTACCGCCGCCCATGGACACCTGCAACACCAGTGGTGTCACAAGTGCGCTGCTTACTAGACTTCCCATACTAAACTGATTTAGATAGGTATTTTTGCAACTTACATAAACGTTTTACCCTGGGAGAGCCACGCTTCGGCATGGATGCCCCGGCTCGACCGGACTGATACCACAGCCTCACAGAAAACAGGCGTGAAGCAGCGCCTGCGTTGTGTTTCGCCGAGTGATTGAGGGTACCGAAGTTCAAATAGGGGGAAATGGGGTTAAAGGTTGGCAACGCACTTGTGACTCCGCTGGTGTTAGAGGTGTCTATGGGCGGCGACAATCACTTACCATCAGGTGATCCGTCTGCTTGTCTACCACTTATCACCTAAAAAATACTTTAAAAACAAGTATTTGCCACTAAATTACTAATTTATTGTGGGAGAGCCACGCTTCGTCATTAATACCCCGGTTCGACCGGACTGATACCACAGCCTCACAGAAAAGCGGCGTAAAGCAGCTCCTGTGCTGTGTTTCGCCGAGTGAGTGAGGGTACCGGAAGCCCATCGGGCTGGAAGGGGTTAAAAGGTTAGCAACGCACTTGTGACTCCGCTGGTGTTAGAGGTGTCTATGGGCGGCGACAATCACTTACCATCAGTTGATCCGTCTGCTTGTCTACCACTTATCACATAAAAAAATTGTACTTTATAAAAAAAATATGGCCACCAAAGTTGCTTTACGCACTCTTACATACAAATTTTCTCCTAGTGTACGCACTCCCTTAATGCCTACTCCATCAAAAGAAACCATGAAAAACAAACACGTGCGAAGTAGCATTTACACTTCCAAGCTAAAGTCACCTTTAAGTTGAATATCAAGTTTTTAGAAATTGTTTATTATTTGAAGTACCTAACCACAATACAACCATTGTATTGCTCTAATTTGTCAAATCTTTCGATTAACCGAACCATGGCGGCACTCGAGCGCGCGGTTGAGGCTCTTGGGTCAACGTTTGGTTGACTTCCCACGATACAGTTATTTTAATAATTTAAACATTCAGTTGTTCATGTCTAATGATGTTCTTAATTTGAAAATTTGTATCGGTAATGTTTCTTTGATTAATGTCAATTAATAACTGTCATTTTTGCTGCTTTGCAAGTGGTTCAGTAGCTGTTTCGTTGTTTTGCAACTTTTGGGTAAATGAATGGATTCCGTGGTTAATTGTTGCTTTATGAGCATCATTTTTAAATCATGTCTAACTTTAGTCTCCATTTTGTAAAAAGGGGGTGATGGTCATTAAAATTAGAATAGTTATTTAAGAATTGTCTACGGGATTGTCCGATTTGTCTGCCAAGAACCACTTACCCGCAAGAAATGAAAAAGAGACACTCGGCCGTTTACCATCAGACGGAGTGAGGACACTTTGATAGTCCTAAATATTAAAAAAAAAAACTGTTTCAGTTACACTGTGACCACGGCGTTTGCAAAAGCGCCAAAATATTATAGGAAACTCAAAAATAGCACACAGCAACATCTCATACATATAATAGGGTATTTGACAAAAAAAAAATATGTGTTTAATCAAAAGACCTCTCAATTTAAGAAACATTATTGAAATAATTGCTTGATTCTGATTTGAATCACCTGAGATATCACAACTTTAAAAGCACATATTTTGGGCAAGCCCAAAAACGCTCTATACAAATGGCTACAGGCAAGTGACGTCACACGCTTGTATCTTGTATGCGCGTCTAGTAAATTTTGTTTGGTAGCTATATCAAATGTTTCGTTTAAGTAAATGGTTTCATAATAAAAGTTGGTGGAAAATGTACGGGTAGTTCAATGATATAATTTTTTTTTTAAATTGTATACTTTAAAATGGACTTGCCCATGAAACTTTGAATGCTCTAAAACCAGCTAGACGTTATATTTTTAACTGAAAATGTTGGCCATTGGTTCTCATTTACCAGTATTTTGGAAAAGTATAAATATTTTTTACTATATCGAAATTAGTCAAATACCCTATTGTCTGACTCCGTACAAAATATCTTAAGCACTTGTGTTACAGATATCAGAAAATATAACTATGTTAAGGTTAATGAGGTTGATAGCTAACTTAATCAGCCGCAATAATTGAAAATCGGTATCCAATACATTCCCATACTATTAATATAGACATTCACTCACTGCTCATAGTTGTGAGATTTTAATTAATTTTGAAACTTATCAACCTTCCATAGTACATTTTAATGAATGTATAATATTATGTCTGATGTTTGACTGACCTAATTTGCAGTTGGAGGTGACCCCCTCATACTTTTTAATTTCTATCCTGGTAGCTTAAAATGTCCTCCTTACCGATAAAATGGTTATGAGTGGCCAATTTCAACAATCAGCCATCGACGCAGGACATTTATAGTGCACAAGTGTGTGCCCAAACACAGGTGCACTCTTTTATTCCCTTAACCTTATATAGCACAGAAAACCGGCGTGAAGCAGCCCCTGTGCTGTGTTTCGCCGAGTGAGTGAGGGTACCGGAGGCCCACTCGGGGGGAAGGGGACAAAAGGTTGGCAGCGCACTTGTAATTCCACTGGTGTTGCAAGTGTCAATGGGCTGCGGCAATTGCTTACCATCAGGTGATCCGCCTGCTCGCCTGCTACCTATCACATAAAAAAAAAATATCAATGGGAAACCAATGTAACACGACCGAAAAGGGGTTGGGCGCAGGATCAACAGCTTAACTTGCTTTCCAAGGCACGGGGGTGAAAGACCGCTAACTTTCAGACTTCGGCCTGAGACACTGAGAATTTCTGAAACAGAAAAACTCAGGTACATATTTTGGCCCGACCCGGGGATCAAACTCGGGATCCCTAGTGCAACTGTCGCTTTAAAGTGCGATCGACTACCGAGGCAGAGGCAGTTATGGTGGCTTATAACCAGTAATCGGATTAGGTACCTAGGTAGTAAAATTTATTTATTTAGATACATTGCAGGCTTTAAAATCTGATTGCGAAAGAAAAATGATTCCGGGCTTTGGAAGGCGCATTACCGGTCTGGACACTTTTGGTTTGATCGTTATTCAACCACCTCCCTAAATCCCTAAGGGTCTGACCAGCTTACTATCTTACACGATAAGAAAACCGCGCCCTAAGGGCTTACAAATACACACATTAGTTTAAAAATACTCTAAAAAGGTTGTTTGCGTTTATACTTTTCCAAACGCGCTGTCAGCATTTTGGGGACATTGCCACAGGGGCCTCCTCTGTTTTAATTTTTCAGTTTAGGAGATTTTTAGTTTTAGATTTCTGTTATTGTTTTCTCGTGTACTTGATATCATTTTGTCCAATAAAATATAATACCCCGGTATCTAGGTATATAACTATGAGTAAAATTATAAACTTTGTGGCACGATTCGATCTGTCTTGTTAAACTTGTATTGGTCATCGCGTTTGAAGTTATTTATTAGTTGTTAACTACTGCAGAATAAAGGTATACTATCCTTTTAATAACTTTGAGTTTATTATCGCTATATGACAGAGACTAAAAATGCTCCAAGAAAATATATTTGGGGAACTAACGGAGTATCCATGTTTTATAACCAATGAGGACCATTTCCTTCCAGGATTGGCCTTTATGTAATGTTGTAATATTTCTCTAATTCTATTTATAAGTAAAAAAAATAATAATTGTACAATTATCAAAAAGTGTTAAATCTTTGCTCATCTGTGCTATGGAATACGAATTAAAAAAAGGTTACGGAAAAACTCGCCCGCCCGTATATTACATTTTTTTTTTGTTTGTCACTGCTCTAACCTATGTTCATCAACATCTTTTTTTCGTTTACTAGGGTTAAGTCAGTATTATCGTTACAAAAATATTGGTTAGGTAGGTAACAACAGTGACCGGCCAAAAAATCTTAAAATTTACGGACGAGTTTTTTTCGTGCGAGTTTTCCCCTAACCCTTAAAAAAACCTTGTCAATTTCTGACAACCAAATAATTATCAAATTTTTATTTCCAGATCACGGCTCTCAACAATGGATTCACCAAAACTAGTCGCCCTTCAAATTCTACTATCCATCTTACTTTTCAAACAGACACATAGTTTGGAAGACGGCTACGTAAGATACGTCAAAGATGGCTGCTTTATAAAAGGAGAAGCCTTATCATGTGTCAAAGTACAAAGCTTTGAAAATCGCAAAGAAAACCCTATTTGGTGATAACTTCTACAACAATGAAACTATCAAAGCAAATCATATGATCAGCTTCGTACCTTTAGATGAAGAGACGATACAGAAGCTATCAGCTGAGGAGAAGGTTGATCAGCTGGTAGAGCCTAAAGGGTTTATGTCAGAATGGGCGGAGCTAGCCAAGTATTTTATGAAGCTGATGAAAAACTTCTTTAAAGTGAAAGGGTTAAGAGTCAATTTGCCAGAAGGTGCGAGGACTATTGAAGATGAAGATGATGTTGAAGGTAAGTCAGATTAAGGTGATATTAGTGCTTTTATAGGAGTAAATTTATGGCTGAGAGATTCAGCCACAACCAAAACACAAGCGTACTCTGTCGTGTGACGTGTATTCCTAGAGAATTTATTCTCATGAGACCAATTTTGTTTTCCAAAAGTATTTAATGATTTTATTCGTCATCAGGTAGCCGTATTTTTGACAAATGAACCGTTTTGAATTTGGTTGGAAAGAAATCCTATTTCAGTTCAACCTTTTACCGTTCTTAAAATAGCTCCTTAAATATTATTTCAAGAAACATTTTCAAACGTCAATTAAGCATCTATGAAAATACTGAAATGCTTTTAACACAGATAAATATCTCAAACCATATTCAAAAGGTAACCCGTATCTTATTATCTTCTAATTAAGGGGATGATTAAACCTTGAAAAGAGGTACAAAACGAATTAGATTTAGATAAAACATTATCCTTTCCTAATTCTGGCAAATCTAAGGGCTAAATATACAAAGTGATATCGTTCATTTAGAATTTGAATATAAAATCAGCGCTTAATATTAAAGTGGGATATTAACTTTGTATCTAACGGTATTGAAGTAGTAATAATACGATAGAACTGGGTGTTGGAACCAGTTTGACCTATCTGGTTTCCATTAGTTTGGGACCAGGACAATGTAAGTGTTAATGTCTCAATTTATTTATTTTACTTAATTATAAATTAAAAGATCCTTAGCATTCAAACAAATTACGTTAACAGTTGAAACAGCTACTTCAATAAAATTAAAAAGCTCTAAATGGAAATACGTGCATTTGTATTAACTTAAGCAAGTTTAATCCTTTATAACTTTAAACTATTTAATTTGGATGTTAAGCCTTTTTTCGTTAAATTTACATTAATTCTCAACTCGTAAGTTTCTAGTTAGCTTTGATGTGAGTTTCTTTATCTCTTGGGTAGTAAAACTTTAAGGCTATTTGTATTGACATTTTCTTTTCACGAAACGCAGCCTTAATATCGTACTACTCTCGCTCAGCTCCATATTAGAGGAATCAAATGAAAATATGAAATGAATAATGAATATTTTGTGGTCACGGCTATCTTTAGTTGGTGGCCATCTTTTCTACCTTTGAACACTCCCGACTTTTATAACTTACAAACAAAATGTTCCAAAACGCGTCATCCGTTCGGAAGCTACGACGATGCCACAGATAGACATACACACACAGATAGACAGACAGACACTTAAACATCCCAGTGTTTTTGCATCGGGGGTTATAAAGATAAAAAGTCGTTGACATCAACAAAGATGGGTGATTCTCAACGAGAAGTGACTTACGTGTTAGTTCATAAATCCGTATTCCTCTGATATTGAGAAATATTACAATATTCCTAAAAGAAGCTTTCTATGTGATTGAAAAATTTTATGTTCCGATTATAATTTCGGAGGAATGTAGATCTAAAAACTGTCACGAAAGTCACATCCCGATGAGAATTACCCAGATCAAATTCACTTCTTTGAGAATCTTGAATGTTCATAAACTCAAACGAACTTTTCATACCTTGTCAACCATTCACTGAGAAAGAAAATGATTTCGCTCTAGGTACAATTAATTTTTCAAACGAACTTTGTAACAAAAGAACTATTTTTACGAATTTCATAACGTTTCATTTTTGTAAGAAAAATGTTTTTGACAACCTTTTAATTTCACTTTTCCATAACAATTTGCTACTGAAATTTATACAGACGAATAGTCTCAGTATAAAAAGGGTTGTTTTAGCCGAAAATTTACAATACGTGGGCGGTTTATGTAGAAAAGTTTCCAAAGTATTGTTACTTATGTGACACTTTCTAAGAAAACAGTCGGTATTAGGGCCACATGGTGCCCTCTACCGTTTTTCGGTCTTTGAATTATGAACAGAATCCATAAATAGGTTTATAAGCTCTGTTTAAGGCGGGTAGCACACTGCCAGAGTCGAGGCGGAGTCGAGGCACAGTCGAGGCGGTGGTGTGATATAAGAATCGAGGCGGAGGCGCAGAGCATCGTTTACACCCATTCAATATGTCGTCGTCAGAAGACAATGACTAAATGGCGGCGGGGTCGGGGCGGCGGCGAGCCGCGCGCCCGCGCCGCGTCGCCGACTCGACCCTGCACCTCCGCCGTCTCGACTGCGCCGCGACTCTGTTAGTATGCGTTGACCTATTTGATTGTATAGAAAAGTCAGAGGCGGTGCGCCTCTTGAACGCTTCCGCCTCGACTCTTGAGTGTGTGTGCTACACGCCTAAGACATATTTACTTAAAATACAGCTATTTATATACAAACCCTTTTTATGTTCGAAAATGTATAGTAGAGCTACGCATGTCGTGGCAACCTACTTATATAATTAAGTCTCCACTAAGAATAAATACCAACTGCGTTAGTCTTATGATTTTAGTAGTCGTATGCCTTGTTGATTGTCCTAATAACCAGATCAGGGGTTCTGTGGATGTACACAGTCTCTCGCTAGCACAATTCAAGTGGAGAGCGAAGGAATTGCTAGGGTCTGTTTGGCCCGTGCGGCTCTATTCGTATACCTTCCTTTTATTTATTTTTAATCAAATAGCATAAGTAACATTAATTTCTAATTAAGTAATTGTTTTTTCGTCTGTCACATATCACATAAAAGTCGGTCGCTTTTGGCAACAATCGTTGCCACAATTTACTACTGTTCTTTAATAAGCAAGGAAGCAGATAAAAAACATGGCTTTCAGATAAGATGGAAAACCAAAGCTCGATGTTTTCACAAATACCTTATAATAAAGACAATCGTCTTCGAATTCCATTAAAAATTAGGTCAAGTTGCTTTAACGTCAGATCACGGATGCAAATCTTTCCACTTATTTAAATATTTCACAGTCCATTTCTCTGAATCGATAACATAAATAATCGCAATCATTTTCCAAATCACATTTCCGATTTGATTTCTGATTTTGTTCCACTCGATGAATTCAATAATAATTTGCTGAGAAAGTGAAATCGCATATGAAAACCGCGTTTTTATCACATACTGTGAAAGTAAATTGGAACGTAAATGAGAAATTCTAAATAGATTTTGTAATATATCTTTTTGGTGGAAGTCATTGAGGTAAACGCGCCATTTGTGGTCACCCGCAGTTGTGACTAAAGTAAATAGAGCAAAAAGACTGACCGCAGTATCCGTTTTAGTGTTTTCCCTATTAGGGTTAGGTACAACACGTCGACAAACGTGCGTTTCTACTGAGCTGGTTAGAAATTTTACGAGAAAATGTGACGTGCTCAATTTTTTAGATATCGATTAAAAGTAGACCTAAAATTTTTCTTCTTTATAACAAACTAGTGGCCCGCCCTCACTTCGCTTCGGGACCGTAATTCAGAAATTAACCAATAGATGGCGCTGTGTCCAATTACATCGCGCAGGCGTTTCGTGTTTTAGGTTTACCTATAAGCCTTGTCGTTGTCTATAGAAGTCTTTATAAATAGTATAGAAGATGGTGACGGGCTCATTTTTTAACTTTTAAGTTCTTTTTAGATAACGGTCAAGACTAGACCTAAAATATTTCTTCTTTATCACAAAACTATTGGCTCACCCTTACTTCGCTTCGGTACTTAACTTTGGCTAGTACCAAAAGATGGCGCTGGGAGCCGATTATATCGCGCAATAGTTTCGTGTTTTTGGTTTACCTCTTGAGATCAACATCTCTATAAATAGTATAGATGGAGTCGTAAGTTATAGATATAGTATAAAAAAATGCTAAAAAAGAAATAAATAATAGTAGATTTACGCAACATCTCATACATTGACCTGACTCCGTATTAAGTAGCTTAAGCACTTGTATTATAACTGCCGTTATGTTACTATACGGATAGTAAGGGGTATATTTGGGATTCATAATTTTATGAATTAATTAGTTTTTTTGTTTGTCCATTATAGTTGACGATGACGAGTTTGACAAAGGCCCGGGCTTTAAGGAGAGATTTCCTGGAAATAAAGGTTAGGTTTTAACATTAATACTGTTCTAGTTTGTACATAAGTAGTGCACATACTTATGAAAGCACTGTATTTAAGTAACTTGTTCATAGATATTGAATAGAAGAATCAGCTTATACGCATGCCCCACTGCAAGGCAGAGGCCTCCATCATAGAAATCTAGTAATTGCTTCTTCTTCTTCTTCTTTGGGTGCCTCTTCAATCCTGAAGGTTGGCCGTCAGTTTCTTGAACTTCTCCCTATCTTTTGCGAGATTGAATAGTTGTTCTACGCTGGTGATTCCGGTCCACTCCCTTATAATTACGTAGTCACGACTTTTTCCTCCGCCCAGGACGCCTCTTCCCTTCAAATCTTCCCATCATTATGAGTTGGAGTAGACTATACCTATCATGTCTTAGCACGTGACCGAGGTATTCAATCTTCCTCTTTTTGATGGTCTTCAGTAATTGCTACTGTGATGAAATTAGTAAGTATGTGTGATGTACCTATTAGGTACAGGGCCGTGATCTCAGGGTCCCGGTTCCGAATCCAGGGTTAAGCAAAAATATGTTTCGTCGAATTTTTCGAACATAGCTTGGGTTAGTGATCACATCACCAATCCGCATTAGGCAAGCGTGGTGGAGCCTAATCTCATCATAGTAGCGATGACTTGATTTCTGTGATGGAGGCCTTTGCTCTGTAGTGGGATAGTACATAGGCTGATACTTTACTTTTATATTTTTAACAGACAGACAGATACAAGAAAGAATTTATTGGACAAAATAATATGGAAAAACAAGAAAACAATAACTAGATAAATAGATAGATAGATACTATTTATTGCACAACACATTACAGAACTTAATGCTAATAGTAATTTCCAAATACAATATCGGCGGCTTTATCGCTAATAGCGATCTCTTCCAGACAACCTTTGGGTAGAGGAATAATGCAGTGAACTAGAATCTAAAGCTAAGATAAACTACCAAAAAGAAATGCTGGTAGCATTACCTCCTTGGTTAGCAATGAAAATTCGCTGGGCGGAGTAGCTGCCAGCTTTTGGGTCTCATGTGACTTCAACTAAGACAGACAGATTAAATATTATTGAGTCCCGCTTTTATCCTTTGGCTATTATTAATGTTAGTCTAAAAATCAATAACGTCAGCAAATTATATTTTAATTGATTTCGGAATTCCTTCGATGTTGAATCCAAAACATTGGCTTATCTCTTTCCTATTGTTTAAAATTGATTTTATCAAGTTAAGCTCTTTTGAAATTCCAAAAGTTAAAACGACCCATCAAGAGATATTCGTTCCTTTGATCATTTTCGTATAATCTCTAGATACACAATATAATGAATGCGTTTGGGAAAGTGATGATAAACGGCGATGTTAAGATATTTTTAATTCCGGAAATGCGGTCATTAATTTTTAATTTTGGCCCCAATAATAAATTTATCTTCTGTATCTGTACTATTTATAAAGAGACAAACTCCATAGACATCGACAAATCTTATAAACAAACCGAAAAAGCAAAACACTAGCGCGTTGCATCGACACCCAGCGTCATCTATTGATAGGAATTTGAACTACTGTCCCGAAACGCTGTGAGTGCGGGCCACTTTGTTATTTGGTAGAATGAATGAATGAAAACTTTTTTTGACACAAAATCACACACAGTACACAATAAAAAAATACACAAAAAAAAGACAAGAACAATAAAATGTATGATGATATTTATGCGCCAAATAGGCGCCCGCTCAGCAAATTGTCGGTGCAGGTCCGAGTGACCTGCCCCGACGCTGGTTTTCAGCGGCTACCTTGTAATACTATTATACACCTGTTCCATTGTATTAGTAGGATAACCGACTTCTCTCAAAACCCAAATATTTTACACAAACCGTTTTAATTACTCGGTCACTCATTGACCCAATGGTCCGTAGGGTGTGAAGAATCAGCAACTTAATCCATTAACATCAGGTCGCTAAGGGGTCTGTAATTAGCCTGGAACGTGGGACCCGGTGATCGGAACTAAAGTGGATAATCGAAATTGGACGGTAGGTTAAAGGGTTACGGTACTCTTTACTGTAAACAGGTGTTGGTGGTAGAAATGACTGCTTTGATCTGATTTACGCTTAAAACTCAGTCCATATTTGTAAAGTAAAGTATCAGCTTTTATACTTTTCCACTGTAGGGCAAAGGCCTCCATCTTAAAAATTAAGTCATTGCTACCACGAGTATAGTGGAATAGCTCGGGTTTCTGATCACCAATCCGCAATAGGCAAGCGCGGTGTTTATGCCATATTTGAACTTAAGTTTTTTTCTCCGGAAATTCTCAGTGTTAGTCCAGAGACTACAAGTTGGCATACTTAAAACCCCTTGACTTAGAAGCCACGTGAAGAGTTTGGTTCTGAGCGCAGAACTAAAACCTATTGGTGTCTGCTCCCGAGTCATTTAATATTATAACACGGCCAGTGCTCGTCTGGCAGAATATATCGATCGATATCGACTAATATACTTTGAAATCAATTCATGTCATCAATCAACGATAGTTATAAGTTTTGTTTAAACTATCGATCGATGTCGAATTATCCTTTTACCATCGAGGGATCGCATCATAGTAGCGATGACTTGATTTCTGTGATGGAGGCCTTTGTTCTGCAGTGTGACAGTAAATATGTAGGCTGATACTTTTGCGTTTTGTCGCCCTTGATTTATCTGGGAACATAGGCTGTAAAGTGAAATAATCATTGTGCTTTTCTTAATAACGTCACTTTTGCTTTACCTAAACCTATTTGGCATCCGCAGTGGTATCAAAACAATCTTTTCATTATTATAAATAGAGCCATCATGTTGGGCTCTAAGGCCAAAATATCAAAGCTTTAGCTTTCATCATATTTACGTCAATCAGTAATGAGATCTTTTCTTGAAAATACAACGAAAAGTACTTATTTTGATCCAAGTGGTAATGGGATCAGGGCTTGGAACGGTTTCTATTATTAGGTAGGTATTTGTAATTTCCAGATTCCTAAAATCCCATTTTAGCTCAGTTTCTAATAACGTAGGGTTTCATTTTACGTAGGGTTTTTGTAGGGTGACTGGCCGGATGGCGCATTTCCTAGTACCCTGCCTTATACGCCAAAGGTGGGTTCGATCCCCGCCCTGAATAAACATTCGTGTGATGAACACCTATGTTTGTTCAGTGCCTGGGTGTTAAATATGTATTTAAGTATCATATTTGTGATCCTCTGTTGTCTGATATCTGATACACATGTGCTTCAGCTATTTAGTACGGAGTCAGGTCAATGTATGAGATGTTGTGTGAATTTATATCGGTGGATAAGGTGTTCGCCCACAGCGCGAAAGGTCCCGGGTTCGATTCCTATTTCACATTTTCTAAGTTTTCTTGGGTCTGAGTGTTTTGGGTTGACGCCCTTAGTTTATTGTCGCCATCTAGTACTCATGGTACAGGGGTTGCCCTAGTTTGAGACCAGGTTGATAGGACCGCCTTTTGATTTAGTCTGTTTTAATAAATTTGTATTTTTTTTTAATTCCAGGTCGCGGTAAGAAGAAGAAGTTAGCCATCATAATTCCTCTCCTCACCCTCCTGACTGCCATGAAGACCAAGCTCCTTCTGATACCAGTTCTCCTCTCCGTTCTGCTGTTGAAGAAACTTCTTCTGGTCGGAGCTCTGCTGCTGCCAAGTCTTCTGAACACCTTGAAGGCCTGCAAGGTATACCATCAAACCAAACTTTTGAAGCATTTAAGATGTTTAAGCAAGCTTGCCCTGCGACAAGATAGGATGATGACATTCGAAGGCTGGCTGGTGTGGGCTGTATGAGAGTGGCCGAAAATCGGGAGCGGTGGCGTGCATTTAGGGGAGACCCATGTCCAGCAGTGGACGAGTGTGGGTTGCTGATAATGATGATGATGATGAAGCAAGCTTAAACTATCACATTTTTTATATGATAGGTGGCAGCAGGTTTAATATTGGCAGCGCTCTTGTAACTCAACTGGTGTTGCTGATGTCTATGGGTGGCGGCAACTGCTCACCATCAAGTGATCCGTTTCCTCGTCTGCCACCTTTTACATAAAAAAATAGGCCAACTACAAAACAGCTACAATTATGGGTTAAGCTGTAACTTGATTGCTTTCTACAAATTCAATGAGTAAAAATTGTAAGAAGCGGTAATTGCGAACCCATTCAATAAAAACAATAGCCCAAAAATTTTATCTTTTAAAATCGTGTATGTAGCCTTTCACCAGAAGGGCGATAATTATAACAAATCCACAAGTATTTGCGATTAGTACTGCTGTAGGTATGTAGGTGAAGAGTTCCAATCGAAACTAAAAGCACCTTAACTAACATTGTAACTCCGATGTCGTTTTAAACTGCAAATTGCTTTGGTCCCGCATTTAGTCCCAGAGCTATAATGGCAAACTACTCGGCCTGAGAACTGAATGTATCAATGGAATGGTCTTGAGCGTTTTCAAACTTTTGGGACACTGACCCTTAAATGATTTCGTCCTTTTATGGGTCTTTGAATGTTATTTTTGAGATTTTTCATGAGATAGGACGCAGAAAAGCTGAACACCTGATCTGTAAGTGATTGTTGACGCCTATAGATACCCACAACATCAGAGGAGTCACTAGTGCGCTACCAATCTTTTAGCCCCATTTACTCTCCAATTAGGCTTCCAGTACCTTAACTCACTCAGCGAAATACAGGGCAGGCGCTGTTTTAAGTCTTCTGTGAAGCCGTGGTATCACTCCGGTTGACCCCGCCCATCGATGTAGTGGTAGAATATGTAGGCTTATTAGTAGGCTTAGTGTATGTATATCAGTATCCAGTGTTAGCTGCATGCAACAAAAAGCTTCAAAGAGCTACAAGGCCGTATTAAAGTACTTCTCTACTAACAGAATGTTTTAGCAAATCCTTACTAATATTATTAATGAGAAAGTAATTCTGTATGTCTGTTTGTTACTCTTTCACGCCAAAACTACTAAACAGATTTAAATAAAATTTGGCATACAAATGGTCTAGATCCTGTGAAAGAACATAGTTGCAAAAGGGGGGTGAAATGACTATTCTACGCGTATGAACTCGCGGGTGACAGCTAGTTTATAATAATTAGAAAATACAACAACTATGGTCCATCCTGTACATAATTGCTGCAGATTACTGAAAGATTTATTATTATGTTTGTCGTTAAAACCATAACCTCGGGCAATTATGTCCCGGATTTTTGGAAGGCGTGCGTGGGGCCGAAGCCAACACGTAGAGGCCCTTTCTATTGACAATTTAATCTAAAATGAGCCCGTAATGTCCCACTTTTTCCACCTACTCCGGTCCTGGGCTACGGTAGACCAGTCTTTTTGAAAAGCGTCTAGCTCATCACGCCATCGTCGCCTCGGTCTGCCGCGAGGACGTTTTGCATTTTGGGGCATCCACTTTGTGGCTATTTTGGCCCAAAGCTCGTCTGGCATGCGACTGACGTGACCGAAAGATTTATTAATTATATTTAATGTTATTAGTGACATAACATTAAATAGTTACGTATTACCTACTTTAGATGTATTTACTTTTTTTTCATATTTTTTAATATTGAACAATACTTATATAAGTATCTATGTAATAAAACAAGTATCTATTTACCACTAATAGAAGTACAGAGACAACTTTTGTTCCAGAATAATCATTACGATCAGTAGGCGACTCCTTTAATGTACTTGATGGAACTTTCCCTGGAATATTGCTGCGAACACAGGTAAAGTTCCTGAAAGTCATTAAATTCCACTTAATAGTTGTTGTTAGTGTTCTATCGATGGTCCACTATCGATAGGATATCGATAGTAAAAGAAAAATCAGTAGTAGGTATCGATATTCCATCGATAGTTTTTTAAATTTCAATAGTATCGATATTATCGTTAGTTTCGATAGAGGAAACTTCAGAAATACTTTTGATATTATCAATACTATCAACAGTTTACATTCAATACTATCAATAGAGTCGAAAATATTGTGGTTTCTGATAATACTCAACCAATAACAAAAATACTATCGATAATATCGAAGCGTAAAACTACTATCGATAATTGGCTTAGTTTTGAATCATAAGATACTGTAAGAAATCGCAATAGTATGGATGATATCGAATGTAAAAATATTGATAGTATAGACAGTATAGGGCGTCATGAATAGTATTGCTCAAATTTTCCTATTGATATTATAGATAGTATCGATACTATTGACATTTGCAACAATATTGATAGTAGGTACTATCGATATCCTGAACCGTTTTCGAGGTCAACAATCGATAGTTTAGCAGCACTAGTACGGACTGCCACACGTTGGGTTACTTCAATCCGTTTCCTTATTGGATCATTTAGTCCAATTCAATTCGGTCCAAACTCATTTGAGTTTGTCTTCAAAGTGGAAGTCTATTGAACAAAGTTGTTTGATTTGGTTACTTCATGTGGCTGCCTGTACAATCGAGGAAATGTAATGTTTGACAAATCGTTATAATATCTTCCTAGATACACAATTCCATGCTGAGAGAGCTAAGATCCCAAAAGGGATGTAATGACATTATTATTAATTAATCATTAAGGGCCTATATGAATGAAACTAGCGCCGCCAACCTATTTACACTGATTGTGGCGAAAATACAGTATTTTTTTAGAAAACAAAACATTACAGACTTAGATAAAAGTAAATTGAATTTTTCAAGATGCAATACAATAAATAAAACACGCGAGAAGTAACAATAATGTTAATTATTGCTAAAAACGGCCACTTTTAGCGTTAGTTTCATTCGTGTAGCCCCTTTATGCGATTAATGAATCATTACTAGTTTTACAGTTCTCAGCTGTAAAGACTCCATTTGTAAAAAGCTATTGGTATTTTTGGAATGTAAAAAAAATGACTACGATACTATAGCTCGGGTTTGTGATCACCAATCCGCATTAGGTAAGCGTGGTGATAATCCAAATGCCATCATAGCGTTGACTTGATTTTTATGATGGAAGCCGTTGCACTACAGTCCGGCTTATACTTTAAAACGTATTACTACGAATAACAAAAATAAAATACCTACTACTTAGGTACATTTTGTTTTTAACTTCGACGGCAAATTTGTAATTAAAAATATTTATAGCTGAAAAACTACACATGACGGCATATGGAATTTGTGTATCTAGAATACATATCTACAATACATAAGATGTAGGTACATGCATTATTGGCTGTTTTTAAAAATACATAAATACACATACCTATGTACATAAAATGTCATTACCATTTTGCAAACCAAGTTTTATATGAGTCTTGGTTCAAAAGATGCTGCTACTTTTTAGATTAGTGACAACTAATGCTAGTCTCCTTTTTGTAATAAGGGGGTTTACGTCTTCCTTATCTGAATGTCTCGATCAGGTCTTCACTTAATTTTAGTTTTTACTTTATTACTTTTAACTTAATTGTTTTTTTTTTCTTTATTCCAGCACCACACACCCTACTCATCATATTCCTACTTCGGTTCGAACGACAACTCCGAGTTTAACTCTGACTATGGAAGCAACTACGCATACTCCTCCGGGGCTGGATACAACAAGGACTGGGCCTCAAATAGGGCCTATAGCATGCAGAAGCACCATAGGCCGACCGTTGCGCCCGTGTACATTACCGCCCCTGGGTCTGCAGCTTAGTTAAAAAAAAAACATTTTGATAATGAAAGACTGTCCACTGAACACAATCCCATTAAATCCATAAGATAGCGTATAAATAGTAACTGTAAAATATCAAAAAGGGAATTAAGGCGGCGCTAATTGTTAAGTACATTGTATAATACTTACTGCTAGACGTGTCAGCTGCTATGCTGAACGCAAAAATCTAAAAAACTATCTCATACGTTGACCTAACTCCGTGCAACAGACTTGTGTTACGGGTATAAGACAACAGATGATCACAAATTAATAAAAAACTTAAATAGGTACATGTATGTATTACACCCAGACACTGAACAAACAAGTGTTCATCACACGACTGTTGTCCAGGGTGGAGATTCAACCCAAGACCTTGAGCGTATGCTGTCAATATTTGTATTGACTTTTTTTTTGTTTTTGATGAATTTCAAAGTTTAGTTTGCTAAAACCCAACTAAATTCACCAAATTATTAACGGACCCTATGATGTACTACGGTTTTACCCGGTATACGGTTTCTTAAGGGTCTCTCCTATATCAATTACTATATTGAGACCGTTCCAATCAGCTTAAATTAACTTTGAATATTGCAAAACCTTCATTATAAGATTCAGTTTTAATATACCTAGATATCGTGCCAAATTTGCCAAAAAAAAATGTAACTAACGTACAAAAAATAAGTACCTAATACACACAAATATTAGTTCTGAAGTAAACACTTATAAACCACTACCCGACTCAATTCTGGAATTTAAAAAATAATGCCTTTCAAAATGTAAAAGCAAATTGATTGATTTTTATTTTATTTTTATGTATTTTTTACATTTTCCAAAAATTAGACTAGCCTTAATACTTATAGAAAAATATTGTTCACCAATTATTTGCCACCAATGAAGGCTCTGTTTGCAAAGAAGCGCAAAATTTAAAACCAATTATTACTAATAGCTTAGGGTCGAAAATGGAATACTACATTTTATTTTCGCTCTAGACGGTATATTCGAAATTTAAAATTATATATAGCTGTAAAACTATTAATGACACCGATTTTGAGATCACTTAATCAAAGGATTTCAGTATAGAATTGTGTATAGAGAAATAATATTATACATAGATGTTTTATTTCCAAATATGTTAACGTCTACACCTAAGCAGTATTTTCTCTACGATAAATGTAAGGAAAAATTAATCTCTTATTGACTGATTGTTTAACCAACCTAGCATTTAACTTAGGTACTTACTACGCTGACTCAGCGATCCAAGGTGGGTCTCGGGCCTCCGACATCAAAGTTCGCCATTTTGTTCCGTCCTGTGACAATTCCAACCAATCATGCACGTTTAGTGTTTTTAAGGCCCTTGGTGACTTCGTCCCTCCAGCGATATCTTGGACGCCCCACAGGACGTCGTCCCGTTGGTCGTCCCAGCTCTTTTGGTTGCTCGATCCTCTCCCATTCTCTCTATGTGTTCGAGCCAGCGTAGTGGGGTAGCATTTAATAAACAAATACAAATTTTAGAACGTAATAATTTATTTTAATTTAAGTTATTTATTGAAACATAGATATTAATTAGCATTAATTTAAATTATCCCAAGTTCAAATATTATTTATTAAAATGGAAAGGGTATTTAACTGTACGAAATCGTTTTAAGTTTTTTTAATGAAATGCATTTTAATTCAAACTTATGCCTTTTATTTCCCATAGAAAACTATACTATTTATAAAGAGATAGGTAATTTATATTGAAAACCACAAGGCTTATAAAAGGCGTATCAGTGAACATTTACATTACATCCCTTTTGCCACGTACTCTATCAACCATTCTGAACAACATTTGTTTTACGACTTTTTGAAATTCATCGAAAAAAATTTCGATTCCCCATACAAAATGACCAAGTCACGTGGTTGAAATACCGTCTCTGAGTGCGGCAGTTAGATAGCTAACGGCACACAATCTCATAACAATGTTCAAATCAATGAACTTTATATTCGTTCATACATTTCTGAGAAAATTAATATGTGGTAGGTAATACCAAAAGAATTTCTTACTTGAACAATTTTACGTATGAACAATATTTCGGCTTATAACTTTTCTCGTTATCTATTTTGCGTAGAAAATTACCTTTCTTCAATATTCTTTGTATTGTTGAACTTGGCGGTAAACTCTGCATGTCTGTAATATTACTACTTGACTTTCTTTTTATAGGGTTTTATTTTAATAACATCCTTGTTTAGGCATCCGTAGTCATCTCTTTATTTTATTAACTAGCTTTTGCTCGGGTTCGATCCCCGGGTCAAGCAAAAGTATGTTTCGAATTTCTCGAACATAGCTCGGGTTTGTGATCACCAATCCGCATTAGGCAAGCGTGGTGATTAACCCTAATCCCATCATAGTAGCGATAACTTGATTTCTATTATGGAGGCCTTTGCCCTGGAGTGGGACAGTATAATATAGGCTGATACTATGTACTACTATGTACTAATCTTCATTTCATCGTTTTCGTCTTTATAACCGAGGGAGGGAGGGAAGTGGCAGTGGGCTGGTCACATTAGCCGCAGAACTGACAACCGTTGGAGCCGTAAAGTCCTTGAGTGGAGACCGCGACTCGGGAAACGTAGATAGTGTTGAATGCCCTGCGACAAGATGGGATGATGACATTCGAAGGCTGGCTGGAGTGAGCTGGATGAGAGTGGCCGAAAATTGGGAGCGGTGGCGTGCATTCGGGGAGACCTATTTCCAGCAGTGGACGAGTGTGGGTCGCTGATGATGAACCGAGGGAGAGAACCTCCAACCTAGCTTGACTGGAGTGATACCACGGTCGCACAGCAGTCCGGCGTGAAGCAGCGCTTGCGCTGTGTTTCGATGCGATAATCATTGCATTGGGTAAGAAGCACCTTAAATATTGTTTTCCATCAGGTGACCCGTCTACTCGTCTGCCACCAATCACATAAAAATAAGAGAGCCATCAGTCGTTAAATCACAAGGACCAAAATTAATGGCCCTCTGGGAAATTCAATCCACAAAGACAATTCGGTTAAATCCACATAAAACTGCACGAAAGAGTCAACTTAAGCTTCTATAACAGTTTACTGAAAGTCTGTCAGTAATATTATAGCTTTACCATCAAATTTTTATGGTCCTTTTTGTAGAGATACATCTCGACTGCCCGTACAAAATGAACAAGTGAATTAACTAACTTTGTATGAAAAGTTGATTTTTGGCGTTCACACGGCAAAACTGACATAACTCGCAGATGAAGCAACTTATCTCGCTACTGTACATATTGAAGTGTAAATCGCTTTTAACCACGTCTTCCACCAATGATTTTAAAACAATTTTTTTCTATGATTTTTGAAAATTTGCATTAAAATATTCGTTATGGCGTTCACACGGCAAAAACGACTTAACTCGCAGATAAACCAACTTAACTCGCTACTCTACTTATTGAAGTGTAAATCGCTCGATAAAGCGATGAAAATATTCACAGATATACCCTGTATAAATCACAGGGCTAGTGAACCAAATAAGCTCTTGAACCACTTTATTAGACTTATTCGTAGTTGTAGATCGTAAAATTTGATATCTTACTTGAATGGATTTTTATTTTATTGACTCAATGTAATGGGAGATACAGTACCTATATTGTGAGCTAAGGCAATATCTGTCCTTGTTTCCGAAAGCTGACTACGCACACATATTTTACTGAAATAATGAATCAACACGAAGTCATGATTTTGTCCATAGTTCGAACAAGTACTTAAGTCATTAAAAGAAATAAAAGCTAAATTAGGTATACACATTATTTACCACCGAGCTAAATTTCAAAAAATCCTGGTCTATAAGTAGATATCTATGTTCGAAATCAAACCTACTATCTGCATGGAAGGCACGCTATTTCCCACAAAGTTACCGTAGCTCATGTGTCTGCGCAAACACTTGTATGCTAAAATGTCTTGCGTTCTTTGTAACTGATCGTTGAATGCCCAAGTTGTCGGGCAAAAGCCCATGATTTTTTTGGTTATAGGTACTTAGGAAATTTTGTGCAACTGTTCCTGTTCTGTATGTTGTTATAATTAAGTTATTATGTTCTGTTTGTTGTTGTTGTGTAGGTATCTATTTTTTGTGATCAATGAATGTAAATGCTTACTTTACATTGTGTGATTATCAGTTTTCCAGCGAATGTAAATATAGCGAAATGATGTTTTGCTTTGCAAACACCATAGGCGCTAGTAAAGGTATACAGGGTGTATCTGTGAACACTTATGTAAGTACATCCTTATATGCAGGTATTCTACCAACGAAGCTGTGCAACATTTGTTCTATGACTTTTGGAAAATTTATTTACAAAAATTCAACTTTTCATACAAAAATGGTCACGTGACATTGTAATTTTGTATGTGGAATCGAAAAATATTTCGATGAATTTCGAAAAGTCGTGGAATAAAATTAAATGTTGTTCAAAATGGTCTAAAAAGTAACTCAGAACTTACTAAGAAAAGTGACAGACTCAGAACTAGGCTACTGATGACGTGACGAGTAAATTACGAGTATTAAAGTGAAAATATAAGGGTTCATCGTGAACTCCAGGGGGCCAATTCTCATGCACTTGACATTCGAAGTTCATACATTCGTCTATACTTTCAAATTTGACTTCAATGTCGTGTGCACGATTATTGCAGACCCCTAAAGAGACACGATGTTTTATAACAAATAAGTTTTGTAATAATTGTCAAGAAGATTGTGGTGAATGGGTAGTGTAATTTAATTTATTTTTCTATTTTATTTATGATTTTTTATGTTTTGTGATTAATTTTATTTAGACGAGGATTTCATTTTTTATAATTTGAATGAAATTGTTATAATAAATTATAAATTGTCAAGATATATTGTTATGCTGGAATTAACTACTTTCAATTTAGATTTAACTTGAATGATATTATGCGAATAAAAGTAAATTGAATACTCTCATAATATTTTAAAAGATTACGATTGTTCATTTAATCGTAAACGACTAATTGAAACCATAGTGTTGTGAATCTTTTCAGATACCTAAAAATTTTTCGAGTCTTATGTTTTTTTTTGTGACAAGTGGCAAAAGAGCAGACGGAACACCTGATGGTAAGCGATTGCAGGCATGCATGCAGGCATGCATGCAGGCATGCATGCAGGCATGCATGCAGGCATGCATGCAGGCATGCATGCAGGCATGCATGCAGGCATGCATGCAGGCATGCATGCAGGCATGCATGCAGGCATGCAACCAGGCATGCATGCAGGCATGCATGCAGGCATGCATGCAGGCATGCAACCAGGCATGCATGCAGGCATGCATGCAGGCATGCATGCAGGCATGCATGCAGGCATGCATGCAGGCATGCATGCAGGCATGCATGCAGGCATGCATGCAGGCATGCATGCAGGCATGCAACCAGGCATGCATGCAGGCATGCATGCAGGCATGCATGCAGGCATGCATGCAGGCATGCATGCAGGCATGCATGCAGGCATGCATGCAGGCATGCATGCAGGCATGCATGCAGGCATGCATGCAGGCATGCATGCAGGCATGCATGCAGGCATGCATGCAGGCATGCATGCAGGCATGCATGCAGGCATGCATGCAGGCATGCATGCAGGCATGCATGCAGGCATGCATGCAGGCATGCATGCAGGCATGCATGCAGGCATGCATGCAGGCATGCATGCAGGCATGCATGCAGGCATGCAACCAGGCATGCATGCAGGCATGCATGCAGGCATGCAACCAGGCATGCATGCAGGCATGCATGCAGGCATGCATGCAGGCATGCATGCAGGCATGCATGCAGGCATGCATGCAGGCATGCAACCAGGCATGCATGCAGGCATGCATGCAGGCATGCATGCAGGCATGCATGCAGGCATGCAACCAGGCATGCATGCAGGCATGCATGCAGGCATGCATGCAGGCATGCATGCAGGCATGCATGCAGGCATGCATGCAGGCATGCATGCAGGCATGCATGCAGGCATGCAACCAGGCATGCATGCAGGCATGCATGCAGGCATGCATGCAGGCATGCATGCAGGCATGCAACCAGGCATGCATGCAGGCATGCATGCAGGCATGCATGCAGGCATGCATGCAGGCATGCAACCAGGCATGCATGCAGGCATGCAACCAGGCATGCATGCAGGCATGCATGCAGGCATGCATGCAGGCATGCATGCAGGCATGCATGCAGGCATGCATGCAGGCATGCATGCAGGCATGCAACCAGGCATGCATGCAGGCATGCAACCAGGCATGCATGCAGGCATGCAACCAGGCATGCATGCAGGCATGCAACCAGGCATGCATGCAGGCATGCATGCAGCATGCATTTTTTCTGTCACGGCTCCGGCGCTGCAAGGCTTCGGCGGTCCCACGCGAGCTTATCGTCGCAGATGATTCTCGTTCGTCACCGCAGCCTCGGCTTATTGGCCGGCTTCGCCGGCCAGCCTCAGCCGCGGTGGCGAGCAAAAACCACCTGCTCCTCAGCTCGCGGGCCGCCTCGCCCTTCCGCGCCTACGCGGGTTTGAATTACACTCTAGGGGTAGGGCAGACAAGACTACGTGGAGTCGGTTTTGCAGCGATTCGCTTCTGTCAATACATTTTGTAGCGCAAAATTAAACACTAAATAAACCTATTTCTCGTTTACAATAACAGGAGAAAGGTTACTTCGATCTTTAATATGTCTAGAATAAAAAATATTGTAAGTAATACATTTGTAAATGAAAAGAGAGCTTTTGAAATCGGCTATTAGTTTTTCTGGAAAATGAAACATATAAAATAAATTTATGCATACAATGTTTTGTCAAAAAATATATCTTCGATTCAAAACTTCGATATACCGTTTTCGAAGTTATGAAATTCGAATAATGAAGTTTCGAAAGTAAGATAGGTTACCGCTATAGACACCTGCAACACCAGTAGAGTCACAAAGGCGCTGCGAATACCTTCACCCCCAATCAACCCCCTATCTCCCCAAATAGGCCTCCGGTACTACGAAACACAGCGCAGAAGCTACTTGACGCGGTCTTCTGTGATGCCACGGTATCACTTCAACTGGGCCAGTTTCATGCCAAAGTGTGGCTCTCCTATGATAATGTAATCTGTTTTCCATGTGTTCATTATGAGACTCTCATACTGTCATGTAGCTCGTGGGAGAGTCACGCTTCAGGTTGAATATATACGAGTATTTCAGTCAAACCGGTCCATTTACACTACAGCGTCACCAAAACTGGCCAAATGTGCATGAGGATCACTTAGATTATTCAATTATCGTGACGTCACCAGGCTATGTAAACGAATTCTGACAGATGATCCGATCAGTTTACTTACAGTTGACTTAACAGCTAACTTAAGAATAAATTGCAAAGAATTGCTATACCAAAAATAAAAAATATTAACAGCGAATGACTCGTCCACGTTTTTTTTTTTTTATGAAGATTGGCAGCTTACTATAACCTATGTCCATGCTATTTCGTGGTAAGAAAGAATTGAAAACTTTGGATCAAATATTCAAATTCATTTAGATCTCTCATTAACTCCTTACGATTGCGTTTAGCGTAAGCTATCTCAATAACGTTTTCAGATTTTTCACACAAGAATTAAAAAACTCTATTTAACTAAATAAAGACTCGAAATTTCCCATCACTAATAGCGTGTTCAGCGCGATACCGTTGCACATAGCGTGACGACTAATACATACCTAAGCGTATCTTAAAAAGCAGTAAATAATACATTAAAAAAAAACTTTCATACTACCAATCACTTTTGACGCAAAAACGTGTTTGAAATTACGTAACGGTTTGAAGAAGTTATATCGCATATTAAAAGCTAGATATTTCACTCATGTATTCTATTTCTGTGTAATAAAGATTTTCTTTATCTATCTACATATCTAGTGAACAAGCGTACCGCTGCTCCGCTCGCATGGAATTCGGTTTACCATTCAATTTTTTTTTTCAAAATGAATTGTACCCTTGTCATTGCTTACGACGTCATGCGTCAAACTAAACCTTTTTGGGTCTTTTATGTGTAGGTGGAAGAAGAGCAGATAATTTTATGGTAAGCGATCGCCGCCGCCCAAAGACACCTGCAACACCAGTAGAGTCACAAGTGCGCCGCACCCTTTATCTTAGTCCGAGCCGAGAGAAGTTATACTTTCTGGAGACCAATTCTCGTGCACTTGACATTGAAGTCGAATAAGAATTTGAATGGACAAATGTATAAAATCTCTAAATTCGACATGAATGTCGAGTGCCCGAGGACGGCCTATCTGGCCATTATGGAGCGTGATGATGAAGTCACATTATAGTTGCGATGATCTGATTTCTATGATAATTATTAAGACCTTTATGCTGCAATGGAACAGTATATAGGCTGATATTTTAGTCATAACTTCGCTTGGATTGTCTCTAATAGTTGTCGTAATAAATAACACAGTATTCCAAATTTTTTGGCTTTTTATTTCGATGTGACAGCGAAAAAATGCGCCAAAATCAGGCATTGGTATTTGATAGAAAACATTCGACGGTTTTACCTGGAAATCGTAATTTTTAGACGACATGCCGTACGTAACAAACTTTGGTAAATAGAATTACTGCCCTACGCCAAGTGTAATTTGTAACGGGGACATAACACTGTTACTTACGAAATAAAGTACTTACACGAAGGTAATGGGTAGACGGAAAAAGGTCAAACAAATTTACTAATAAAAACAAGGCTACATACTAAAGTTTGAGTAACTATCCGTATCTAGAACCCATCATCATGCAACCCACACTCGTCCGCTGCTGGACATAGGTCTCCCCTAATGCACGCCACCGCTCCCGATTTTCGGCCACTCTCATCCAGCTCACACCAGCCAGCCTTCGAATGTCATCCCATCTTGTCGCAGGGCGTCCACTCAAGGACACTATGGCTCCAACGGTTGTCAGTTCTGCGACCTAGAACCCATAGTTTCATTATAAAACTTGTTCCCAAAATGGTTAACAGATGGCGTTGTACGTTTTTACATGGCGCATGCATTGTTTTTACAATTGACAGGCCGGATGGCACATTTGGTAGTGACCCTACCTCATACGCCAAAAGTCGTGGGTTCGATCCCCACCCTGGACAAACATGCGTGTGATGAAAATTTGTTTGTTCAGTGTCTGGATGTAATATATTATGTATTTAAGTATTTTTTTTGTGTTTCCTCTGTTATCTGAAGTCCGTAACTCAAGTGCAATAGCTACTTAGTACGGAGTCAGGTCAATGTATGAGATGTTGTGCGAATTTATTTATTTACTAGTGGCCCGCCCTCACTTCGCTTCGGGACAGTGGTTCAAGAATGAACTAATAGATGGCGCTGGGCAATGATTACATCGCGCAAGCGTTTTGTGTTTTCGGTTTACATGTAAGCCTTGTTGTTGTCTATAGAAGTTATTCCTTTATAAATAGTTTTTTTATGAATTCTCTAAGAGTTCATACATCAACCTTTAATTCTATGAATCGACGAGAGATTGTACGTTTTTACATCACGCATGCATTACCTACGTGATTTTAATTATTCTTAAACTAATAAGTACTTAATCAAGTTAATCTATGAATATTAATGACATGTATTGTTGTATGAATTTATAATTTTATTGAAAACTTTTAAAGCTAATACTTACTCTAAATTGTTGTTAATATATTCTACGTGTAATTATAAGCACTTTTGTTGTTTTATGATGAAAATAGTATAGTTAATAATGTAAGTTAATGAAACTGCAAACGAACGCGCCTTCTGTGAGGCCGTGGTATCACTCCGGTTGAGCCAGCCCATTCATGCCGAAGCGTGGCTTTCCCACGGTTAACTGCATAAAAGAAGTAAGTACCTACCTATGAGATTAATTAAATGGGTTTTTAATTCCATAAAATGTTGATGTTTGAGTCAGATTGCACGAACAAGATCATCTCGTTTCACTTTGTACCTCAGCGATCGTTGTTCAGTGATACACACGACCGTGAAAGTTGTGAAACTTTTGTTTTTAACGTTTGATCATAGAAACCCTCAGAGCCCCGCAGAACTGACAACCGTTAGGGTAAACGAGTTCTGGAGTGGAGACCGCGTCTTGGTAAACGTAGTGTAGGACGACCTCAGGCCAGATGGAGTGACGATCTGCGCAAGAGGGCTCTCCCGGGAAACAAATGTGCATGCTACGAATGAGAAATAGTAGATTCAGCCTTGGTAGCATGCAATTCTAGATTTATATTTTTTTAATAACAGATAATACTTTTTGTACTTAATTACTTTTATGAGGAGAAGTCCAGTCCTATTTTTAGTACTAATTCACACAGTTTACCTACCCAGTAGATTTGAGTTAAATGCTACCTTTTTCGTGCGAGTTATTCCAAACAGTGAGAGTTACTCAACTAGTTGACTCGCTATATAAGAACTGCAGTGTTAGCGGGCCTTCCGTCAGGGGAGGGACGTGAAGTAAGGTGCTTCAACCTATACTCATGTCTCCTCCCCACCCTGGCGATGAGGGAGTGTCACTGGAGTTTAGTTGGTATGCCTCGGGCAGCTGCCGTAGAAGCAAAAACCATTGAAAGATATACACTTTCATATACGGTTTGAAGTTCAACTCGATATCTTTACGCACTTGCGAAATACTATTCCAATCTTTTTCTCGAAATCTGCCATCTATCACATAGGTAAAAATTTTAATAATAGCTTGGTAATCCTGCTCTGTTCTGTCTGCTCTGCTTGGTGTTGATGATCTGCGCAAGAGGGCTGGCTGGAGCTGGATGCGAGTAGCCGAAGATCGATCAAAGTGGCGAGCATTTGGAGAGGCCTATGTCCAGCAGTGGACTGCAATAGGCTGATGATGATGATGAATCCTGCTCTTAATACACTGACAAACTTAGAAAACAAACTAAGAAAGATTCAATCGTGGGAGAGCCACGCTACGACAGTAGGTAATGGGCCGGCTTGACCGGAGTGATACCACGGCCTTACAGTACACCAGCATAAAGCAGCGCTTGCGTTATTTTGCCGAGTAAGTGAGGGTACTGGAGGCCCAATCGAGGGGATGGTGGTTGAAAGTTAGAAGCTCTCTTGTGACGAGTGCTTCTAACTTTGATGTTGATGTTTATGGGCGGCAGCCAATGCTTACCATCAGGTGATCCGTTTGTTCGTCTGCCATGTGATAGACACACGAAAATAAAAGATAGACTAACAAAGTGATCTCATATGTGCTCCGTTTTTTCTTTTCATGTGTTCTAAAAAGTGATCAAACGTCGAGAAAATGAGTTTTCCATACAATTTTTCTGTATGCCCCAAAGGGGTTCCATAAAAGCTTTTCCCAGCCCGCACATTGTCCGCTGTTGCATTGTCCGCTTTATTCACCCAACACAATACGCCAGCAATGGTTATAAGTATTTATACGTCTCAAACCTGTTCTGATCTGATATTCTGTTTTTCATACCATACTATATAAATACTTCAAATACGTTTATATGAAGTATTTGTATAATGCAACGCGAAAATTTAAAAACATACCATACTATATACTTGCAGACTCACTTCGTAGAATTCGATAGGGTTCGATTCTCTTAGGGGATGGTTTTTTCGATCCGTAGTTACCTTTTGGTTAAATTGACTATAGTCTATATTGACAACTGGTTGGAATTGGTCAATATAACAACAGCTTATTGGTTGGAATAATATGAGTAGGTATTGGTTAACATTTTGGTTAAATTGACTACCTTTAGTCTACTTTGACAATTGGTTGGAATTGGTCAAAGTGACAGCTTATTGGTTGGTGGAATATGAGTATTGGCTAAGCTAACATTTGTTTCAAATTCTTTTTCTGTCGTAGATTTTTGACCATTGGTTACTGTTTAGCAATAAGTTCAGTTTAATAACGGTTCAAAAAATGTGTCTTGAGGCACAAAATAATCATGAACTGTGAAGAATGAATGACGGCAATCGCTTACCATCAGGTGATCCGTCTGCTCGTCTGCCACCTATCTAAAAAAAACTTTAAAGTTTGGTACCTAGCGCACTTGTTGCAATCGTCACACCAATATTATTGCCGATTGCAACAAGTGTTTTTTTTGTGCTTGATACAAATTGATACGGCTGGTGTCTGGTCGGCGAAAAAAAATACGCCAACTGTAAGATGTTTTACATTGTTGTACATCATACAGATGAAGTCATCCACAACCGTCACCACATTAATGAGAGAACGAGAGTACGCCGCGGACAGAATGCATAAATAAAACACATTACATCGGGGAAAATCGTCTTAAAAAAACTTTCGTGTCACCGCCATCTTAAAAATAGCGTGTGGAAAGCAGCCGCAAATATCACGCGATCGAATACCGACTCGCAATTATCGATCTATTATGTATGTAGCGAGAATAAACATGAGGTAAGAATAAAGAAAAACCGATTGAAAAGTCGAATTTTAGTCGCCGCAAGCGAGCGCGAGTTTTTATCGAGTTCGTTTCGATTGTTTTTTTGATTTATCGATTACAGTGCGTGTGTCGAAAAAATTGGAAGTGCTTGATTGGTAACGGGAAAGGATTGGTGGATACGGTATTAATCAAAGGCGAAAAGGGAAAAGACGTGTTTTGACATAGGAAATGGATTGTGTTCCTTGTTTGTAATAGTCAGATAGCCAATCCATAAAAATGCAACTTACTTAAGCCAAAAGATAAGAGGTAACTAGTTTAATTTTATTTAAATTAATAATTTCATTCAACAGTTAATACATTGACCTGACTGCACTTGTGTTGCAGATATCAGACAAGAGAGGAATCACAAATAATACACTTAAATACATAGAGATTTAGATAAGAGGTGATCCGTCCGCTCGTCTGCCATCTAACACATAAAAAAGGTACTAAACATTTGTTCATACACAGCAATATTGGTTAGCTAAGCTATCGATTACTTACCTAGAGTTTACAACACAAATAAATTCATGACTTTTCTTAATTAGAACTTTTAATTGAATATTCTGTAGGATAATTAAAAGTTGTCAGACTTTTCAAATCCTGGATCATTGTCTAAGCAAAATTCTAATGAAGCCTACTAATAAGTACGCAGGACAAAAGTTCTTGTCCCAAATCCCAAAAGTTCGCGTAGGAATCACGTTTTCAGATAATTTGGAAAATAAGTTGTAAAAGGGAACGTGCCTATCTATAATACTTTCTGGATATGGTTAGGCTATTTATCGTGGAAGAGCCATGCTTTGCCATGATTGGGCCGGCTCGACAGGAGTGGTATCACGTTATTACAGAAGTCCGGCGGTTGCTTACCATTAGGTGATGCGTCTGCTCATCTGCCACCTATCATATTAAAAACTAGTGAGAGCGAGCCATGACTGTCATCATATTTTTTTACAGTTAACACGTCTAATTATCTGGATTAAGACACACACTCACACAGACACACACTCACACACACACACACACACGCGCGCACTTACACACACACATACACACACACATATATACAATCATGTATTATCAACACATACAGATACTACACCAGCTTATATGGAAGAGCGGAGACTTCTAACACAGGCTCTTGCTTAAAAGAAGTCTCCAATCACAAACCATTTTATATTGTTTTTTGATGAATAAAAGCTATTCTTAAAGCTATTCTATTCTATACTATTTACGAGTACCTATTAAAGGGATCAATTCTCAAGACATCGATAAACCTTACATAGAAACCGAAAAGGCGAAACACTAGCGCTAAGCAATCAACGTCCAGCGCCATCTATAGGCAGACAGTTGAACGAACTGTATCGAAACGAAGTTTTTTCAATACTGGAGCGGCAAACGAGCAAGCGGGACACCTGCTGGTAAGTAATAACCGCCGCCTATGCACATCTCCAAAATCAGAGAGGTGACTGATGCGTTGCCGGCCTTTTAAGAAAAGAGGCGATTTGATCTACAAGGCATAAAAGGGCATCGAAAATAATAAAAAAGGACCAAAATTAATTACTAATTTCCAAGGCATATTCATAGCTCCTTTTCAGCATACAACGGGCTATGCCAGGAGAAATATTGTCACAATTTAATTACTTTCAACATAAGTAGCAAGCTCATTGAAAAGCAATAACAAAAAGCGTCCATTTTTCCCAAAACCGCTCGAACGATGTTAAACGGACATAAAGGGATAATTACTCCCTGTCAAACGGGGAGACTCATTAAAACCGCCGATAAATAAACGCTTAAAGGATTCGACAACATTGGAAAATAATTTACGTCGTTAGCAACAAAATGATGTTAGCTTTTTTATACTTGAGGCGGCAAACGAGCAAGCGGATCATGCTGGTAAGTAATCACCGCCGCCCATGAAGAGAGATCGCTGATGCGCTGCTGGCCTTTTAAGAAAGAGTACACTCTTTTTTTCATGACATAGGGGGCAGACGAACAGATGGATCACCTGATGGTAAGCTATTACCGCCGCCCATGGACACCCAGCAACAACAGAGGAGTCGCAAGTACGGTTCCGACCTTTTAAGAAGGAATACGCTCGCTTTTTAAAGGTTTGCAGGTCGTATCGGTTCGGAAATACCGCTGGCTAATTTCTTCTCTGAAGGTCCCTAAGTCATAGCCGTCAGGAAAGACTGCCGCAGCTAAACCGTTCACAAAAACTGAGGATATTTATAGAAAGGAATTAACAAGACGTTAATATTTAAGGACATTTATGTACTTACTGCTTAACGTTTCGGCTAAGTTACAGCATAATGAAATTTAAGAACTAAAATGATGTTAAAATCTATTAAAATATTATATTTCTGAGAGTATAAGGTATATACATACAGTTACGCCAAGCGACTCTTCCAAAGAATAAAGTACGATTTGCAATATTTTCAACATAGGACATCGGACTTTCTGCTCCTAAGAATGAAGTCCGATTTGCATTATGTCTAATATAGGAGATCGGACTTTGTTTTTCGGAAGGTGCATTTTCATTTGTCATTCGGGAACAAATGAAAGTAGTGTATTCTGGTATTGTTTTATATCATAGGTGATGAGAAGACGGAGCACCTGATGCTAAGCGATTACCGCTGTCTAGTGCGGCGCCGCCCCCCAAACCATGGCTCATCTCCTGGCATGCCCTTTATGCCCAGACAGCTGTACATACGGTGAACTCCTGCAGCCTACCGATAGCGCAGTCGTTGTGGCGGACTATTGGCTGGGAAAATTTAACATCTTGATACCATTGAAACGAGAAGAAGAAATAGAGTCAAAAGTGCGCTACCGATTTCAACCCCCTTTCCCCCCAATTGGACCTCCGGTACATTCACTCACATGACAAAACACAACGACCTTAGATAAATATTCCATATAGGTACTAAAGTCTTCAACTTAATTTGTTATCCGATTTTATACAAAATAAAGATTCCAACATTTCGCGTGTTTCTGATTTGTTTTCTTCTAATTAAGGAATTGGCGGCTTAATAACATAAAATTTTATCTTTCCCGCCTTAACGTTAGCAATACCGCATTAATAAATAGACTGAAAATGCGCCGAAAAATTTAGGCGCAATTGATTAAATTAGGCAAATTGGATTAATTAATCGATCGATTGGTGTTGGAAATTTAATAAAGGGAGGTTCAAGTCTCTAATTTAATGAAGGTGTGTTCGAGGTGTAACGATTAAGTAAGTAAATTATTTGCTTTTTTTTTTGTGTGTTTACTTTTTAATTAACGTAATGTTTTCATGTCGAAACATTACATAAGAATCGTCTAACACAGAGTCCAATTCCTCTTTAATTTGCGAAGGCGTATTGCCTTACAAAAACAAATATTTGAAATTAGCTAGATACTCGATTTTCTCCATTTTCACAAAAATACTCAAACGACTGTCATTTTAAAACTGAACGTCTGAAATGGACGAAACTTTGGTGAGTAACTGTCAAAAGATACACAACTAAATTAAATTTTAACTAGTTCATTTAATTTTATTTTATCATTTGTGAATGTTATAATAATTACTAATTAATTACTAAGATTGCAGTGCCCCTGCGGGGTTCATGTCAAGGACTGTATATTTTATGTTAAGACCTTACTGCACTACATGAAAGCAATAAATATTATGACTATGACTATGACTATGACTATGAACTACATTCTTTGGATTCACTTGCTTTCGTGGACAAGAGGCGCTATCTTTGTGTTGAGGTCGGAAACTTATAAGTAAAAAGCTACCCTGGCATGTAAAAAGTAGGTACCAAGTTTTTTTGTGATAGGTGGCAGATTTTCAGTCGGATTACCAGATCGTAAGCGATTACCGAAGCCAACCGACGCTTTCTACTTCAGAGTAGTTTAGTATAACCCATAATAAGGTAATGGCAAAAAGTTACCACCTAATTATAAACCTTGTCGATCATAACATATGAGCAAAAACCAATGTTTTGTTTCGTTGACTTATGCCCTAGAGATATTTGCTATCAAATTTTCGTATTATATTCAAGTAAATTATAATCATCTCCACCAACCGATTCAGCTACGGAACAGCTACAGCTACAGCTTTATTTGGAACTTAAACTTCTAGCTTCAGAGTACATACATAAAATATTAAATTATGTAATAAGCACCAAAATGGTCTCCGCTAAGCATATAGTTGTAGCAGCTAGGGGCATGCTACAACGACTGGTTTTCAGCGGATGCCATGAAAAACACTTACAAATTCCAGGTAAGAAGTAAACAATATAAAATTGTATTTAAATATTTTGTGCGACTGCCTGTCAGTAATATTAATATACTTAATATTATAATTACTTAAGAAATATACATAACGAACTAGTAGTAATGGTAAAATATAAGTCGGTAATACAAGCTACGGCGACCGATCTTAACCATCAGCCACATTTGCAGCATATTTATAGAGCTCAAGAGTGTGCGCAACTACAAGTTCACTCTCTATTGCCTTACCCTCTTAATTCGATGGGATACCAGGGTGACACTACCGAAGAGAGATCGGGCGCAGATCCAAAGCAAGGGGGTACAAGACTGCCAAATTTTAAGACTTCAGCCTTCTAACACACAATTTCTGAACAAAGAACGAATGAAAACATACCTGTCACATTAAAAAAAAGCGTGCACACGGCGTATGAAAGGAAGAGAATCTAAAATTCTGTCATAACTTCTAGGCTACGTCTAGGCGGTTATATTTTAAGCATAATAATACCTATGTAGGTACTATATTTTACGCAAATAAAATGTCATCATCATCATTTCAGCCAATAGACGTCCACTGCTGGACATAGGCCTCCCCCAAAGTTCTCCACACAGATCGGTCCTGTGCCACCCGCATCCAATGGGCTCCCGCGACCTTCACCAGATCAATAAAATGTATTTTTTTAAATAAAATGTCCTTGGGCGTAATCTTACCCCTCTCAATTTCCTCTCCTCGACTTTTATACGCAATGCACACAACGAGCCGCTATTTCATACAAAAGACATCCAAACAATCGAACTCTATATAAAGGTTTTGTCTAACCCTCAAATATTTGCCGTTTTATTTACAGCACAGAGCCTTCGGATAAAGGTCTGCGATTTCGACCCAACCTTTTTGCTATCGAGTATTTCTTTGTGATGTGAATTATTCAGACTTGTAAGATCGGATGAGTGGACACACAAGGGCTTAAATAATAACCCTGGGATAATAATGGGACGCGAGGACGAGCTTTGTCATACCTAAAATGAGATTGTTGGAAGCGACTTCTATTCTTGAGACTAAATGCTCGTAGTTTTCAGGGTGGATTTCAAAGGAAAGGCAGACTTTTGCTTGAAATAAACAAAATAGAACCGCCTTCAAAATATCACGAACTAAAATCTTGAAAATAATTGCTTGTGACCATGGCTGTGCCATGGCTTTTGTAACGCGGTCGAAACGTCAAGCAGTAAGTTACCTACACATCTTGGCGTTTGTAAATCCTCTGTTGTCTTATTATCTGTACCACAAATGCTTAAGCTACTTATTACGGAGTCAGATCAATGTATGACATGTTGTGTGAATTTTTAAGTAAATAGGGTTCAGGTCGCACCCGAACCCACAACCTTCCACAGTCCGGGTGGCTGTACTACCAATTATACTAACCGAATTTTTACCGACGAATTTTTACTCAAGAATTATTGCAAATAATTGCTATACCAAAAATAAAATATTTATTACCTATTTATAAACAAGTCTGCAAAAAATCAAAACTAACGGTCGCATATTGTGCAAACTTTAATTTTACTGAAAAAGTGAGAGTGAGAGAGACAATGTCTGACGTAAGAGCCTCCCCTCTTTCTGAATTTCTAACGAAATTCCTGTTACATCGTTGAACTTATGAATTAAATTCTCATAATCATTCAAGTGTATTAATTAATTATATAAAATATTATCGATATAAATTGCAATGCTTTATTTTTAAACCGTACTTATTAACGTGTACATAAATACACTCGGTTTCATGTATTATTAGACTAAAATATAGCTAAAGTTTGCTCTAAATTTTACTAAAATGCTACTATAGTTTATGTTTTTTAATGAGAAAATGAGTTCTTGTTTAATAAAGAAGTGATTAATTACGAAACTAAATAATTTTAGCACTTTCTTAATTGACACGTAAAGTATAAATTGCTCTATTTTTTAAGAGTTATCATTAACATTCTCAAAATACAAATGTACAATAAATCAAACTGAAAATTTATTTAAAATTTTCAACATTTTTCTTTGAAGCACACACGTATAACCCCACTGCGTGTTCACTCATCCATGTGCGTATAAAGCTGTTATACGTTTCGGTTTTCTGCATTTGCTTATAACACCTCCGCGCACCAGTACCGTGCGCTCGAACAAAATTAAAAAAAAGTGCTAGTGAAGTGATAATATCGACAAAATGAAGGCGTTTTTGATTATGGTTCTTTTGTTCGGGATTGCGAGGTCGAACGATATCGATAACGAGGTGAGTGATTTGTGTATCATTAATCGTTATTGCAAAATATCATTATTTGTATTATGGATCATTATTGTGAATTATTTCAGTTTTTTTTTTAATTTTTGAAAGCATTACGTAGGTACTTTTGATATGCAATATTAAAAAAATAATTATTTCATAAGTGAACCATTTATATTGCTTAAATTAAACATTTCTTCATTCAAACGATGTCTTTTTTAATTCTTATTGGGCTTTTGTATAGCTGTTTAAGAAGTGTACGATACTACGAAGTCCTCATTTAAATTAAATTAAGATTATCTCAAAATTGGATTTATTCAACAATAGGCCTTTATCTCGGAATTTAATAGGAGCTAAATTAATACCTCATTATGTTCTCCCTTTGTAAAAGGAATAGGTTTATTAAATGTATTGTTATGGATCAGACATTTCCTTTAAAAATGATGATGTTAGTATTACTTTTCACATAAAATACTTACTTATTGCCTTGACTGTCATGCCTCTAATGTATCCATACTATCCACACTTAATATTATAAATACGAAAGTAACTCTGTCTGTCTGTCTGTTACTCTTTCACGCCAAAACTTCTGAACGAATTTAAATGAAATTTGGTATACAGATGATCTAGACCCTGAGAAAGAATATAGGCTACTTTTTATTGCTAAAAGAGGGTTGTAAGGGGTTAAAAGGGGGGTAAAAAGTTACTTTTCCACGCGGACGAAATGGCGGGCGGCCGATAGTAAGCAATATACGTTATATGTATTTTGTATTTGTACAATCCTCCAACTGATATTCGACTACGGCTACCAATCTTAATGATCAGTCATTAAGATTGGCAGATCAGTCACGTACGTAGTATTAATGCTCAAGTGTGTGCGCAAACACACGCGCACTTTCTATTCCCTTACCCTCTTAATTCGATTGGAGACCAGTGTTATACGACCGAAGAGAGATCGGGCGCAGGACCAATATCTTATTTTCACATCTATACTATTTATAAAGAGATAAATTCTATAGACATCGACCAAACTTATATACAAACGAAAAAGCGAAACACTAGCGCGATGCAATCAATGCCTAGCGCCATCTATTGCTGGACAGTGGAACTACTGTCCCGAAACGAAGTGCGGACGGGCTACTATCTTCTATACTATTTATAAAGAGATAACTTCTATAGACCACGACAAGGCTTATAGGTAAACCGAAAACCCGAAACGCTTGCGCAATGTAATTTAGCACAGCGCCATCTATTGGTTCATTTCTGAACTACGGTCCCGAAGCGAAGTGTGAGCGGGCCACTTGTAATTTATAAAATGATGGTATCTTAGTCGATATAGACGTGCGTCTTCTTGACCGGGACGTTGTAGGATCGAATCCGAGCATGCATCGGTTTTCTAAATTAATGTGCATGTTTTCTACCATTAGCTCTGCGGTGACGGAAAACGCCGAGGAAACTTACACGTTTCGTTATAGTATGGCCCGCCCTAACTTCGTTTTGGAATATACTTTTTACTATTAGTTCCAATCTCTGCCAATAGATGGCGCTGGCGCGCTGTGTCGATTTCGTCGCGCAAGCGTTTAGTCTTATCGGCTTGCATGTAAGCCTTGTTTGTCTAAAGAAGCTTTGGTCTCCATAACCAGAATATCGGTGAAAGTAATAAACAAAGAAATATTTCTGTGATGAATAATCTTTGCAGTGTAGTGAGACAGTATGTACGATGATACCATATTTTACTTTTAAAATCATCAACATTGCAAAATTGATTTTCAACAGTCATAATTAAAAACGAAAATTCAGTGAAACAGACATGTCATTTTGTATCTCGCATCAAGCCATAAAAATGCAACTGAATTGAAAATTATTTATCCATTTTAAGTCCATACAGAACAATGAGTCACTGGTTTGGAATGACGATTCCGGATTCTTACTGAAAAGAATCAGTAGGAAACGAGCAGACGGATCACCTGATGGTAAGCAATCGCCGCCGCCCATAAACACCCGCAACACCAGGGTGGGCTGTGGATTCACAAGTCCGCTGCAAACTTTCACCCTCTTTCCCCCTGATTGGTCCTCTGGGACCCTCACTTACTTGGGCAAAGTTAGCACTGGCCGCGCCAGCGTACGCCGGTCAGCCGTGGTATCGCTTTGGTCGAGCCGGCATATACATGCCGAAGCGTGACTCTCCCACGGTTCGAATTGATGTCATAAAATAAAAATAATAAATTATCAGCCTTATGCTGTACCACTGCAGGACTGAAGGCCTCCATCATAGAACTCTAATCATCGCTTCTATGATGGGAGTAGGCTTAATCACCACGGTCTTGCTTCATGCGAATTAGTGATCACAAACCCGAGCTGTGTTCGAAAAATTCGAAATGTAGTTTTTGCTCGACCCGGGAACTAGCCCCGCGACCACTAGACGAACGGGGTGTAATTGACGACATTTTTTATCAATAGGGGACAGATGAGCCGACGGAATGACCTGATGGTAAGCGATTACCGCCGCCCATGGAAACCTGCAACACCAGTATAGTTCACAAGTGGGCTGCTTACCTTTTGACCCCCCCTTCCCCTGGATTGGACCTCAGGTACCCTCAGTCACGCAGCGAAACACAACGCATACACTGCTTCACGCCAGTTTTTTGTGAGGACGTAGTATTACTTCGGTCGAGCCAAGGCCGAGAAAAATTAATCAAATCCGTTCTTTTCTAAGCTATTCGTGTTTTCTTCTAATTACCGCTTTTGTGCTTATTAGGCCAGTTGTATCCCACTTGCATTGATGAAGATTAATCAATATAACAGTAACTTACCGCTACATACAATCTGATTCGGTTGGGCGAATACTGATAAAAATTCATGACTCCGCTCCCATTAGGAAAAATGTTTTAAATGAAAAACTTATCTGAGAAGTTATAATTGCGAGAAAAAACACGTGAAAACACCGTTTTGTGTGTATGTAGACTTATCTTCCAACGGTAGCGTGTCTAAGCCAAGTTCAAGTTCAGCAAAGTTTAACCGTGGGAGAACCACGCTTCGACATTAATGGGGTTGGCTTGACCGGTCTCAAAGAAGACCGGCGTAAAGCAGCGCCTGTGCATTTTTTTTTTCGGGTGAGTAAGGGTACTGGAGGCCCAATTGGAAGGAAATAGGGTTAAAGGTTGGCAGTGCACTCGTGACTCTACTGGTTTTGCAGGTGTCTAGGCGGCGGCAATCGCTTACCATCAGGCGATACGTCTACTCATCTGGCGTCATTTTTGAGTTTGGTACTCATTTACAAAAACAAAAAATCATCAAACTTGGCTTTCCTTTAACATTTTACGTTGTTGTTGTTGTTGAGATAATTTATTACAAGTTGCTTAAAAGTTAGAGATTTCGACGATCAATTTCTAACGAGGAACTGGTAGGGAAATAAGCAGGAATTGTTGACAAGATTTGCAAGATATTTTTCTTAACAGTTGGTGTGAGGAATAATTACATTCAACATACCTACTGGCAAAAGTATCTGTATTTAATTCCTTATTTTAAGGTTTAAAAAATTAGAGTAGATAAGGATTAAGGTCTGCACAATTGCACATAGTTTGGTATTAAAACACTCTCTTATAAAAAACTGGTTAAGGGTCGATTTTTTATGTAATAGTTAGGTAAACGATTGCTGCCGCCCATCAGTGGAGTCACGAGCCAACCTGTAATCCCCATCCCCCCAATTGGGTCTCCGGAACCTAACTCACTAGTCGAGACACAGCACAGGCGCTGCTTTAGCCGGTCGGCGGAGGCCGTATCACCCCGGTCTAGCCGGCCCCTTCATGCCGAAGCGTGGCTCTCCCATGGTTTTAAAATCTCGCCTTTATTAATATAACAGTAACTACTATTTACTTGATTTGGCAAACTTTCCTCACACTAGAGAAGTAAAATTCCTTACCAAGTAGATAAAATATTATCTCAAAAGTAAGTAGGCAGTTTATTTCTGCTTAATTACTAACATAGTGCATATAATAATCTAATCTTTCCATCAATCTAATTCAATTTTCACTGACCTAATATATTAGTCTCGCTACGTGCCCTAATACAGATGATCTCGACAGTTCTCAAGTGTCAACATTCTAATTCACAAGCTTTGGCGATGTCTGACAAGTCTGGCTGGATAACGCATTTGTAGTCACCCTACCTCATGCGCCAAAAGGTCGTGGGATCGATCCCCACCTTAGACTAACATTCGTGTGATGAAAATTTTTGTTTCTACAGTGTGTGGTGTAATAATATGTATCCTTTACCCTGCTTTTTTTTGTGATCTCTCTGTACCACACGTGCTTCAGCTACCTAGTGCGTAGTCAGGTCAATGTATGAGTATTTAGGTATTTGCGTTTCTTTTATTGTTTGATATCAGTAACACAAGTGCTTGAGCTACTTATTATGGAGTCAGCTCAATGTATGAGATGTTCTGAAAAAATATTTATTAAAAAAAGCGTTGTTCAATTACAATAAGTCAAATTGAGCATGTTGCTAATTGGTGATATCAATTTAGTTTCATTTACTAAATTAGTGATCCGAAAAACAGCCCCAAAACATTGAAGGCACAATTTTATAAATACAGACCTATGACGTCATTGACTTGAATAGAGTTTATTAACTTTGAAAATCGATTGAATGTTGAACGAAAGTAAACTACATGAAACAAAAAAAAACTATCGTAAACCATGCATTTATGGTTTTACTCACCCATCATTGCGTAAACTACTAATTAAATAACAACCAGCCATTGTCCAAGAGTTGTAAGTTAAAAGCGAAGCTAATTATACATGCGCAGGCAATTATAAAGAAAATCAGCTCTCATCTCGGTGGCGACAGGGGGCACTTTCCCGTGACAAAGACACCCTATACTTGGGTATCAATTATAGTAGGAAAGTAGGGTAGTGGCGCGTACAAAGTTCCCAGAGCGGTTGGGTTAAGGCGAAGCGAGATGTCTTTCTTAGGGACGATTTTTTTATTCGTAGTGGAACAGAACTAATGATTGAGATTTTTGTATTGAGGACAATCAAGATGACCTCACTCCGCCTGATGGTAAGCGGGCGTGAGATCCAAATATGAGGTTGACAGGCACAAAAAAATAAACTAACCCTGAAGTCCTGCTAAGTTTAGATTATATTTGAGTCATGGAGGCATCCATGGCCAATGTAGGCGTTAATTTCCTCACGGTTTCCTTACACCAAGAAGCTCCATTTTACTCCACTCTTTGTGTTATATCGGCGACTTTGCTTTACTTCTGAAGACATTTTGTTCATTTAACTTCATCATCATCATCATATCAGCCCACATCCACCCACTGCTGAGTATTAGGCCATTTCTTTATGACGACCCATCGTACGGTCACCTGCCAGCCTCATCCATTGTATACCATTTACCATTACAATATCGTCGGACATACCTACGTATAATTCATTATAATGACTACTGAATAACATACCATATTTTGTAAAGCGATGTTTTACTAAATAATTCCTTTTTTAGTAATTTAATGCCAGGTAATTTTAATTCAAGGGAAAATATATTCGTAGAAGTCCAAAGCTGTTTTCATAATTACTTGTTAAATACTAAGTAAGGGCTTTCAGAAAATTATCTAACTTTACTACCTGTTTTATCTTTTGAATATGAATTGCCTTGTACAAACGACTTCAAAGCGTATAAATTTTAACTATTTATTTTTTAGATTGCTACCCGAATTATAATAATTAATAACTACTACTTTTAAATTCAAGTACTTAGGTCCTATTATCATCGTAGACTAAAAGCGTGCTCCCAATTTAAATATTCAGGAATACTTAACGTTTTTTTAATTGCTGTAATAGGCAGACAAGCCGCCATCTGACGGCTACACGAATGAAACTAGCTTTCATTCGTATAGCCCCTTAATTTGTAAAAGGCACTTACAAAGTCACAATTTATTAGTTTCTCGTAATTTTCGGAAAATTTGTAAACAATGTTTAATCACTTACTGGTTTTTATTTGAACCAGCATTAACTAAATAAACGTTGATACAGTGAAAATAAATTAATATTGTGATAATGCTGCTAGTGCAGTTTGCGTTACTTTCTTTTTGAAAAAGTTATCGTAAAATGCAAATTGCTTAAAATAAGCATATCAAAGAAAAAAAAAAACAAAAAAACCAAAAAACCAAAAATACCAATAGGGTATTTGACAAAAAAAAATTATGTGTTTAATCAAAAGACCTCTCAATTTAAGAAACATTACTGAAAGAATTGCTCGATTCTGATTTGAATCACCTGAGATATCACAACTTTAAGAGCACATATTTGGACAAGCCCAAAAACGCTCTATACAAAATGGCTCAGGCAAGTGACGTCACACGCCCGTATCTGTATGCGCGTCTAGTAAATTTTGTTTGGTAGCTATATCAAATGTTTCGTTTAAGTAAATGGTTTCATAATAAAAGTTGGTGAAAAATGTACGGGTAGTTCAATGATATAATTATTTTTTTTAATTTTATACTTTAAAAATGGACTTGCCCATGAAACTTTGAATGCTCATAAAACCAGCTAGACTTTATATTTTTAACTGAAAATTTTGGCCGTTGGTCTTATTTACCAGTATTTTGGAAAAGTATAAATATTTTTTACTATATCGAGATTAGTCAAATACCCTATTATAGGAAAACAGCTTATTAAATTTTTGGGTCCATAGATTAATAAGCCTATACTTAAATCTCATGAATATGACCTAGGTTGATCTGGAACTGGGTTCTAGTAATGGTAGTCTATTGAAGTAAAATCTTTGGGACCTTATGTATACACGAAAAATCGAAACGCTTGCGTGATGCAAATTAGCACAGTTCCATCTAGCGGCGAACGGAGGAACTAAAATCACTACTTTATTAGCGTGCTTATTTGTACTAGCGTGAACATGCCGCCCCCGTAGGGGAGGGTTCTCCTGTCGTAATGCACACTTTTTTCTTTTTGTTACTAACCAAATCAATATTTTTGTGTTTACTAATCAATATGGGCCTGTAACTTTACTTTGTTGCCTGAAATAAATAAATAATTATTATTATTATTATTAAATCTGACCCACTGCCGGGCAAAAGCCTCTAATCATAAAAACCAAGTTATAGCTACTATGATGGGATTAGGGTTAATCACTACGCTCGCCTAATGCGGATTGGTGATGACAAACCTAAGCTATATTTGAAAATTCGAAACATACTTTTTGCTCAAAAAATATCGCTCTAAGTGAATAAAATGAAATAAAGTCAACGACTTCCCCTTAACAACAATTAATTCCATGTCAATCATTTAAACGAATCACGCTTGTAACTTATTGTTCTGTTAATGTTCGATTGAAGATAGTTCACAGCTTTGTCAATACATTGTAAACCCACACATCGAATTGAAAACAAGGAAAATTCTCACTTCCTACATTAGCTTTAAAGCTGAAAATAGAGTATTTTGAACGGCAAAGGTAATTCTGTGAGATTATTGATGCGGATGGAATGCCATTGATCAATCAGCTGTCAAGGTGTTTTAAGGAATTGGTTTTATGTCATTTATTTTAAGGGAAAATCTATTAGTCTTTCTGTAGGAAATTACTTAGGTACCTTACAAATTTCCCAAAAATTAGTGGTGTTTTTTCTTGAGTGTGGGAAGAATATCGTGGCTGAAAAATTTACGCTAATGGTTCAAAATCAGCACTCAGTCGCTATTCAGATTTGATATATTGTGTGTGACTACCTCAGACGCGTGGGTAGGTCGCACTGCGCACTTAGGAGGCTCAATCTCTGGGTTAGACAATTTTATCTGAGTTTTTCTGGCCTCCAATTTTCTTGATGTGATATAATATCACAAATATAAATGAATCGCACAAACTTACTTTTTATGCATTTATTTTTTTCTAATAAAGAAGACTTTCTACTAAAATCAGTTTTTGTGCACTCAAGGTCATCGCAATTGTTTCATGCCGCTGACTATACGTATAGTTTTCATGCAATATTCCGCCATGTTTTTCATATCGAGAATTTGGGGCCAAAAATTCTCAGTGTAAAGTAAAAAGGATTTCACAAATTAATTTTAATTTCAAATCTTCTCTCTTGTTCCAGACTTCACCTTCAGAAGAGACCCTCAAACGGGGTTTAAGCAACAAATGTGCCCAGCGAGAGACGTCGGCATGCATCGCTGCAGAGCTCGTGGGCTACGTCGACAGAATGCTTAGGACAGCATCAGTCCAGCTCAGTGAAGACGCCATGATTGTTGATGAAAGGTACAGTGACGAAAACAATGTATTTGTACGAATCTTCTTCGTTTTATCATTTATCGTCATCGAGATTTTTTGTATCGATGGCAATGAATGAATTTTTTTCAGCTCAATTTAATTAATTTGAACGTTTGGTTTATCCCTTGCTGTCACCTTAGCACTCAGGGACCTCTCTATCTTGCTAAATTTCCTCTCATCATCATCATCATTTCAGTCAATACTGAAATGCTGGACTTGCACGCAAATAAAAAATATTCTTCTATATTCTATATTCTGCACTCCGGTCGAGCCAGCCCATTCATACCATAGCGTGTTTCTCTCACATTTTGCTGCATTATTTCATTGCTGCCAACTTTCAGATAATCAGTCTGCCTCATTTGTAACCTATTCAATAAAAAAGCCTACTTACCTGGTTTTGACGTAATCGAATAAAAACTGCAAGGTCCAACTACTTCCTACAGTATTACCCAACTAATGCTTCCACAAAGAGCCTGGTCCCGAAATATAATAGTTTATAGCTGTCATTAAACTATATGCCATTAAGTCTGTCAGTAAACTGGCTTAATAAACGGCCTGGACGTAAATAAACAGGCCATTCGTTGACCTAATATCGGGCGATCGCAGTGCTGTGGTTAATATAATTGGTTACTTTATAGGCTGAGATCCAGGCCCACAATTCTTGTGATTTTCGATATGAAGAACCATAGAGAATATCAGCCAAAAGCTTACATAAAAACTGTGTTTTTACGATATATACCGTGCTTTTTAGCCGACGTTCTCACTTCTCGAGGGCGTTATACTGATGAAAACAAACATTTTTCTCCAAGCAACATAGGGTCAAATCTCGAAAAAAATTGCTTACCCATACAAATTGCAACTATCAGCTGATCATATTTGCATGAGAATCGTGAGGTTTTTTTTGAAATTAGACTCTATGTTCCTTACAGAAAAAATATGGTTTTGATCATTACAATGCCTTCGAGAAGTGAGAATAATGTTAAAAAAACACGGTGTATAGCTTTTCGATAAGGCTTCACCATGAGCTGTGCGAGGTAGCTAAACGGTGTGCGAGGAAAAAATCCACCAATAGCTACGCGAGAGGCTAGAAAAATTAAGCTATTCTATATGTTGATATTTTCCTTACACAATTAGTTTAGACTAGTGGCCCGCCCTCACTTCGCTTCGGGACCGTAATTCAGAAATGAGCCAATAGATGGCGCTGTGTCCGAATACATCGCGCAAGCGTTTCGTGTTTTCGGTTTACCTAAAAGCCTTGTCGTTGTCTATAGAAGTTATCTCTTTATAAATAGTATAGATTTGTTTAAAATTTCCACAGGCGATTTATTTTGTTTAGATAGTTATGTTATCTAAACATCAAGTATCAAAATTAGGGTAATTATTTTTAACCAGCACTCGTACTATTATATTTTATTACTTTTGGCGTCGGTGGTGACGGCAGTATTTAATGATATAATCGTTAGTACTAACAGAACATTGATTTTTGTGTTACGTGGCAGACTAACAGATGGGTCACCTGAAGGTAAGCGATTGCCTCGCTTAGATACCCGCAACGACTTATGGAGTCACAAGTGCGCTGCCGACCTTTTGACCCTCTTTTTACTTGATAATAATATGTCAGAAACCATCAATTGTCAGCTTAGTGAAATAGGTGCCTGACAGTAATGGACATTTCTGCAACTGGGCGTAGTGTGACAAACACACTATGTTAAACCGTTGAAGAGCTACGCTTCGGCAAGAATGGGCGAACTTTACCAGAGCGATACCTCTGCCTCACAGGAAATCGGCGTGAAGCAGCGCGTGCGCTGTGTTTTGTCGAATGAGGGTACCAGAGGCCCAATTAGGGGGAAAGAGGGTTAAGGGTTGGCAGCGCACTTGTGACTCTACTGGTGTTGCAGGTGTCTGTAGGCGGCGGATTACCATTTGATCTGTCTGCTCGTCTGCCACCTCTGTAATCTCTTTTGTTGTAGGGTCCAAATAATCTTGTAATGATTTATATCGTTAACCCTTCCCAACTCAATTATTCGTTCATATCACACAATAAGTCATGTGCAATTTGTGACCAATTTGTCAAAACCGTGTCGGCAATATCTCGCTTGTGGGTAAATGTAATTTGTTCCACTAATTGATAACAGGACATAATAAACGACCAACCTATCTATCTTCTATAGTATTAATAAAGAGATAACTTCTATAGACAACGACAAGGCTTATGTAAACCGAAAACACGAAACTATAGCGCGTTCTAATCGATTCTAATCGGCCGCCGCGCCGCCAATAGACACCTCTTTACTACTTTTTTTTAGTGATAGGTAGCAGACGAGCAGGCGGATCACCTGATGGTAAGCAATTGCCGCCGCTCATGGACACTTGCAACACCAATGGAGTTACAAGTGCGCTGCCAACCTTTTATCCCCTTCTCCCCGGGTGGGCCTCCGGTACCCTCACTCACTCAGCGAAACACAGCACAGGAGCTGCTTCGCGCCGGTTTTCTGTGAGGCAGTGGTATCATTCCGGTCGAGCCGGCCCATTCATGCCGAAGCGTGGCTCTGCCACAGTTAACTACTACTCGCATCCAGCTCTTTGCTGTGCAGCCATCTTGCGTAGATCGTCACTCTATCTGACTTGCGGGCGTCCTACATAACAATCAATATGCTTGATAAGATCATAGATTTGAAAAAAACCAGAGATGCATGCTTGGTTTCAAATTAAGATCATGGAAGATTGATAAATATTACTATTTTATTTTTCTTATAATATAACGCCCCTCTGGTCTAGTGGTTTAAGTACCGAGCCGTGATCTTGGGACCCTGAGTCGAGCAAAACATTGTTTCGAATTTTTCGAACATAGCTCGGGTTTGTGATCACCAATCCGCATTAGGCAAGCGTAGTGATTAAGCCTAATCCCATCATAGTAGCGATGACTTGATTTCTATGATGGAGGCCTTTGCCCTGCAGTGGGACAGTATATAGGCTGATGCTTGACTTTTTTTTCTTTCTTATTACAGCAATGGCGCAGCAGCTGAGATGTCAGTGAAACCAGAAACCTTAGCAAGAGCAGGCACCACTTTAGAGGATCAGGCCCAACAGCTGATCATGGACAAACTGTGGGCGTTTGCCACGACTAGGTCCCTGCGGTACCGTCTGTTAGATAACGCTGACCTTGTCATTTCTGGCAAGACTGAGCAGGACGGAACCCTTGGTGTTGGTGAGTAACTTTTTTTATTGGCTTGAACAGTGCTCTTGGGGACTTAATTTTTGCCAATGTCAAGAATGAAGAGACATGTTACGCTGTTAACTATTTGTTGTATTTTATATGACTCCTAGCTACTGTCCTTTATGAGTACCCATAACTTCGACATTGTCTGGTGAAAAAATGATAATAATGTGGGTAGACAATTGTCGAAGTCAGCCAAAGTCATAGTCACTCAATAAATCGCTGGTGTTTAGCGTTTTATTAATTAAGGATTTGTAGAGACAATTTTACTAACAATTTTGCTAACTACTAACAAAATTGCAAGTTTCAATACTCTTTTAGGTCTTAGCCAAGTCCTAATAATATTTTTGACGTCTACGTGTACATAGTCGCTAGCAAAAGCTAGTTTAGTAAATATTTAGATATCTTTTGAATCTTACTATTTAACCAAAATTGATATTGTTTATCTTGAATTTATGCTTTATACGCAACCTGGGTCAGTCTGTTTGCTTGAGTTACACGTGAATATTGGAAATCGATGGTGTAAGATATTTGTATATAGGTAAGGTACGACTAACTTAATGGTATATCTATCTATCTACCAAACATTTTTTTGGCAAATTTCACTTCCATAAAACTTATCGGATAAGATTAATTAAGGTATAATAATTGAAATGGGCGACGATTTCGGGGTTTTTGGTACGATTCCCGGGTCAAAGAAAATATGTTTCGATTTTTTTTTATAGCTCGGGCTGATCACCAATCTGCATTAGGAAGTGTAGTGATCTTCTTTATTATCGTTACACTCTTGGCAGAGTCGTGATCGTCACATCAGCGTTTATGATCTGCTTCACAATCCTTCGCCATTCCTCCCGCAGCTCACGCAGTGATGCTTTTTTGTTCAATTGAGGATCGGACCGTTGAGGGCAGTTTTTACTTGGTCAGTCCAGCGCATAGGTGACCTGCCGACCTAAAGAAGCCTAATCTGCCCTGATGTGGGACAGTAAGCAGGCCAATTCTTTACTTTTATTTCATAATTTTCGCTTTTTTTTTATAAAGACGTGACCTAAATATTAAATTATTTTGTTAAAAATAAACCGCCTTTTACGAGTAATAAAGTTTGTATTCAGCTATTGTACGAGTATTTCAAAATGATAAAAAAGTATTAATACTTCCAAAGTTCAAAGAATATTTTTGTGGCATATATCACGAATTTGAATTTCAAATTTGTGTCACCCTGTTTCTGTCAGAGATTTTGTAGCAAGCTGTTAATGGTTTGTCAATTAGCATGGGGATCAATGGAAAGGAAAATGTTTTATGGTTTTCTGAGCCAAACAAATATTGTATGTAAAGTCTTTGGAGCCAAATACATTAATTATCTGCATAATGTCACCGTTAAATAGTCCGAATAGTTAGTTGATCAATTTCGTAGGAAGTTAATCAACTTTCGGAATAACAAACTACTAAGTACTTAAGTAGGTACTTGGTTTAAAGCAATTTTTTCACCTAAACTAACGAAAACTTAATATTTTAACAAATGAATTCCTAATACTTTTAAGGACCTATCTATTAAAAAATAACGATGCCTCTTAATGTTTAAGGAAGCTACCTTATATTATATTTTTAAAAGATATCCTACCATGATCATAATACTATAGCCTTCAAAATAATAATCAAACTATTTCAAAACCTTTCAGGAGTTTCAATGAAGGCACCCAAAGCGATCGAGACAGGCCGCGCCCGGAACAAGAACCTTGGGCCCTTCTTGGCCGCAGCCGCCATGAAGTTCGGTCTCCTCGGAGCCTTGACCTTCAAGGGCCTGACCCTGATGGTCGGGAAGGCTCTACTGATCTCCAAGATTGCACTCCTCCTCGCCACGATTATTGGACTGAAGAAACTCTTCTCCCATCAGGTGACCGACTAGTTTCTAAAGATGCATGAGTAAATTTTTTGCACGAATGACAGTTTTTTATTTCACATTTTTTTTGGTGAAATTGGCAAGTTCTTTTTTATTTTTGTATCTTCGGTTTTTATGACTTCTTTTCTTGTCATATCGTCTTTTATAAAGAAAAAGGTAAATTTTATAGACAATGACAAGGCTTCGTTTTGATTTTCTATGAAGTTTAGATGCGAGTGCCGAAAATGGTCTACATTTTACCGCTCTCTAAAATCAGCAACCCTAGGATTAATTGAGTCCGCGTGGTAATCAACCTGTCTAAACACATAACTGAAAACGTTATAGTGTTTTTATTTTATTTTTTCATTTAATTGTACCGTACTTATATGGGGCTCTAATGGACAGTGACTAATATCATCAATATTAGTTTTCACATGAACTAAAGAAGAGAGACCTTTAAACAAAAGCTAGAGGCTAAGCTTGGTGGCAAGCTTTACAACACGCCACTCTTCTCTGATGGCCGCCTTCCTCGTGCATTCACTTAGTTAATGAGTCACTTGCTGCTTTTATCTGGTCAGTCTACCTCATAGGCGATCTTTCTCGTGGCCTGGCTCACTCAACCTTTCCGCTCGCTCAATAGACACCTGCCCTCGGCGGCATACGTGACCAAAAAAGGCGATATGAGACTGAACCAAAGATGACAATCGCTGCCTCAAGATAGAAGATTATTAGCAACCCACGCTCGTCCACTGCTGGATATAGGTCTCCCCCAATGCACGCCACCGCTTCCGATTTTCGGCCACTCTCATCCAGCTCACTCCAGCCAGCCTTCGAATGTCGTCATCCCATCTTGTAGCAGGGCGTCCAACACTCCGTTTACCGAGTCGCGGTCTCCACTTAAGGACTTTATGGCTCCAACGGTTGTCAGTTCTGCGGCTAATGTGACCAGCCCACTGCCACTTCAGTTTGCTAATTCGGTGGGTGACTCTGGTTCTCTGTCGGATTACATCATTTCTGATGCGGTCCTTCAAAGATACTCCGAGCATAGTCCTTTCCATAGCTCTTTGAGCGACTTTGAACCGGTGGATTAGTCCAGCCGTGAGTAGTAAGATAGAAGATACAAAATACAAAAAAGAACTTACTTTTATTTAACCCTAACAGAAGTAATTCTTGCTTAAGGCACGATACATTTGTGCACGGGTGTGATGTCTTTTGGGTCACTTTTTTCAGAATCATGACAATCGACATGGGCGTAAAGAATAAGGATATGTTGAGGAATAGACGTGCTGCTCGTTTTGCATGGAATGAATAATTTTCTGTTAAAAAGGTATAATAACCATGTACTAAATTATTTTTTATTTCTTGCACGAGTCTAAACTTAAACTGCCAGCATGCGTAAAAATCGAACGGTGTATCGGTTATTTATCAGTTTACAATGTTTTCTAGAACATTCTGTTTTTTTTTTGTTTTGTTGGTATCAAAATATTTTCTAGAATATTCTATTTATATTTCATTTTTGTTTTATGTTGGTATGCAATAACCCTTTGCAGCTTATGAAAAATGTTCCTAAAGTTAAAGCATTTAAGTTATATCACAAAGGCATGCCAATCGATCAAGTATAGCAACTATACACGCTTTTTATAAAAACACGTAACTTTGTTCAGCGTTACCTTAATATTCTTTATTTTAAAGGTGACTTCCAAAATATCTAAAATAATTATTTCATACAAGGGATTAAATCTCAAAATTCTCAAACTCCTTTCATCTCAAATGTTTGAAAGATACGCTTATACTAACATTCAAATATAAGCATACTGTCTTATTTTAATTCATTATAATCCTTTTTGTAAATAGGAGTATTAATTTCATCTTGAATTAATCTTTGAGTTTTATTTTAACGGCATAACAAGTTAATAAAGGGATTTAGAGCATCCTTCGCCAACCACCACATATCACAGACACACACACACAGATTACCGCCGCCCACGGACTCCTGCAACACCAGTGGTGTCACAAGTGCGCTGCTTACCATTTAACCCCCCTTCCCCTGGATTGAGCCTCCGGTACCCTCACTCACGCAGCGAAACACAGCGCATGCACTGCTTCATATCGGTTTTCTGTGAGGAACGTGGTATTACTTCGACCGACTGAATAAATCTGGGGGCACGGCAGTGCCCCCACCAAGTCGAGCAAAAAAGCGGCACGGCCGTACACATTAAACAACCGAATCAATTTAATACATTACTTGTGAGATATATTGTGTGATTGCCAAGTCAATAAATGAATAACCGACTTGGCAAAACAAGGATTTCACCACTTTTTACGGTAGTTGCGAGACTTGGTTTTTTTGACAAGTATTGTTTTTGATGGGATTAAATTATACGCTAAGATAAAGAGGCTTACTGACTTACTTTGGTTTGCTTTCATAAGCTTTCATTAGTGTCTGTACCGAAAGGCTGAATAATTAATAAAACTTAATAATTTATATTTCATTCAAGACATGATAGTTGTTATGAATAAAACATAAGTAGCTTCTTCGTTTAAGCCTAACTGCTCTCTTGTGTGTATTTAGCCGTCAGAAAAGATATTAAACATTAATATTATTAAACATTAATGAATAGATTGAAACTAGGTATAGGTTAATAGGGACATTAACATTGCACCTTTGAAAAATCAGACATAGTTCTAATACTGCTTATTTTGTAAATGAAAATTGTTTTTATTATAATTATGTGTTATTAACAAATATTATTTCATAAGCGGACTGCGCTCTATAGTTATTTGAATTATGAACACAAAGTCGTCTAAAAAAATCTCCTCAAAAGATGAGAAGACTTAAATCGAAAAATTACTTAGTACCTTCTTTACGTTTAAAGTATAACATTTATTTTGGCGTTTTTAAAACTGACGGTCTTGACTATTTAACTATGACATAACCATAGCACCAATGACTAAATCGTAAAATCAAACAAAATCAAGCGCCTGCGCTGTCTTTCGTTAAGTGAGTGAGAGAGGGTACCGAAGGCCCAATTGGGATTAAAGGTTAGCAGCGAACTTGTAACTTGACTGGTGTTGAGGTGTCTATGGGCAGGAGCGACCGCTTACTATCAGGTGATCTATCTGCTCATCTGCCAACTATCACATAAAGACAAATACAAAACAAAATCGTTCAGTAGTTGCAAACCGATGTATCGATGAACTGAATAAATCCGTACATCGTATCGGTAACACATTCTGCGGTGAAACGATCTCTGATTGCGATTCCATCTGCATGTCACAGACAGATTGCATAATCAGTTGTTTTACATAACTGCTTGTTGTTTTACAGAATAGATTCGTTTTGTCAAACGGCTATAAAATCCTCACCTAGCTAGATAGACTGTAGTGCACAAAATCAAGAATGCACTTTTAGATTTTTCAAATCTATGTGCCCCGTTGGCCTAGTGGTGAAGCCTAGAGGTGAGGTCCCGTGTTCGATGTCCGTGTTTCAAATTTTTCAAACATAGCTCGAGTTTGTGATCACCAACCCGCATTAGGCAAGCGTGGTGATTAAGCATAATCCCATTGTAATAGCGATGACTTGATTTCTATGATGGAAGAGGACTTTGCCCTGCAGTAGGCTGATACTTTACAAATCTATGCGTGTGCTAAAAGTAGAATTATAGAAGTAGATTTTAAGTCAGTCACGAGGGAAAACATCTTGAGTAAACCTACACGTTTCAGTTAGTTTCTAAAACGTCTAATTATGATTCAATTGGTCTGATTCCCGAAGGTATCCCGGGTAGTTTAGACGCTACTGGGAATATTACGTCGAGATTGAAAGAGAGATTGTATTTATCTCACCTAACTGTATTGTATTTCCTATGCTGTTGTTATATTGTGTTCACTAGAACACAACTTAAGGCCGTAAGGAAAATCAATTGTTTTGTGTCTTTATGTGCAAACTATAGCACATAAATCATGGCTTAGTAATGATGCTGACACTTTTTAGTAAGGTAACAAATAAAAGAGACAGCATCAGTTTTAAACCAACTTTAGACTACGTTTCCTAATAAGAGCTGAGGCGTAATAAAATATAAGCTTACCAAAAATTTTATGCAATTTCAATGAAACTATAACTTGATTTATAGCCTATTCTTAGTACTGTCTTATTTCTCTATTCAATTCACTATACTTTTCTTCTACCCTAAAGCTGCTTGAAACAAATGAGTATAATTAGAGATACAACTAGCTGCATGTCACTTTAGTTTTAAGGTGTATGGATTTGTGTGTAGATAGAAAGTATCTATCTATAGACTGAATTAGGGATTTCCGCCTACACAGATAGATGTTTAACATATTGTATTCAATTAAAGTAAATAGGCTTAATCTCTTAGTAATTTCATGAAACAGCTGACTACAATTATATATCTGGAACACAATTACCGTCATATTTTGTAACCACAACCGCAGTTCGTGATCGTTTTAAAATCATCGTTAAATATAACCTATATATTTTGAAATTGTATCATTAACAGGAATCAAAAAAGGTAGATCCTGTATAATAGGCTGATACATAACTTTTGTTGTTAGGTACTCCTAATAAAGGCAATGGCCTTAATTGGAACAAGTTCTATGCAATATTTCTAAAAAATATTCAAGTTCGAATACGTTTCAGGCTGTCATCAAAAAGGACTAACTCAAAATTCCTTGACTCAGGCATGATGGAGACGACTCAGCGTGGTTGATCCTACTTCAACTAACAAAATTAACCCTATAATACGGTTAACGGAGCGTATTAGAGCCCGCAGTAAGGCGATTGGAATAGCTTCGGAAAATTATTTGTTGTCAGTGGACTGAATCTGGTGCCAAAGATCGTAAAATAATGAAATTATTTATATGAAAAGAAGCAAATGAACTATTGAGGTTTAAGGAAAGAACCAATATTACTACTATTAGTAGATACGGGCCTTAATTGAAGCTGGGAACGTAAAAGCTTAAATTACTATTGGTCTAAATTGCGTCAATTTGGATGCAATTTAAATAAAGAACCAATGAATTATAAGCAACAGCAGACATCTAGTCCTATCATAATAATATGATTATGGTAAGGTAGGACAAAATTAAATCAGAAAAATCCTCAATAGTATATTTGCTTTTAATTTAAATATTAACACTTCAGTTCCCTGATGATATTTATACAAAAAAAATCTACCATATTAATTATATAAATATAGTATAACATTATGTAAATAACACATTAATTTATTATTGTTTAAATATTTATTTTTAACCTTAGTTTATACTTGTGCTAACTTGTACAATAAAGCTGGTTTCGCATTTAAACAAATTGACTAAGCATTTTGCTTTACAATAAATAATTTATTAATTTATTGTTATTTAATTGTACTAACAAAATATTTATTATGGAATAAACGAATTTAACACCAACGTCTGCATTTACTTACCTCAATGCCCTAACTCAACGCTTTTAATATAATATAACCTTTCTCTGAATGTTTATACAAGTAGTTGTAATATATCTTTATCTCTCCAATCAGATGTAATTTCAATGGTCAGATTTTTTTTTTAGATTTTTAAGGAATTTCGAGACAACCGCCTTCATGACAGAAAAGTTTATAATAATACTTAATAAGGCCCACGCTAGGTCATGATAATTTAGTAGATACCTAATATAGAGATAATTTTATCCAAACAAGTACTGCTTTTCCACCAGAACTGTGCGAGGTAGCTAAGCGGTGTGCGAGGAAAAAATCAACCAATAGCTGAGCGAGGCTAGGAAAATGAAGTGATTCTATTGGTGGATTTTTTCCACGCACACGGCTTAGCTACCTCGAACCGATCTGTTAGAAAAGCAGCCTAATGGTCCTTATTATACGTTAGTAAGTTGTTAGAATAGTGCCGAATGAGGACCAAAAACAAAAGACAAGTTTATGAAAATTTTAATACGAAATCCCGAATTTACACTTTTGATGGTGTACGAAGGTACAATCAAAATAGATATGTTAATTAACGTCTATCACTTATAATTTTTGGGAACAGAAGGCAAAAATGTCTATAGGGACAGTAGTAATAACATTATTAATTAAAAATTACCACTTATAATTTTTGGGAAACAGAAGAGAAACATAACGTTTGAAGTTTTCACGGACCTGCGACCACCCAAAGACTGGAGCCACTGGAGTCGAAGTATGAAGACCTTTGAGATTTATAAAGAAACTGACTATTCATAGAATTATACTATTCATAGGTATTACAAAAAAACCTAGTTTCATTTTCTAAAGCCCCGTTTTCTTAAACTTGCCCCAAGTACTCTGTTTCTTAATTAAAAAAAAAAGAATATGCCTGCCAGTCTACATTCCTTTAATTACCAGGTAAGTACGAGTTCTGGAGTGGAGACCGCGTCTTGGTAAAAGTAGTTACCTTGTACTATTAAGTATTCTGTGACGTAGTGTAGGGCGGCCTCAGGCCAGATGGAGTGACGATCTGCGCAAGAGGGCTGGCTGGAGCTGGATGCAAGTAGCCGAAGAATGATCAAAGTAGCGAGCATTTTGAGGGGCATACGACCAGCAGTGGACTGCAACAGGCTGATGATTATGATGATGATGACAGCTAGGTAATCTTTCTGAACAACATTATTTTGCTATTCGACTGGCTGGATGGCGCGTTTGGTAGAGACGCCAAAGGTCGTGGGTTCGATCCCCACTTTTGATAAAGTTTGTTCAGTGTCTGGGTGTAACATATGTATTTAAGTATTCTATTTGTGTTCCCTCTGTTGTCTGATATCTGTAACACAAGTACTTAAGCTACTTAGTACGGAGTCAGGTCAATCTATGAGCAGTAGCCTTACCATGAGTTTGAAATACTATCCTCGCTATCGAAAACTATCGCTTTGTCTCTTTCATTGTGATGCATTTGAAACAGACAGAGTATAGTTTACGTTATGTCAGTTTTAGATGTCAACTCATGGTAGCGCTACAGTTGTGTCAATTTACTCTTTACCAGTCGTTGGTAGATTGTTGGTGGTCACTAGTACGTCGTAGGCAGGTACTACTGGTGACCCGGGAGAAATGATAGACCACGTCGTGCGTGACCAGTAGATATATTAGGTATAGGTAGCGCTTAAATGGGCCGCTTACAATGGGCCGCTTAAGAAGGCTCAAAGTCACTCAGAGGGCAATGGAGAGGGCTATGCTGGGAATCCCCTTGCGTGATCGTGTCAGAAATGATGAGATCCGCAGGAGATCTAAGGTCACGGACATAGCTTAAAGAATTGCGTGGCTGAAGTGGCAATGGGCAGGGCACATTGCGAGGAGAACAGACGGCCGTTGGGGTGGAAAGGTCCTTGAGTGGAGGCCACGCGCAGGAGGCCGCAGCCGTGGCAGGCCTCCCACCAGCTGGACCGAAAATCTGGTGAAGGTCGCGGGAGTCCATTGGATGCGGGTGGCATAGGACCGATCTGTGTGGAGAACTTTGGGGGAGGCCTATGTCCAGCAGTGGACTGCAACAGGCTGATGATTATGATGATGATGATGAGCGCTTAAATAATAATGATAAATTACTAAAGTAGAAACATCTCCACAGACTTATAAATACCTACAGCCACTCTGACGGTATCGTCTATCACATACGAGGTCAGATCTGCTGACACAGCCTACGTGATAGAGACGTGAGATAGCCTGTAGGTACTGTGGCAACTGTGGGAGAGCCATGCTTCGGCATGCCGGTTCGACCGAAGTGATACCACTGCCTCACAGAAAACCGGTGTGAAGCAGCTCCTGTGCTGTGTTTAGCCGAGCGAGTGAGGGTACCGGAGGCCCACCGGGGGGAAGGGGATAAAAGGTTGGCAGCGCACTTGTGACTTCACTGGTGTTGCAGATGTCCATGGGCAGCAGCAATTGCTTACCATCAGGTGATCCGCCTGCTCGTTTGCTACCTATCTCATAAAAAAAAGGTAGAGATATGAGTTCTATGTGCGTAAGTTTTATTCTAAGTAACCGCCACATGTTCTATCAATAATATTTATTTCGAAGCACCCAGTAGGGCGTCTCAGATATCGCTGTATGAACCAGGTCAAGAAAGATCTTGGTCACCTTCAAAGGCCAGGTTGGCAAGAGGTGGCTGAGAATAGGGCGGAGTTGCAAATTCCCGTGTAGGTCAAAATCCACTTTGGGTGTCTATGTGCGGCGGTCGGCGGTTTACCATCAGTTGATCCGTCTGCTCATCAGACATGCCAGCTATCACTTAAAAAAAAAGCCTACACTTTCAATGTGAGCAATGTGTTTTCAAGAATACTCTTTGCCTCATAATTCTAAGCTGCAGTGAACCATCAGTGAATCAGCAAAAACAGTTTTTTTTGTTTTTTTTTTATAAGTAAATGTACAGATAGCCACGCATCAGGTTACCACAATCTTACAATTTTCTTCAATTGATATTCAACCCAAATATTTGACATAAAGATGATAGTCGATTGAAGAAAATTGACAGTTTTGTACCTATACTACTATATTATGTGGCAGTACGTACTGTAACGATGGTAAACTCCTTTGGTACTGGTCACCGTTTATGGCTGATTTTATAATGGGAAACTGTCATGCATTGAAAAATAAACAGATACGCTCTCAGGAGCGCATTCGGATTTGAACTGTAATACCGCGAGGAATGGAGTAAGGAGGGTCCAGAGTCCAGACCTTACGTTACAACAGGGACTTGGAGGGAACATCCTCCTAACGGACGTTTATATAGCTTTGACAAGGGGGGTGTCCCACTTTGCAAAACAAGCTACGAATCACCCCCCCCCCCCCCCATGCTCGGATTTAACATTTCCTAATTGTAATATTTTTATAAGCGGCTCTCCCGAAGTACAATTCAAGGACGCTGGACCCAGCGTGCGTTATTACATGTACGCATTCTTGAAGAACGTGAGGGGGGGGGGGTCCGGACCCCCCCCTTATATACGTCCATGTCCCAGAGTGTCTTAGTTAAGGAGTGAACTAACCTATTTATTTCAGAAAAGCAATAAAGGATATTTCAAACGAGGAAATTATTGCTTGACAGAAAGATGAGAGTAGATTGATGAAATTTTACAGTTTTGTATAGGTTCTTTGATGTGTATCTGTAATAACTATATCTGGCGCCAGAAATATCTCGTCTACGACTCTTATTACAGATTTATTCTCGCATAAATATTCATATTCATATTCTTTATTGCACTTGATATTGATATTGATCGAATCGGGTCTTAGGCGTCCAAATGCTTTGGCATTCAAAGGAAAATCTGTCTGCTCGTTACCTTCGTCAGTGAAATATCACGATAACAACACATCAAACTAAGCACAGTGTCAATCAATAATGTAGACGTGTAGCTGTATTTTTTATGTGATAAGTGGCAGACGAGCAGACAGGTTACCTGTTGGTAAGCGATTGCCGTCGCCTATAGATACCTGGAACACCAGTAGAGTCACAACTGCGACGCAAACCTTTAACCCCCTTTCCCCCCAGTTGGACCTTCGGTACCGTCACACCATGAGACACACCGCAGCGCGTACTTTACGCCGGTCTTCTGTGAGGCCGTAGTATCATTCTGATCGAGCCGGCCCATGCATGCCGAAGCTTTGGGATTGAATGTACAAGTATTTTCCATATTGAATTCCTAATTTAATAGTCTTAAAATCTTTTACTATTTTTAATTCATCAAGACCGTTTAGTACAGTGGTTTGACTACCGGTTGAGATGAAAGGGTTGCGGGTTCGATTTCCGCACTAACACAAAATAAATGTTAGTCGATGAAATGGATATTTTTGTGACTCAATGTGTTTGTGCAGTACCTTCGTTATTTTTAGTTTCTATGCAAGGAAATCCCTAATTTGGGACCAGGACAATGTATAATTAAGATGTTATCTCAATTATTTGTTTATTAATTTTATTTAACAACCTAAATAACGAAAATTCCGTACCTTTTTACTCATTAAAAACAATCTTTGACCCAACTCCTACTCAATAAAAAAAGGTTTTCTCTAAATAAGGACATTTTATCTAATGTTAACCCCTAAAAGCCGATGTTATTAAAAATGGATGAATAGGGTCTCACGGGCAATAAGGATCAAATTTGCTGAGCTATAAATAGATGGCTGATAGAGGAAAGTTTTCTACTTTACCTACATACGGATAACCTCATTTAGCTCCTTTAACAAGGGAACCTGACGAACTGATTCCATCATGGTTACACGTACATTCATGATACTTGTACAGTCAAGTTCAAAAATATGTATACACTTTAGGACCTTGTCACAGTACATATGTATAAGAAAACGACTTCCACTTTCTTATAAATATGTATTGTGACAAGGTCCTTAAGTGTAAACATATTTTTGAACTCGACTGTACCATCGATCAATGTAAAAAACACGGCTTAGAAACTTTGTAGTTGTCTATAGAAGTCATAACTTTATAAATAGTATTAGATCTCTCAGGGCTTCGTTCACCACCTCTGAGTAAAGTGTCAAATAATTTACTTGTCAATTAAAGTGGGTTCGGAGAAAATTGGCCCCTGGTCCGCGGCCTAGTTTAATTTAAATATTTTTTTCAATACAAATACCAGGGGCCAATTTTCTCCGAACCCACTTTAATTGACAAGTAAATTATTTGATACTTTACTCAGAGGTGGTGAATGAGGCCCTAAATCTCATATAATTTGGATCTCACGGCCGCTTACCATCAGGCGGAGTGGGGTCATCTTGATTGTCCTCAATATATAAAAAAAAGATACATAGATAACATGTGTGTTAGAATGGGAATCGAACCCAAATTAACTTGTACAAAGTTGAAATAAATTCCATTTAATTTTAAAGTTCTTATTCTTTTCTACAAGTTTTTTAACTGAATGAAACACAGTCTCTTTGTTAACGTTATTTTATTTCACTATGTGCTGAATAAATAATCTTATTACAACAACTCTTAAACTAAAAATAAATTACAATAATTAAATAAAGTCGACGGGCTCGCGCTTAGTTTTTACAGAATCAGTCTTAAAAATACATTGACGCAATGCTCTCATCCCAAACCAGTACCGAAAGAGAAGAATTTGAACTATGAATTTAAGAGTTTGAGAATACAGCATTACGTCTATTTGCTAAATGCCAGACCATCTTTGTAGTATCGGATCAAGACTCGCGATGGTCTGGCATTTAGCTCTATCTACGAGGTATTTTCCAAGACGCATCAACTTTCGACCGCTCCAATTCAGGCGCACCAACTTTATCCTTAAAACAAAAGCTGATGTATTTTAAGGAATGTTGGTGCGCGTTAATTGGAGTAGCTCAAAGTTGGTGCGCTCGGAAGATAACTCCTATCTCCGTGTCACTTGATCCGAGTTCTCATTGTCCAATTATGTTTGCGCGGTTGGCATGACAACAGCATCGGTAGGCATGGCGCCATACATTTGTGGCATTACATACATTGGCATTGTCATCGTCTGGGCATGACTTAGGGGCGAGGGTGGTAGGCCGAATAGGAATCTGAAGTAGCGCGCGAGGTTCCATAGAACATTGGTCGTCTCCGGTACCCTGTTGAGTTATACAATATAGTGAGTTACAAATATCAATTCAAATGTAGGAGTTTCTGGGGGAGGGGAAAGTCGAGGCGTCAGCAAGCATTGCACCGTCATCTGTTAAGACGTCCTCATTCGATCGAGCCGTACCACGGCCTTGGTTCGTTCCGCACCAAATCCAAGCGTGTGGTGCACGGTGCATCGGACATCGTACCGATATTAATAATAATACCTAACTATGTCCGACCTAATCAAATTTGGTGCGGAGCGGACCAATGGTCGTTGTAAGGCCCGCACCGAGAGCGGTTGTCTACCGCAAGCTAAGTTTAACAAATAATAAATTCTTACAAATATTTTTTTTTAATTTTTATCAAATTTGCGATAAAAGTATTACTTTGGCACAATTTGTTACTCAATGTATATGAATCTTAACATTGCAGCCAGATACTCCAGTGTCGCATAAGTATTGTACTTGATAGTCACATGTGTTAGTTTAATTTTAATCCAAGAAGTTTGGATAATTTCCAAAACACTTCGCTTCTGGAGAAACTTAACTGGCATCTAAAACGGAATCTACGACTCATATGGATGTTTTAATCCTAAATGATCCAAGTCATTGGACAAGGCAAGTCAACCAAACAAAGTATGAAGAGCAAATTTTAACTGTAGTTTAATATGTACTACTCTAACTGCAAAGCTATTACTGGAACCTTAACGAATTAAAACTGTCCCAAAATGAATGAGTTGCGGAAAATTTATGTAAATAATGGACAGTGAAATGGGTGTAAATAATAGGTTTGGCTTCTGGCTGCAGTTTATTGCATTAAAAATATACGATGTAGTTTGCCGCAGTATGTAAAAGCCATTGTCTTATTTATCGTATTTTTTGATGACGCCTCGACTTTCCGTTATATCCCAGCTCATTTCAATAAAAAAAACAATTATAAACATCTCTTTATCGATCAATATATACACATGCAATATTGAGTGCATTTTATTATTATATTCAATTTATGAACCTATACAAAAATATTAACTAAAATTAATCACATTCAAATTATGTGAGTTCATACATACAACCGATTGTTTTATTAAAATATATATAGACATAGTAGATTTTTTTATTTGTAAATTTCTCGACGGATACTAAAACATTTTCATTGATATTTACAAAAAGTTTTCAACCCATTTGATACCATACATTGTTTATAACCAAATTTGCATATCAATCTGTGAGGAAACCGTCACCATGAGTTATTGATGCTACCCTATAAATGCTCATGTAAATGCAAAAGATTCTTAATTACATGCAAATCGTCCAATCCACACACTAAATGCTTGAACTTAGACCTTCCCTTTCTTTCTTTTAACACTTTTAACTTTGTTCTTCTTTTTATCTTTACTTGGCGTTTTGATCTTCTCAACCTCTTTACTAGTAACGTGATCATGCAACGCCTCTTCTACAGTTACATATCCATCAATCATTTCTAAACTCCACATTAATATTTCATAAGCAATAGTATAGTATTTTGGAGGTCCTTTGGTTTGTTTGAGTGAGCTTTTGATTACGCCTTTTGCGTAATCTTGAGCATTTTTCACTAAGGAAGACATGATTTCTGAACTAAAGAATTCTTCAAAGAAATCTAGGAATACCTCTACCAGTAGCCGACATTTCTTTTACTACCGTTTTCAAAAATGTTAGAATTACGGTAAGATAGCTGAGTGTTATCAATATTGACACTTCGTTTAGATATAGAATGAGATTTGCGAACTAAATTTGTTTTGTAAAATTTCTTCGCTTTAGTGGTCTTATTTACTTTTGGAGACAAAACTGGCTTTTCTGGTCGTATAATAATCGGCTTCCATTCGCTTGACTCACTAACTAATAAAGTAGAATTCATAGTTTCATTTACAGTGACAGGTTGAAATGTTTCTCTTTTATAAGGTCTAAGTCTACTGTTGTTAGGTCTCGATGTGAAAGAATTAGGGTTAGCAACAAAATTAACTGTGGGATAGTAAAAAGTGTGTGGATAGTTATATTTATATTTCTTCGTTTTGACGTAATCGTACAAGTCCTTATTATGTTTAAGTCGTTCGAGACTGATTTTCAGTTCAGTGTACTTCTTTGGCCTTTGCTTGTAGACCTTTCTGTAGTTTTTCCTCTGTGCTATTAGCCTGGGCTGGGGCACCAGTATCAGTTTCGGCTTGACGATGCTCTCTTCTGCCACTTCTGGTTCGTAGCTTTTAGTGGGCACGTCGGAGCTCAAGCCTCTGAAGGTAGCTGGCATCGAGTAGAACACATTAGCGATAGGGTCAATGATGCTTCTGATTTTTTCTAGTACTGGTTCGAGTAATTTGAGGAGTTTCGACTTACCGTCCCATCTTTCTGAGGCTCTGGTGCTGTTAACTAGTTGAAGAGTGGGCGCCTGCTGCGACTGCTGAGCGCTGGCATCTGCTTGCTGCAAGAGCTCGTGTGCATGCGGATTTCCCAGACCGGTTGGGCTATACATCTCTGGAGACGCAAACTGTGGGCTCACTCCGCTTACGGAGTATGCGTGCGAGGAGGCGCTCGGAAAATCAATCGGGTATTGCGAGTAAAGGTATGGGTGGTTTTGTAAACCGACGCTGGAATACAAACAAATACCATTTAGGGGATAGCTCTGTTACATTTAAGATTGTCAGTCACTTTGTAGTCCTCGTCAAGTCGACAGTCCTGGGATTCACTATGTCAGTCTTCAGTACCCATGAACCTAAGTAAAATGCAGCCATAGAACTCAAACAAATAAATTACGGGAAGGATCGTAGATACCTTTAAAGAACAGGCAGAACCGATTTTTCAGATATTTATTAATAAAGTAGATGAATAATAGGGCTTAAAAATTTTTAGGGGTTATTAAAATTATTTCTATTTCTATATTTATTTCTGCTTCAATTATTTGATCGAAACTACTGTTTTTATTGAACCCTAAAAAAGGTTGAGTATAATCAAAGAACGAGTAGTAATTACACCATAATATTAAGATTTACGTAGTAATTACACCATCATTATAAGAATTTTTAAGTTGGAAAGTATTTCAGGACGGATTTTCCTCCAAAGTTTTCGTGACTCTACTCTATATTGCTCGAAACCAAATTCGGGTTAAATTTTAAAAAGGTATTCCTTGAATATTTTAAAGCATTTCTGCATGTAGTAACAAAACATTTTCACTGCAAATTCGTTAGTAAATCTGGTTAGATTACTAAAAGCATTTCCCAATGTTATATTTTGAGCACTCAAACCTATTGAATTGTTAATGTTGTGTCAATATAATGAGATTACCTCTTATAGGAAGAGCCGAAGTTTAGTATCTAAAAGCTTTTTGGGATTGAGAAATGAACGTTACTTCAATAGGAAATTCTAAATTCCCATTTAAGATGACAAAGTTTGGAAATGGTTTAAGTTAATTTCTGTCTGGATTAAATTTTGTTTTAAATAGGTCAGAATCAAAAAGCTACATAGTAGCATTTCACAGCCATATTTTGTTATTAAATTACTATGATTTCTATTTGGGAAGAATGGTTCTAAGTATAGATAAAACCTTTTTTCTTTTTATTAATAATATTGACATTGAGCAATCTGTTTCTTTTCGAACATCCTATTTTTAAAGACAGTGATGACGAATATTCAAGTAAGTGGTTTCAGGCTAGCTTTTAAACGCGGGTAGAAGTTTGTTATTTTGAAGCGCGGTTTGGCAGTCTTAGGACGGTTGATGCACTTCAAAACTCGAAACAAAAACGTTCCTACGGAAACTAGATATTTCTTGATATTAGATATTTAGAATAGTTCACTCGAAACGCCGATCTCCAATCTTATACGTGCGTCTGGTTTTTTGCGCAAACTCGTGTACCTAAGCGACCGTTTACATGTGGATGTATATGGCAATCTAAGGGCTCCCAGTCATTTCAGTAAGTTCTTCAGTAGTTTTCAGGTCAAGTTTACAAACAATGTAACAGAGCTAATATTTCAGTCTAGTCAGTTGTCATATTCCAGTCGTCCGGTTGAAGTCATTGTCTGGTAAGTTAGTTGCTTCCATAAGATTTGGCAAACAAATTAGTAAGTTTTTCTTTAATGTGCGGATTTATCATGTCAAACACGTTATAATGAAAGAATCAATCTGGAATTACTCCTCCCAAATTAACATGTAGATCAATTGCTAAGATGAAGATCCTTTTGGTTTATTCTGCAGGTATTTGTTTTTTATTAATGAAATAAATCTTCAATGTCTCCTCAACAATCATTTAAAGACTAACATCAACAAAAAAAAAACAGTTACATACAGAATCGAGTAGTGGGTCTTAGGCTATCAATGTATTTTTAACTGAGCAAGCTTGTACGAGTAACTTATACTTAGCTGTTAGCGTAGCCGTAGCTTGTAGCTTATGTCACAAAATAATGTGTGATTATTTTGTGGTTATGTTACGGATTCGTTTTTGAAATTCGAATCGATTCGAATCTTTCCTAATATTGTTTACATGTTTGCCAGGTCTTATGAAGCTACTAACAAAAGTAGAGTGAAACTGTACAGCAAACTAGAAAAAAATCTTGAAGAAATCGGTTGATTATAAGGTGAAAGTCACAAAAATCATCACGCGAATGCGTGTTGCGGAATATCTAGTTTTCCATCCGTTCGAGCGGAACCAGCATCCAACATTAGTATGTACATTGCTAACATACGTGCATGTCAGTGTCTGTCAAGTCATGCTGAATTTACAGTAAAAACAGTAGAAAATTACTGAGTAGAAAAAAACAGTAGAGAAATTGGGATGGTTTCCCCAGCTTGGAGAATGAACAGTATTGAATTTGTGGGTGATGACGTAATGGCCACCTAAGTTACACCAGCTTTCCTGGCAGTTTACTCAAAGATATATTATTAACTCTCTCTATTTTTGATAGCAAGGCAACCACGTTTCCCGAAGGGTCAAGTAACGTGATTGAAAAATTTTAATATTTTGTTGACTTTGCGAAATTTGCAAAATTTGCACGAACCGTTTAATAGTTCGTTGTTTAATACAAGTATGAGTCGGATTTTTAAATATTTCATCGATTTTTATATAAGTTATTTATAAATTTAAAAACTCCCTGAACTTCATTTCGGGACATTCGTTTCAAACAGTAACAAAAGATGACGCTGGGAGTCGATTATATCGCGCTAGTGTTACACTGCTTCGGTTTACCTATAAGCGTTGTCATTGTCTGTAGAAAATACCTCTTTATTAAAAGTTTAGATTAACAATCAGGTATTTTTTTTGAAGACAGAGTTAATAACTTTCTTTAACACCTCACGTTTCATTTATTTACTTCTGTCAGTTTATTCTATTTTTTTTCCTTTAGGCCATTATCTTGACTTGTGGAAATATTACTTCACTCTCGAGTAACAATACTGTTCATACCTCCAATTAAATCCTCCAAAAAGATCGCATCAAAATCTCAACTCACCCAGCTGTGTAGGATTCGTACAGTTTCTTGGCTGCCATGCCAACTGTCACCATTAATGCCAACTTGCTGGCTACAAAGGCCTTCAGGGTGAGGACTGTGACTATTGCCAGTGCGAAGATGACGACCGCGGCGGACTTCATGCCGAAGAGCAGGGGAATTACGGCCATGAGGACTTTTTTACGTTGTCTCCTTCCTGGAACAGGCAATACAGACAAATGAATAACGCTGCTTCCTTGCTTTTGAATGTGGAAGTTAGTTCCAGTATTTTTCGACAGATGGTACTGTTTTGTATTTACGATCGCGTTGTCATTTTGTTTTTGATATTTAAAAGCTATAATGTGCATACTGTCTGCCAATTTAAATGCGCTATAGACAAAACAAATATAATGTATTTATATTAATTTTCAGTGCAAATCAGTTAAATAACATCGGTGTAGGTTCACAACATAGTACAAGAAGTACTGTCACATTATAAGCATTTATTAATACAATCAAATGAACATTTTATTTTTAAAGTAAACTTTATGTGAAAAAAACAATTAGGTATGGTGATAAAAAGTGTTTTGGTATTTAATCCATGGTCGGTGATATTTTTGGTGTCTGTGAACCCTATCTGTGTTCCAATTTACATAAACTTTTCACAATGATCGTCTTGGTAATGGGATACACCTAACACTGTTAGATACATTTTGGTATGAATAAGTATGACTTTTTGCTGTTGCAATAAATAATAAAGCTTTCTAAATAAAAATTAACAATTTATTTGGTCTTGTATATTCACTAAGTTTACTAAGAAGTGGTTTCCAAGATATTTATCAAAATAATGGTACATACAAAGAGTAAACAAGAAAACTAGAAGTGAGACAACAACGGAAGATAAAATAGATTTTGAGTCGAGTAAATTAGTTTAAGCTTGTTCCTCTTATTTGGTAGACGTCTTTTTAAGCTTCAAAGTTGTAGCACAGTAGGAAAAATTGCAGTATCGACAATGAAGTCACAGGTGAGGTACGGAAGGCTGACGGTAAGGGATTTACTGAATTTTGAAACAGCTATTTATTTTTATATTTCAACAACATACTGATTTGACATTATTTTAATCTATAAATCCAAATAAGCTAATAACTAATTGTCAAACAGCTGTTTCAAAAACTTCTCCGATAATCGGAAAACTCTACCAGAATTAGATCAGTATCCCCTAAACCTGTACCTAATTCTTATCCAAGTAATAATACTTGGAAGAAGTTATACTAGCTCATGATAGTTGGAAGGAAACTACACTAGGCTGGGCTATTTTTGAGAAGCATTTGATCACCACAGGACGGCAATTGGCTGATTCATTTAGTCATCATAATTTTTTAGTTATAAGAAAGTCCTAATGTTTCAGTGTGCAAGTAGAGGTTTGAGGTTTGATTCCCAAACCAACTCAAATGTATGTCAATGGAACAGATACTTAGGTAGTTTGTGTTGGAAATTTCTGATGCTTTCATTATTCCTAGTTTCCATAATACAAGGGAAAGTAAGTTTAGGACCAGACAATGTAAGTGATGTTGTATCAATTTTAAACAAACTTATTTTTTTTTACTATCAAAATAATTTACACTGTGAACACGAGTATACAATTCACACAACGTCGATGTCCGAAGTCCCTATTATCCCTGGTCTAGACAAAGCAATAAAGTTGTAAGTATTAAATTCTTCACTACAAAACGGGAACACTTTCTGTAGAGTGGAGAGATAATAAAAGGAGCATCCTATTTGTTCTACGGGTTTAATAGTTTTCCCTATAAAAGTGAAATATGTGGGTCTTCACAGTTGATAGACTGGATTTTTTTAATCTATGTGTGTACCATTAACTTGGCTGTGAGGGAAAACATCGCATAAAAACTTACACGTTTGGGATAGTTTATGAAACGAATGGTTCAGTTAGTCTGTTTAAAGAGTTGCGAAGGTCAGACGGCAGTCATCATCATCATCATAATCATTTCAGCAAATAGACGTCCACAGCTGGACATAGGCCTCCCCCAACAGATCGGTCCTGTGTCCACCCGCATCCAAGGGACTCCCGCGACCTTCACCAGATCGTCGGTCCACCTGGTGGGAGGCCTGCCACGGCTGGGGCCTCTTGCACGTCAGACGGCAGTCGTTTCATTGTAATTACCTGACTCCTGGACCTGAATCGTAGTTAAAGCATACTCTGGGCTCTAAAGGGTTAGTTTTAGACGCAATCTGGAATTACACTGATAAAATGAGATTTATAAACTGCTTCATATCTAATGCTTCATATCATTGAAGTTTTGTAATGTTGTGAACTTTGTGCAATACATTTTATCTACTATGGGTAAATGAAATGAAAAGCCGCATATTATACTCCGTGACTTCTAAAAACGCGAGAGTCATCTCAAGCCTATTATACCTACTAATGAAAACAATATTTTTCTCAAAGGCAAAATAGGATCTCATCTCAAAAAAAAGAAATCACCGGCTTGCTGATACCGGCAAAATTCCAAGAATTAATTATTTCCAAAAAATCATCAAGGTATAGATACAAGTTCAAAGAATGTTTTCTTGTCTTTTTTCTTGCTAACTAACATCAATATTGTTAGAAAATTGCGTTAAAATTACTTATCGGTTTTTATTACGTCATTAGGGGTTACTTTGAGTCTTACAATAATCTGTTGCGTTGTGGGTATCTATAAGCGGCGGCAATCGCTTACCATCAGGTAATTCACCTGCTCGTCTACCACCTATCACATAAAAACACAACGCTGATATTTGTAAATTATGAGTTGTTGCAATAAGCCGACAAATGTAATTAAAGAAACTGATAGAACAGATGGGGAAAACGAAAAAAAAGCCTAGGTAAGAAGGTAAATCTTGGACCAAAAAAGGCAATTAATAAGGATTAAGATCAATCCTGAGGAAAAAGGACACAGAGCAGCAATCTCATGCACTCGATGTTAAAGTCGAATTACATGCTTGTACGGATGAATGTGTGAAATCTCTTAATTTGACTTTAATGTCGAGTGAACAAGAATTGCTTTCCAGGTCAAAGTAATCTTCTAGGCAAACGCGTGTCATCCTAGACCTCATCGTCTCTTTCCATCAGGTGCGATTGTGGTCAAGCGTTGGCCTATAGTCTAATAAAAAAAGTAAATCAAAAAGAATACTGATAAAATTACTAAAGCTACTACTTTGAATATTGAAACATAGTTCGTAGTCCAAACTACATAAATGCATCATACAAATGTTATTTCTATTAACAAACATCAGTAGCTGCTCATTCATTCTTATAAACAGTAACCCACTCGCAATTCAGCGCTGGAAAAAACTTAACTCTCTCGCGATTTTGATTCTTATTACCATCGTTTTAAGGAATGCAGTTATTGAAGCATGAAGCTAGATTAGTAGTTCTATTAGTAATGGCTGGACTGCTATGGGTGTCAATATATTCGCGTCCGGCTTTAAGAAAGTATTGGTAATTAAATGCTCTGAGCACTGAGGTTAGATCCGTATTAATTGGTCTCAATTTATCAATAACGTTACTGGGGAGATAGAGTAGACTTGTTTTTCTTTCTTGTAGAACTTCATTGCAAAATGTGACTTAATACCGTAGGTTTGGACTATGATATAATCCAGGTTTGAGTAAGACTGATATTTGCATTGTAACATTTTTTTCTGACCTGCGCAATTTTCAGACAAGGGAATTCACTGTCCAACAGTTACGTGTGATTGAACAAAATTAGACAGAAGAAAATCAATATGATTGCTAGGTAAGTTTAAACTCCATAGTGGAGCTTTCATTCTCGTAGGTGATTATTATGCAATTTTGTTTTCAGATAATCGGCGTAAATTTTTGAAAAGACAAAATCTAAGCACTTAAAATTCAAGAGCACTAAAAATATCGCTGGGACTATCCAGTTCACTAGAAAAGATGTAATGCTGATATTGAATACGACATGGTGTTTTATTACTAGTATATTTTTTTCAAAATGTTTTGTTTCCGAGGTTAGTTAATGAAAATAGCAATTAAAGTAATATGGGAAACAATCCTTTTCATGGTGAATTTGTCGATGTATTAGATCTCGCTGCTCCTACAGATTCGGCAATGGACACCCTGATGTCTAGATAACTGAATGAACATATGTGTTTTAGTGATACGTGTGTACGTGGGTGCTTGAATTCAATTGTGATATAGATACAAAATAAAATTGTTGTTAAGTAGTAAACTACTAAACAAGTAAACAATATGCATATATTTTGTACAAGGTGTATCATGCCAAAAATGTTAACATATACACACAAGTGCATGTCATAGACAGATATTATACCTTGAACAGTATAGATGCAAATATCGAGAGTTCCAGACCCGCCTATCGAAGCAACCGGTTGTACACCAAGAGATGGGTTGAGTCCCGAGCCAGCACAAATTTCTGTTGATGAAACAGACATCTGTGTTGGGTCTGGGTTTGAACTTAAAACAGATAACACAAAATGCCGGCTGCCTATACCACGTGCTAAAACTCCGCACACACATTGGTGGATATAGTGATATCAGCGTGATAGACAGGCAGACTTAACGGAACGCAAGCGGGAAAACTAGATACGATATACTGTCTAACAAGTAGGTCAATGAACTCTTCAATATCAGTGTCGGATAGACGACTTGTGTTTTTTCATTTAGTAGCTTGAAATACCTTCGTCGCTTTTCGAATCATTTTTTTATTGATTCTACTCCTCTGGTGTGTTGGTGGTTTGTAAATATAAAGTAGAATTATTTTATAAATTTTGAAGTCAGTCAGAGTACCGGGCATTTAATAAACCGCCAGTTTAATTAACAAATCCTCCATTATGATTAAGTAACGCGACGTTTATAATTAAGAACATTGTTTTGTATTTAATAAAATTGATAAGTCCGCTTTTGACCCCGGATAATTCAGCCGAAACGTCAAGCAGGAAGTATGAATCAAATATACCTAATTATAAACGTCGTGTTAATTCCCGGTTTAAGTGCAACGCGAAAATCCAAAAAGCTATTGATTTTTAGATGTTTGATCTCCTTATTTTTTGATATAAAAAAATCATAGCGGATATCGAACGAAAATTATTAAGGCTATGTCTTTGCCGTATATGATTTTCCATAAAATACTACAAGCATGAGAATATGGGGTTGATGATGTCTTTGGATATTAAAATGAATCGTATGATGTATGTAATATTTTACTGTCCCATGTCAAACTTTAAAATAATAATGTTGAAAAAATGTCTTTATAATTCCACGCCATTTGTTCCAGTTATCCCGTAGGTAATAAATTTTCGCGGTAGCAAACATCGTCCAGGTCTTTATCGTTTTATGACCTAACAAAAATAAATCTACTTTATCATTTCATAACTTGCTGCGTAACAGCAATAAATTATTTGAAAGTTGAAAAAGAATTGAAAAATATTTTGGAAATTTTCGGAAGTTTATTGGGACTTTTAAAGGTAGATTGGCTGTGGGTGACCAAGTTCTGAAATGATTTAGTATTATTTATCTGTTTTCTTTATTCGAAAAGAGCAAAAGAAAAACTAGGTATAGATTTTAAGACATTTTTAATTATTCCATTTAAAAATTAGAAAATTTTAAGGAATTTTACAGATTTTGAAAAAAACTCGCGTGCGATTTCATGTTTCCAATCTATTTTTATAATTATTTTATACTAATAGCTATGAGCGTTTTTAAGAAAAGTTATTCCCTATACATAAAACATAGTAAATATCTTTATCAAAATAGATATAAAAAATACAGTCTACTTCATCCGATAAAATATTCTGCAAAAGAAACTTAGCCGTAAGCTGAATGGAATATAAATCACGTTATTATTGTATTTTCCTTGGACCAAGAAATAGGTGGAAGAAATAAGAACAACATTTTAGATTTATGTCCCATTAAGATTCTCGTTTTGAATTTTTGCAGTGAAGATGTAAATTGTTAGACTACTTATGTTATAAATTAGGGCGCAGTCATGGAGTAACTAGTATTAAATTTCTCTAGATGACAATGTTTCAATTTTAAATTAAAGTTTTTTATAAGGACCAAAAGTATAAAGATAGAGATACTAGCTAAATCAATAATACCACCCCAAATAGACAGTAAAATAAAATAAAAAATCTTATGTACAATCTAATATAATCTAAATATGTTTTAAAATAAGTTATGAATTTGTTGACCAGCGGTTAAAAATTCTGGGCAAAATACGAGTAAGCTGCTTTTATTCTTACTTTAGCCTTATCGTCACAAAATTTTGGCGTAACTGATTTCAGAAGACTTATTTCTTTTACATAGGAGAAAGTTTTGCAGACAAAAATAAGAAAAATTGGTAAGTGCGATACATTTTGATACAAGTTAGAACTTACAACACAAAATGTGAAAAACAGCTATAAGTTGTTAATAACAGAAAAGTGTCTTAGTCCACTTTCAATTATCTGTAACTGCTTAATTGCATGTTTATTGGAAAATCTCCATGCAATACTGGAAAACGTTTCTATGAAGACGCGTGTTGGTATGTCTACTTTTACTCGAAATGTTTTTTCGTTAATTATGTCTTTAATGCATGTAATGACACTTTTATCTTGTTGTTTCGTTATTTGTTGATCGTTAACGTCACCAACATTTGAAATCATGCAATAGCGGTTTTTTGATGGACAATAAATGAGCCTTAGCCTTATTACTATTAACAATGTCTGTAGTTATAGTATTATTTACACTCAGTGTACAGTTAAAATCATTATTTTTAATACCTATACGACCGGGTGGAAACACATATAAAAAACTTAAATAGGCATTTGAGTTATTATACATGTCATTACTTATAACTGCGTTACGTTTGCTACTTATATTTTTTCAACACTTGAGACATTTCAGACGTTAATAAAAAAAGCACCACAGATTCACATTTTCATCACACATTAGGTAGGTATGTTTTTATATTCACTTCTTTAGGCAAAATAAGTAACAAAAAAGTAATGTTACAGCAAGATATTCACATCGTTTTCCTTATTAATTTGTTTGCAATATACCCATAGAACACGTTATCTACCCTAAGCTTTTTGGATGCTTCTGAGAATAATAAAGCCATCCTATTCTTATTCATAACAGCGCAATCATATAATAACACATATTTGGGATTGCTTTGTTCATGTCTTAAATATAAATATAGATACGAGCTCCTCATAAGAATTAGGAGAAGGGAAACGAGTAATGATAATAATTGTGGTGCTATCTATATATTTATTTATTTAGTGTTAAGTTAACGATGTAAGTATTTTAGCAGGAAATTAAGAAAAGTAGCCATTATGAAACGAACTAAGTATGATGGTCACGTCTTATCTGAATAACATTAACATTAACTATTACTTTTAGAATAGTTAACTTATAGAATACATTTTTTTAGTAGCATGAACTTAACAAAATAAAAAAAAAATTGTAACGTAAAGTATAAGATCGATCAATATAAAATATCAGAGCTTGGAAAATTTGTCACAAATACCATTAAAACAAGATTTATGCAATTTGCGGAATATTAAAATAAAATCACATGAGATTGTTTTTGTCAGGGCTTTTTATACCACTAGATTGATGTTAAGGAAAATATCGCAACGAAACCGGCATCAGTTGTCTCTTTAAATGAGTATAGGCTGTGCCCTAAAGGAAATATAGGCGATATTGATGCAAGAAAATTATAAAATAAATAAACTTTGCACAAAGAAAAAAAACTGAGTATAATGTTCAGTATCGAGTTATAGCATACTTATTAAAATTAAGGAGTATTAATATTTACAGTATTAAATTCCAAAAAACAAATAAAGATCTACAACAAAATAATATGAACAGTTCAAGATAGCCTAGCAATCATAGACATTCGACTGCTTTTATAAGCTTAAAGCTACTTAGTACGGTACTTTGTGCGAGTCAGGTCAATGTATGGGATGTTGTGTGAATTTATTTGTTTATTTTAAAATGGTTTTATGTTTTGTCGAGTGAATGAGGGTACCCTAGGCCCAATTGGGGGAATGGGGGCTAAAGATTAGCAGCGCACTTGCGACTATACTGGCGTTGCAGGTGTCTATGGGCGGTGGCAATAGCTTACCATCTATCGGCTCGTCTGCCGCTTATCAAACAAAAAAGAACGGTTTTTTTTTTTAAAGAATGAAGGCCATAATGATGGCGATTTCAATTATGTTTGATGCGATAGTGATGAACATGATGAAACTGATGTCTGATATAAAGATAATGATAGTTAAGATGATGAAGATGATACAAGAGATGATAATGATAACGAAGCTTGATATGATGTTGATGATGATGCTTGAGATTGTGATGGTAGTAATGATATAAATGTTGATGGAGAAAACTACCATCAAATTACTTACTTAGACCTAATCGATGAGGGCCCTTATCTTCTTCTTTCTCTTCTTCGACTTTGCTGGACGATTTCTTCGGATTCTGATCCGAAACATCTGGAATTACAAAAGTTATATATATAATATTTACACTAAACTTTACAGCTACAGATAACTACAGCATTGCTATAATAAAATTTACATACAAACTACCGAGTTTATGTTTAGTTGGTTCAATATTATGTTAAGCTAAATGAAGGGCTAATCGCTTAAATTAATGTGTTTTGTTAATAAGGATATACGTTAAACTATTCGTAACTATCTTTGTTTGTTACGGCTGCAATATTTTTCTATCACACTTATATTTTAAAGGGGAAAGTTTGTGAGTGTGTGCGTATGTTTGTTACTGTTTCACGATTGGCTTAAACTATTTTAATTAAATTCGGTATAAAGATAGCTGACTATCTGAGAATACTGTATGCGCGCATAAATATGTGCGTAGTATGTACCTATGCTTTATAACTATTTTGTTTATGTATGGTATGGATGCTCCGTTATCCACACTGACATTTACAATTTTAATCTTAATCATCATTTTAATCAGTCATTATGGAATGTACTTTTATCAATACCCACTGTCAAAATTTGCATGCCCGTGCTAGGCCTAATATAGTGCAACACTTTTAATCTTAAGACCTTTATCCGTTGGTCTAGTTTAAGTCCCGGGTATCTTGGGGTACCAATCGGGTTCGTCGAGCTAAAGTATATTTCAATTTTGTTTTTAAAGTCGGCTTTGTGATCACCAATCTGCATTAGGCAAGCGTGGTGATTAAGCCTAATCCATAGTAGCGATGACTTGATTTCTGTGATGGTGGCCTTTACAGTATAAAGGCTGATACTTAATTTGACTTCATGATACCTATAGAGAATAATAAAGGAATACAAACAACAGGTGAACAAAGGTATTGTGCCTTAATACGACGCAGGTGGCGGCTCAGCTCTAACCACTTGAAACTGGCTTAAGGGGACTTTTATAAGATTAGCCCTACCTCGCAGGGACTTAAGGTTGTTCGCGTAACTCTTTCGCATTCGTATTTTACTATATATAGATATTATATCGATTCAAGGTAACGCCTTTTGTGCTTGTAATGATTCGGCCATCTGTAAGCGATGTGTGTGGGTATAAAAAGTTTGGGTGACAAAGAATTCGAAACATATTTTTAGGTTCATCTAACGTTTAAAAAGATTGCTAAAAATATAAGGTCAGCCGATGTCGCCCGATGTTTTTTTTTTAATTTATTGATGACAATCAAGAGACCTCACTCCGCCTGATGGTAAGTGGCCGTGATATCCAAATATGAGATTGACAGGCACAAAAGAACAACAAAGTGTCCATTGAGTCTACCATTCTCACCCTGAAGGCCTGCTGAGATGCCGTTTCACGCTCCGCCTAAAAAACCCAGGATTGTAAGAAGGAGGAAACACATGAACTGAAGGGGCATTCCATGACTTGATGGTTCAGAGGATGAGCTAAACCTCTTGGTACGCGCCGTCATTGAAGATTTAAGATGAAGAAGATTGAAGATAATTTAATTTATTCCGTTATAGTTATTCCCTAAGTAGGTAAATACTTAACTAATTTAACACCCCCGATGTTAGGCGCTAATACAAATTGCGTAAGACAATATTTAAAAATGTGGTTTCATGTTAACGAATTTTTTTTTATGTGATAGGTAGCAGGCGAGCAGGCGGATCACCTGATGGTAAGCACTTGCCGCCGCCCATGGACACTTTTAACACCAGTGGAATTACAAGTGTGCTGCCAACCTTTTGTCCCCTTCTCCCCCGATGGAACTCCGGTACCCTCACTCACTCGGCGAAACACAGCACAGGGGCTGCTTCACGCCGGTTCTCTGTGAGGCAGTGGTATCACTCCGGTCCAGCCGGCCTATTCATACCGAAGCGTGGCTCTCCCACAGTTATTCCGAGATTAAAGTGTTAAGGATCAACGGCTGAACTTTTTATGTTATTTGTATTTTTCATGATATATTATTGTTTTATTTACTTTTCTTTGATCTCGGCTTTACTAACAGTATCGTATTGGTGCATAGTAATACAATTAGACTAATTAAACAATTCCTGACTGATATACCTACTTTAATTTCATAACTAAAATGCGTCTTTGCTAGATACGAGAAAACAGCTTCGAGAGAGAAGCTATAATAATATAATTTTGAGTGGTCTATCTTTTATTTCAAACTTGATGAAACATAAACTTACTAATACACTTACGAGCAACGAAATTGAATCACGACCTAGTTTTCCAAAAACTCAGTTAAAAGGCCTCCAAATATAAAAGACGTTTCGCTTTTATAAGTGTTTGATTTTCAAACGAGGATTTTTACCGACTACAGAAACGTATCGTATTACTTAGTAATGTGTAAAAAAAAACAAATTGAAGCTGATTTATGTGAGCTTGTACGGAGAAAGAAAACATTTTAGTTAATCCTAATTTCAAGAAAATGGCATGTTTCTGGAGCCTGTTAAAATAATAAAAGAAAATTAAACCAATTCTGAAATCTATTATACATTAAAATTACTAAAGCTTAAAAAGAAGAAGGAGTTTAAAAGTTGGCAGCGCACTTGCGACTCTACTGGTGTTGCAGGTGTCTATAGACAGCGGCAATCGCTTACCATCAGGTGATCCATCAGCTCGTTTGCAACCTATCATATAAAAAATAGGTAGTCCTTTAAACTCTTTCTACTCTAAGTCCACGAATTGCTCGCGAAGTCATACTTAGAGTGGCACGTGTTTTACATTTGTATGCCTCTGAAGTGTTCTGTCTGAATTATTTCTATAAAAATTTGGTCCTGAGTCACTTTAGTTGCTCGCGGGTGATAGTTTGTATCTAAGCCTATTACGGCCTTAACAACGTTCCATACTTGCATGTGTCTTTGTGATAACATTCATTGGGACATTCCATTCAGTCAGACATAAACTTAATGTCTCCATCTTCCATCTTTGTTATTACGAGTAAAATGTAGCTTATAACATCTTACAAGATAGTTGGAATTTATTTGCTTTACACTTTTTCTTCCATTTCATCTGCGTTCAAAGTTGTCACTTTGAAACCAGGGGTAAGCTTAGATTATGATTCAGGATTTGAGGACTTTGGTTATTACAATGAAGTGACAGCCATCTGACCTTCGTAACTTTTTAGGGGAACCAGACCAACTGAATCATGGTTATACGTTCATTAACTTAATTACAACTGTTAATTCAAAAGTTCAGCAATAGATGGCGTTGACTATTTACTGCATCGCGGCTGATGTTTTAGATTTCCCTAAAGCGCAGTCGCTAAGACTAACCCAATTTTATCGTTTTGTTATCATATAAGTGAGTAGGCTATTTACGAGTATATAAGGGTCAAATCTATAGAAAACGACTAGGTTAAAAAACCAATTAAAAAAAAACAAAACACTTGCGCGGTGTAACCGAAGCCCAGCGTCATCTATTGATCAATTTTGGAACTAATAATAATTCTGAAATGAACTGAAGGCGCCAATCGTTACAAATGTAAGGAATGTAAAAAAATACTACACATCTGACCCCAGGTCGATGTATGAATTGGGTCGTTGCCCAGAAACCCTTGTCTGTTTCATAGTGACATGTCAACCGAATAAGCGTAATGGAGACAAATTAAATTCAGCAGAGTAACCTAACTTACTTACATTTCTGCTTCGAATAAAGTATGACACGAGCATATTATACGACTCACAAAGAAACTACGAAGAAAATCTTCTTCGAACTTATTTACAAACTATTTGATATAGAAAAACTTGCGAGTCTCGGCTTTGAATTTAGTTGAGAAGTGATATAAAGAGCTCGTTTCGTCTCATAGTTATACTTGGGAGACTTTAAGTATTTTGGAGCAAATACTTTTTCATAAGTTAGATAAAAAAGGGGCAGATGGGTTAACGGATCACCTTGACGTTACTTTCGTCTATTAGTGTTTAACTTTAAGAATTTGGGGTTTTCCCGTAGTAAATTAAAGTTTTATTCAACAAAGATAACGTAAGGTTTGAAATGGATTCAGTACCTAGTTTTTTTATTTGTTACAATATAAAGTATTAGCTAATTCATTGTTTCATTGCAGGGCACAGGCCTCTATCATCCTACTACTATTATAAAGGCGAAAGTTTGTAAGGATGTATGGATATTTGTTACTCTTTCACGTAAAAACTACTGATTGGATTTGAATGAAACTTACCACAATATAGCTTATACATCAGAATAACACATAGGCTACAAGTTATAAAAATATATTGTGTGGATTGTCCAAAATATGACGGTAAGTGTCAATAATTAACTCCACGCGTACGAAGTTGCGGGCGGCCGCTAGTATAACATAAATCATCGCTACTATGATACCTAGTGTGGAATGCACATTTTTTTGTGATTTAAATGAACTTACCTCAAGAGAAGTTAAATCATAAATACGAGCTACTTTGTTTGAAGAGATTAGATATCGTTGAATTGCTAGCTAGCAATACAAGTTCTAATCTCGAAAACAAGGTATAAGTCTAGCTTACTTACTAACACATAGAGAAAAAACAACAAAAAAATGTTGCAAGAGAAGACATAAGCTAAAAGCTAGGTAATCTCTTATGAATACTATGTACTCGTAATAAGGGGTAAGTTTATTTGACTTTATTTGCACTATGAAACAAATAAGACTTAGTCCGCAATATATAAAGTACATTAAGGCTATAGCGTTTAGATTGTAAAGAAAATGTTTAGATTTCCATATTCTATTTGCATCTGCAGCTTCATACATTTTATCATACAATCGCTTACGCTTGAGAAAGTAACTTGATGGTGTTATTTATCACTTTCACTATGGTTGATCTTTTTATGATCGTTTAATAAGTGACAACCGAGCATAATGTGTTAAATGTTCATAGTTTATCATAATACTGAAATGTACACTAATCTGATAAAAAAATTGTTCTTAGTTTGTCATGATACAGATTACCTACACTACACTACTTTTAACAGTGGGAGGTCTTCTTTGAGGCCGTGGAATCACTTCAGTCGAGCCAGTCCATTCAGGCAGTAGCATGGCTTTCCCACAGTAGGAGTTAGCCTTTCATATGGGGGGTCGCGGTTCAAATCCGAGCATGCACCTCTCGATTTTTCAAATCTATGTACGCACACTACGAACGCAATGTACGTTCTAAAGTACGCTTATAAGCATTTCTACCATTTGCTCAGTGATGCAGGAAAAATATAGCGAAGAAACTTGCACGTATCAGGTAGTTTCTGAAACGTGTGACCATGATTCAATTGGTCTAATTCCCCTGTTAGTATCGACATATTACGGCAACATCATCATTAGCAACCCACGCTCGTCCACTGCTGGACATAGGTTTCCCCCAATGCACGCCACCGCTCCCGATTTTCGGCCACTCTCATCCAGCTCACTCCAGCCAGCCTTCGAATGTCGTCATCCCATCTTGTAGCAGGGCGTCCAACACTACGTTTACCGAGTCACGGTCTCCACTCAAGGACTTTATGGCTCCAACGGTTGTCAGTTCTGCGGCTAATGTGACGAGCCCACTGCCACTTCAGTTTGCTAATTCGGTGGGCTATGTCGGTGACTGTGGTTCTCTGTCGGCATATAATGTCAAATCCTGAATCATGTTCAAAGCGTAGCTCTTCTGCGAAAACTTTGGACACAACCGTGAATTATAATTATGCTGTAATCATCATCTCCCTGCCCTGTTCCCTAGATTATCGGGGTCAGCGCAGTACCTATGTTTCCTTCTTCCATTCGTCCCTGTCATTCGTGATCGTATCATCCACCCCTATTTTCAGTCATGTTAGTTTTCACACAATCCACCCGTCTCTTTTCTCAGCCGTCCTCTGTTCCCTCACTCATTTACAATTTATCATTACAGCCTTATAACTATGCTGTAATGAGAGAAATAAATAATAACATAACACATTAGCCACCAAGTTCCAAATTGAAATGGCAGGTTTTATTTCTTAATCCTCAATGTGAAAAGTGGACTTATTTTTCCGCTCCTAGACTTTATTTTGGTCCATTGTACGGTGATCCTAATCCTCTTGGAATCGGTAAAAATAGAAGCAGTAACTATTTATGAGACAAATATTAACCTTGGCCTTCCACTCTTATTATTTTGATCCCAACTTCAAGGGAAAATCTATACAGGGTGTATCTGTAAACATTTACTTCCCTTTAACCACGTCTTCTACCAACCATTCTGAGCAAATTTTTTTCTATGACTTTGGAAATTCGCATAAAAAAAATCAATTTTTATACAAAGTGAATCACGTGACACATTCATTTTGTATGGGAAGGGGAAATTTTTTTTCGGATTTTCAAAAGTCGTAGAACAAATTTTATTCAGTTGACATTGAACTACATTCGTCCATACAAATACAAATAGTTTTATTTTCCAAAGAACATGTAACATTGTTGAACATTACAGTAGGTCCCACACTAGGAGAATTCCTGTATCGTGGGCACCCGGCATACAAATCTCTAATTCGACTTCAATGTCGAGTGTACGAGAATTATCCCCTTGACCCTGTATGAAATACCTATTTGTTTCTAGGCAGAAAACAAAATAATAAATTGTTTACATGGTTGTATCGAATTTGCTACAAGCGTACAAGTATTGTTAGACCACTAAGCTTGTATAAACAAGGGAGCCATTATCTTCGATAGTTTTCCTTGTTCGAGTATTTTGGCTTTTCGAGATTAGTCCTTTATTGTGCTAACACTATTTTCCTAGAAAATATCACTATGTTGTTAACTGGAAATAACATAGGACGATATATATCGCACCTTCAGTAACAAGGGCCAAAGTGCTATGATTTTCTTGTCTTAAAAAGGCCCTGGTTTTACTGAAGTTGTGATATACGGCCTCTAGTTAGGAATACGCTATTTCTAATCCTATACACCTATCCTATATATCCTATACAATAAAAGAATAAAAATGACGCTTTTATGTCACAATGATCTTTTATGTACATATACTTTCGAATTCAGTTCTTGACTTCATCATTCACGTCATTCATCATCATCATAATTTCAGCCAATAGACGTGCACTGCTGGACAAAGGCCTCCCCCAATGTTCTCCACACAGATCGCTCTTGTAACACCCGCATCCAAGAATTTCCAGCGACCCTCACTAGATCGTCGGTCCTCCTTGTAGCAGGCTTGCTACGGCTGCGACTTCTTAAGTTGCTAATTTAATTAAGTTATTAAAATTCTTGTAACAGTAAATGACATCAATACTTATGTGAATATCTCATCCATTCTATACAATGTCTTCAGAAAAGGATTGTTATCTTTTCACTCTATCACATGAAGAACCGACATCCCGTCCTTTTTACAAAAGTTCCATAGGAATGCTGATCCAATTGTGAATAATAATTATTAACCATATTGTTCCCCTAGATAAGATTGCAAAGTAGTGATGTGATAGATAATCGAGGAAAATAACAGTAGAACTGAATTCAATTATGTAAAAAAAAACTACGGTTGAGCAGATTCAATCTTCTCATGCATTCATCTTGATTATATTAATCGTTAATTTGCTGTGTGTTTATTTCTGCTCTAATTAACAGAATGATTAAAGCTACATTAATAAATCTAAAGCTAGAGAGAATAGACTACCTTTTGGTTAAGCCCGCTCCATCGAAGTCTTCTTCTCAACTATGAGTTTAGTGTTAAACCAATGGCAAGTCCATTTTCAATATAATTGATAATAAAAAGAACTTTCAAAAAAGAATAAGCGTTTGCGGTATAAACAAAGGAGGAAACCCCGTTGTTATATTTTGGAGAAATTTGTGTTTTAAAGAAATTTTATTTTTATGTTAGGAGTAATTTTACTGCAATCAATACCAGTGTTTTGTTTTGTAAATCGAAAAATGCTTATATCGGAGAAAAAAGTGACGGGCGGAAGCCAGGAGGAGTGACGCTCAGCTTATATGTGTCGTAAGAGGTAGATGCGACTTACAAAAAGTTAATCGGAGTGGAAAACATTAGGAGAAGCTTTAAGTATATCCTGTTGTAGACTATGATTGATGATTATGATTTTTTTATGATATGATAGGTAGTAGACGAGCAGACGGATTACCTGATGGTAAGCGATTGCCGCCGTCCATAGACACCTGCAACACACTGGTGTTGCAGGCGTCTATGGACAAGAGTCACAAGTGCGCTAACCCCTTTTCCTAAATTAGGCCTCCAGTACCCTCACTTACTCAACGAAGCACAGCGTAGGCGCTGCTTTACGCTTGTCTACTGTGAGGACGTATCACTCATTATGGTATTAGTTCAATTCTACATTGGTGACTTCTAAAACTCTATACGTATCCGTGGTTATTGCCTCGCACATCACTTTTATGGGGCCACAAAGGATATTTTCCCATTGTTATGGCTGTAGGTGTAATGGTATGTCAACAGGCGAATACCACAGAATTGTTTGACGTAACAGGTGAAATTAATTAGAGCAAATTGTCTTGCTCTGTAGATTAACTTGGTTGATTAATTTACGTTTGATAGGTTAATGGTGTACAGTTGATATTGAAGATAATGGTGCATTTGGAATACTCAAAAGCAGTTATTTTCATTTACAGAAGGAGGGGGGCAGGCAGCATGTATACACCCATTTTGTATCATTTTGGATGTGTGAACAAAACTCATTCGGTTTCGATATCATACATATAATTTAGTGGGCTAAGTGATCTGTTATATACCTACCATACAGGGTGTATATGTAGGTACATTTACATCCCGTTTACCACATCTTCTACCAACAATTAAAAATAAAATCAATTTTAAAAAGCCTTCAAAAATCTCCACTTAAAAAATCACGGTTTGCTGTGAACGAAAAAACATACAGACAGACTGACAGACAGACATACATACTTTCCCATTTATAATATTAGTAATATGGATTAAATCAAATTAGGTCAGTAGGTTACACATGAAATGGAGTTTCCCATCTTCGGCAAACATTTTGTTGGGTACAGTAGGTACGAGTATAGTATGGTGAAATATTTTGTTTGTTTGGCTTCATCTTTTGAACACCATCATCGTCAGTATATAAAACGTGACTGCCTCGGTGGAGCTGTGGATAGAGAGTCGTACTTTAAGCGACGGTGACACTATATGACATTCAAAAGTTCTCCTCCATCGGCTTCCATCATAGAAATCAAGTCATCGCTACTAAGAGGCGATTAGGCTTAAACACAACGCTTGCCTTATGCATGAAACGCCTTGTCAAACGTCATAATATCAACTAAAATGTACCTGCCCTATAAAATCATACAGCAGAAAATTGTGATAAAGTAATGGTTTATTCAATCGTAAAACGACACATGTAAATTTTACGACCAAATTGTTATATGTTTGCTCCATCATATTAGTAATAAAATAACGCTTTAATCATACTAATGGTGAGGTTTTGCGTGTGAGTGTCATAAAATTACAATATCACGACAGCCAATAGCAAGAATTACAGGGGACTATGATGTAGTTTGAGTATCAAATTTTTGAATTCGTATTCCCCATTTATATCAGCCTATGTAACTGTTCCACTGCAGCGAAAAGGCCTCCATCATAGAAATCAAGTCATCGCTACTATGATGGGATTTGCTTAATCACCACGCTTGCCTAATGCGGATTGGTGATCACAAACCCGAGCTATGTTCGAATATGTAAATCGCAACAAGTTCTTTGGTCGACCCAGGAATCATCCCAGGGCCCCAAAATCATGTCTTGATTCTTAACCACTAGACTAGACATGCAACTAAAACACGAAAAAAGTTAACTCCACAAACGCTCATACTCACTAATCGTGAAAAATTCGCAGTTTTTAAAATTCAATTAACCGCTTCCATGCAAGTTGGTGTAAGAAATACCTAAGCACGAAAGTCGGAACAAGATTTCACGGTAGTTGAGCTAATTACCTCAGTCGTGACATTGGCACGAAAATTGCTAGGATGCGTACACGCCGATGTGGTTAGAGCAATTATACGCGAGTATTGGAGACGATGAACATGCGCGCTTTGGAATTTATATCTATCTATATTTGAGATTTATATTTAGGTTTTTATCAAGGTGGAAGTCAAAATAAAGCCTTAAGGTTTTAATGTTTTTAAAAACTGTTAGATCCGCCATTTTGCACGCATTTATCTTGGCCCAGAAAAGAGATAGTAACACTGCTTTCAGTGGAGTAGAAAGAGAATGAAGCGCTTTTCTTTATTAAACAATGAACATGTTTTAACTGATTTGCGAATCCACCCCTATGCTTCTAAGCTTCAGATTTTTGACTGGCCGGATGGCGGATTTGGTAGGTAGGTCATCAGTTCAATCCCCACCCTGCACAAACATTCGCGTGAACACTTGTGTTTGTCCAAAGTCTGGGTGTAAATAATGTATGAAAATCTTTTAAACTACTGGTGGAGACACCAGTTCCAAATTGGTTGGTGGCATCTTAACACAATAATAATTCTTAATCATTTGTGTTGTATAATTAATGCTTTGAGTTTCAAAAAAATACTAGCAGTTTTTGGGTATGCGCAAGTATTTAAAAGAGAGCAGTTATTGGATTTGTGCCAGTCTTTAAAATCTGGGACCCAATGTCCTCATACTGAATCACGTCCTAAGTGTAACCCGGGCTCTAGAGTTGCCACTTTAGGTGCAACCGGGAATCACACGCTAAAATAGGACAGAACAAGGTTTTTACTATCTCGACACGCGGTAGTCATACCAAAGTTTAAATAGAGCGTACTTATCGTGTGTAATATTAGAGGAATCATTTGGAGTAGTGTTGTCTCGATATACTATCGATATTATCTATAGGCTAATTGGAGCAACACTTTTGGTAACGTCAATTTATAATAATAAATACAAATTAGTTTAACGTTTGAAGTATTGGTAACTTTAAAATATTAAAACGGGAATTAACGCGACGTTTATTGTTAAGTACATTGTATGCACTTACTGCTTGACGTTTCGGCTACGTTGCAGCAGCCGTGGTCACAAGCGGACAGTCAGTCATTAACGAGATATTATGATCTCCAAATTTAATGGACACGTACCTAATTACAGTGACATTGTGGTAGTTTTGGAGTAACTAGTTCAACAATAAGATGTGTTTAAAAAATTTAGGTTTACCAAAGATCATGGCATCAATGATTATATGGTCTAAAAGAAAATAAAGATGATAACTAAAATCAAGATCACCGGAACGGAAATACTCACTATCGCTACTATGTACTAAGTTTGTTGGTGAATATCGTATTTACATATGACGTAAACAAGCTTTCACTTAGCCTATTTGCTTGTTTAATGGATACCTTCAGAACACATCCTTCCTTAATAATCTCAGAGGTATTATCTATAATAAGTTCGACGGTAATAGATTATTTGGAATACTTAGCTCTAATATTACTAGCAAAATCTACAAAACTAATTAGTATGTAGAGGCACACATCTTCTAAATGTAAGTGATACCACCGTAAAGTAAAAATAAATAAATATGGTCCCTACAATAAATGAAAGAACAAATATTATTTTTACATCTTGGACACATCAGCTACTGCACACTTTTAAATGTAAATAATATCTGATTAAATATATTAGAAATATAATGCAGCTATAGCTATCAAATTATATGTTACATTATGTACATGACTTTACTCACATACGAGTAATGGACGCAACGGAACGTAACAGATCGGAACTGGATCTGGTTACGCTGTTTTTTAATTATTTATAATAATTTTAATGACTTGAAACTGAGAAAAGAAACTACACTAATGATTATGTGGAAAGAAATCTATAACGATAGGTACATTTCAGTAGGTAATTGGAATCAGTTTTTTAGTCCTAGCGTTTATTAGCTAAATTTCGATAATTCGTTGTGCTTATTAGACAAATAATAAGGATACACGAGAAAACGTTATATTTTGATTCCCTCTTTTGTTTTCTGTTTCTCTCTTTCTTTTCATTTACATTCGCTTAAAATGCATTTATAAACATATTTTGATTAGATTTTCCAAATTAAAGATTTGAACTTTTTTTATAATGGCTATCACTTTATTTTACACTACTTTCTTTTACCACTTTGAGTTAGTTCTATCTAGTTCTTGCTAATTAATATTTAAGTACTTTTGTTTTTCTAGATTACTATAAACAATATTAAGGAATTCTACTTTTTTTCTACATATGTTAGCTTTACAATAATACAATACTACTTTTTGTTAATTTTGCAAATTAATAACACATTGAGTATCTACATCATTGTATAATGTTTTGTACTGAATAAACTCTTCTACATTAAGTTCTTCTAAATTAATAGACTCACCTTTAGCACTCCTGCTCTGGTATACTTCTAAGTCCATGACGTCATCATTGTTGCTGGGCCTCGTGACTCTAAACGTGTAGTCGTTCCAGTCGAAGCTGAAAGCGTGATTCTTCGTGAATCTTGTGAGAGGCGCGTCGCTCGCCCTCCCTTGCCTCGTGTTCAAAGGTTCTATCGTCAGCGCGTCAAACAACCTCACTGTCTTCTGCTGCCTTAAGCTCCTTGCCGTCTCTCTCAACATATTTTCGATACAAGTCGCATTGTCACTACAGCTTAACTGGACCACCCCCGCGGTGACGTGGCCCAATGTCAACGCAAACAAGAAAACTAGAGGAGTCATTTTGAACACTTTGTCTATCACAAACACTTTCGCACACGACGTCACCAATCCATTTGTATGTCACGCCTCTTCGTTTTGTACCACCCTGTTCGGTGGTTCCTTCGTCAATGAAGCCCCCTTTGCTGCGATGATGATTTTTATCCAGCGTTCCGCTGCAATGCTCCTGCCGGCCTGTGTGCGGATTTTTTTTTCATCCACCTTCATGTGTGTTCGTATTGCACTCTGTAAACGCTCCGGCACTTTTCTTTCCACGGTAAGTGGTTGCAGCCGATAATTTTCCGTGCTCACCGACTTTAAGGTGCAAACTCGAGGATCAGTTAAGCGAATTTATGCAGAAAAAAATTACTATCCAGTACGCATTGTGCTGTAGCATTAATAGGTCTGGTGAAATGATATTTTACTTTCAAATGTAGTGGTAGCAAAAGCGGTCGCTTATGGAGATGATGCAAATGGGAGGAATTCAAGAGAGTGAGTGTAGCGAATGTGATTTCAGCAAAAAAGTGTTAAGTAGTCGGTGACAATGTCAACGGATAAACAGATTCAGGCATCCAAGCAGAAGCGTCTACAAAGGAGGAATGGCACGAAAAAAAATATGTTCATGTTTTATGTAATAATGGTGAATGTAAGTACCTAGGTAGGTACCATTCACACAAGCAGTCTATCATTAAATATTTGAATATTAATTCTAGAACTTGACAATGAACTGAACGTTGCAGAAGATACTTACTAAAAAAATCATTTTTTCTCTAATGAAATGGAAACTAAATTATAATTCTTAAATCAGCTTGGTGAACAAGTAGAAAATGAAACAGACCAAGAGATGGCGTTGGTAGTACTTAGCTTCGCGAAAACATTACAACTTTAAAAAACTATCTGTCTTTATACCTAGTCACATAATATACCTTTTATACTCTACTTAAACATGCAGGGCTTTATCATTTTCAAATTAATGTTTAAGCGAATAACTACCGAACCGTAATTAAGATACTGTCATTATAAATTTTGTAATATTGCTCTTTAATTAGCGATCGAAATCATAGGTTCATTATTAAGTGTGCATTTGTTTACCAAAATTAATATAAAGGACAATAATTTTCATTAAGTAAAGAGCGATAGAAGATGAGATAAGAGTAGAAAGTAACTTTATCACAACACAGTCAGTGTTGTGATAAAGTTACTTGATGTTAAAATTAACAATCAGCCATTTTGTGCGATCAGCTCCTAAGACAGATTTCAAATGCTTCCTCTTATTTACCTACTAAATTCAAGCCAATTCAGGTGTTTTTTTAGTGTGTTCAAATTGCTAGAAAATTATATAACCATATATTTTGACTCAACAGGTGTTGCAGGTGTTTAAGGGCGACGGCAATCGCTTACAATCAAGCGATCCGTCTGCTTGTCTGCCACCTATCATATAAAAATAACCATACTATAAGATTATTACTACTATGAGATTATTTTTAATGTTATTTTTCCATAATGTACCTAATTCTAAATTTGCACACCGTGAGGTAATATTTTATATGGCATAAGCCACATTTAATGTAACTCCAACACCTAATTTGTATCACCCATATTTGCAAAATAAATGATTTGATTTGATTTGATTATAACATTTGAAAACGTTGTGCTATCTATCTATCTACCCTGTGTGCAGTTGTCTACGTCTGACAGTATTGTAAATTGAACTGTCAGAGCCGAGACGTGGTCTCTTTGCTTATCTTGGAGTACAGAGCTCTCTGTTTGTATTTTCTAGGATTCTGCAAGGTTTGATGTACGTATAGTTTGAATTAAGTAAGATTTTTATCGGAAACAGGCTGAAAAAAAAAAGTACATTCGTTAGAAATGTGTTTTCATCGCCATCATTACAACGTGTCATTTGAAACTTTTAGTAAAATAATGGTTTAGAAACAAAAACTAAATTAGATTTGTGTTAACGAAAACGTGCAGATTTTCTTATGAGACTTTCCCTCAACTATAGTATGGTAGAATGCACAGATTTGATTCTAAGTTACATGCTCAAATTTACTCACAAGAACCCGTTAAGAAAGCGCCTAAATTTACTACCCACTGAGCTATTACATCGATCGTACTACAACAAAAATGTTAACTTAAACATACTTTTTACTCGACCCGGAATTCGAACCCAGGACCCCAAGATCACGGCCCGGTACGTAATCCATTTGTCCAACGGAGCGTTCACAGACATGAACCGAACAAAAGCCTATCGCCTATCGATATTTAAGAATAACAACACTATGAAAGGTTATTGAGAGGTAACTTTAGCAATAACATAGTTTCGTAAGGAATCATTTAAAGTTCAGTTATTATTGAACACAAACTTTGCTTCATTATCCGAAGTAATTAAACTTTGAGTTTATGAACTGATGTTGATCTTAAGTGTCGATTATATGGGTGTAATATAATTAGGTTTGGTGACAAGAGAATTATACTGGAGCGCGTACAGGAAGTTGCAGCCGTGGCAGGGTCCCTAAATGGGCCGATAATTTGGCGCAAGTCCAGGGAAGTAGTTAGATGCGGGCGGCACAAGGCCGATTTTACAGTGAACATTAGGAAACAGTAACAGAAACATTATTTGCATAATACACAGATGATATATAGGGGTTTTATAAAGTACTAGCGGCCGCCCGCGACTCCGTCCGCGTGGAAAAGTAACTTTACCCCCCTTTCAACCTCTTACAACCCCCTTTTCGCAATAAAAAGTAGCCTATGTCCTTTCTCAGGGTCTAGATTATCTGTATACCAAATTTCCCGTTGAGTAGTTTTGGCGTGAAAGAGTAGCAGACAGACAGACAGAGTTACTTTCGCATTTATAATATTAGTATGAATCATGACCGCGTGGAGACCGCGTCTTGTTAAACGTAGTGTAGGACGACCTCAGTCCAGATGGAGTGACGATCTGCGCAAGAGGGTTGGCTGGAGCTGGATGCGAGTAGTCGAAGATCGCTCAAAGTGGCGAGCATTTGGAGAGGCCTAATGTCCAGCAGTGGACTGCAGGCTGATGATGATGAAAGTATCATTGACGTGATATCCAGCCCAAATAATGTAATGTAGATACATATATGTATAACTATATTAGACGATTTAATAAGTAAAAACTGTTTATCTGACGGTACTTTTCATACAAATACTTACCCATAATGTATGTTGCATACTGCAGATGCACGCAGCTCACTTATATAAGTTACCAGGTGAATTGTTCATGTTCTTGTTATAATAATTAGGCCACATACCTATTTCTACAGCAAAATTTTGACAAATGAGCCTAACCTACATACTTATCTGTCGATATTAATAAAACAGGTAGTATTAAGAAATGTATCTGTGATCTACCCTAGTTAAGCATTTCAAATGTCCAGCGGCGATGTATTTTTTATACTAAAGGTGGCAAACGAGCAAGCGTGTCACCCGGTGGTAAGTAGTCAATGCTGCCCATGAACATCTGCGAGATCAGAGTGGTCGCTGATGCGTTGCCGGCCTTATGAAGGCGTACCTATGCTCTTTTCTATCATGACTTATTTTGGGCCATGAGTGAAATTGAGGGAGAGTCATATAAATTAAAGTTCATAACACAAGTTCATAACGAACAATCAGCACTGCCTGGAATACGTTTTTAGGTATTTATATGGGTACTATTTAAACGACCTTCTTTATAATAGCATTTTTCGCCTCAGGAAATATATGTTAGCTTCTAAATTACTAAGTCAGCCACAATCAATGCACGTCTGAATCTCTACAAATTCTATCTATCTAGTACAAGTTAAATTAATTGTGGATATTGACTTGACGCTTTCTTTAACATTTTTAGTTTCCGTTGTAAAGAAGATGAATCATTTAATTAAAGGGTAAGTAATTTTCCCGATGCTTAGTTATTAAATGAGAAGTTTGGGCGCGTGGCCAAATAAAAAAATTGTGGCCATGTTTATTATTTCTCTATTTATATTGTTAACTTTTTAACTGTCTTGCGTTTTGTCAAATGCATGAGTAAGTAAGCGCTATGTATATTAGGGTGGGTCACTCTAGTATGGAGAAAAAAAAAGTTGATGGATCGAATTCTAATAGGACTATTATGTTGCAGTGTACTATAAAAAGTAGTTTTAGCTATAAAACGGATAATTAACATATATCTTCAGCCCGCGCATCCGCTTCAAAACTATACGTTTTTGGAAAAAAACACGTATTACTATAAGGCATAGTTCTTTATTAGAAATTACTATAAATACTATTGAAACATAACAAATATTTTACGAAAGACATATATTAATGTGTAAAACAAAAAACTTAAAAAAAATATCATAAAAGGTTAATCAAAAAAAATATTACTTTATACGAAAAACCGCGCCTAGTATCGAATTTTGGCATAACTTTCCTCGAAGCAAGTTTTGCATGAATCATGCCATCCTTTGCTTTTCTATCACAAGCTGCCATTGCAGCTTCTGTTACTATCTTTACACTGCGTTCGATGGCTTGTGTATGGCAAGGCAACCTAATTAACAGCATACTTTCGTCACCATTTTTCTCTATTATCTGTAGAAATTCTTCATTCGTTTGGTTTATTACAATACGTGGATCAAAGATGGTTTCTTGCCAGTTTATTAGCTCAATGTAAGATTTGGCTTCAAAATTAAGTTTAGGCATTTAATAAGTGCGTGGTTTTCGGTTGGAGGTGAATTACGTACCTACTTTTAGAATTCTTCTAGCTGCAAATTCTCGTGTATGGTTTTTTTTCATCTGTTGACATCGATAATAGTAAATTTTCTTGGTTAGAAAAATATGCGTTTCGTTGAATAACAGGGTATATGACTGCTTTTAATGCACTTGACAAGAATCGCGAACTTTCAATCAGTCTCCACAGGTGTCGTGATCCTTCTTTCCATGAGGAATGTGTCTTAATTTGGAACCACACGGGAGCATATTAATTTAACAATGTATTGAGTCAAAATAACTAAATTGCTTGATAGTGTTGGCGTAGAAATATAAAAACGCAAGATCCGGTTTCCCTTAGTTAACTTCGAGTAAAACTGCAGAAGCAATCGCTGTTGAATACTCCATAACGGTCACATATATTTTGCGACAGCACCGATAAACTTTTCACAACCTTTTTAATGATTTCATGATATTTTTGCATTTGGAGTGATAAGTTTTTAGTACTTATCTAAATGATTCTTATATGCGAGACCACAAGTATTGATGCCTTTTTCCACACTCCTTTTAACTTTTTGGTTTACAATTTCGGAAAATGAGGGCTCTTTGTTACTACAATTTTCAATTTTCACCTGAAACATTTCAATACATCCTGGTATGTTGGTAACATGGTAATATGGTATTATATCCTCAATAGTTCCAAATATGGGGCACTTGTATGACTGTCTGTTATTTGACATGATGAGAAAAAATAATTTCCAATGCCTAAAACACAAATTACACATAGTACAATTTCATAAGATTTTACCAGAAACTAGCCTCATGGATACACGAATTATCTGAATTTTCTTACCTCAAAAGCCTTCTTTTAATAAACTACACAGCTTATTTAACAAAAGTAAAGTGTATTTGACTGGATACTCTTTAAAATATGAAACTATACCTAACGTCAAACATGTAAGTCAAGGTGTAAAAGTGGGTACTTGAACGTTTTTGCTTCAAAACTTCAAATGCGTTGCGCGGGCTGTTCCACTTAAAATAATTCAAAAAGATTTTAAGGGGTTTATAACGATACCTTACTTCAACATAATATCGCTATTAGAAATCGATCACATAAAAAAATTTTTTTTGACCCACCCTAATGTATATAACGTTTCGTGACTGCCTCGGTGGCGCAATGTGTAGTGGGCCGCACTTTAAAGCTATGGTTCTGCTTGAAGTTCCAGGTTCTATTCCCAAAAAATTGTACCTGAGTTTTTCTGTTCAAAAATTCTCAGTGTCAGCCCAAAGTCTGGAAGTTAGGTATTGTACCCCCGTGCCTCGGAAAGCACGTTAAGCCGTATTTGTCATATTACACTGGTGTCCTATCGAAGTCATCAGCAAACAGCACACTCGTCCACTGCTAGACATAGATAGGTCTCTCCTAATGCACGCCACCGCTACCGATTTTCGGCCACTCTCATCTAGCCTACACCAGCCAGCCTTCGAATGTCATCATCCCATCTTGTCGCAGGGCGTCCAACACTATGCTTACACACACATGCACATGTGCACATGTAAGGAGGATACATCATTTCAGCCAATAGACGTCCACTGCTGGACATAGGCCTCCCCCAAAGTTCTCCACACAGATCGGTCCTGTGCCACCCGCATCCAATGGACTCCCGCGACCTTTACCAGATCGTCGGTCCACCTGGTGGGAGGCCTGCCACGACTGCGGCCTCCTGCGCGTGGCCTCCACTCAAGGACCTTCCCACCCCAACGGCCGTCTGTTCTCCTCGCAATGTGCCCTGCCCATTAAGGAGGAGGTAAGGAGGATTATTATTATTAATTTGTAGTTTAGCTTATATAATCTGTGGTTTAGCCCTGCCCTTCACATCGGATAGGTTTTGGTGGTTGAACAAGTTTGTAGTGCGTAACATACGTAACACTTAAGGCCAAGGTTCGCACGTGTGTAACGTGTTGTTACGTGTTATTGTGTAATGTACATTATCTCGAACTTTCCAGAAAAGTTAAGTAATTGAATAGTAATATCTAAGTTTGAGTGAGAGTATTTTATTTCACGTTGTAACGGTGACATGATCCTTATTACATCTTAAAGGTCATTACAAAGATAATACTTACTTACAAAGTTGTGTGCAGTCACAAAAACTTAGGGGCATATTATAAGTAAAACAAAAAAAAATATTTTTATTTTATTTTATTAATTGTGACATTTTGTAAAACTTTTTTTTTGAAAAGTATTAATGAGTTTCTTGCAAGTGTCTTCTTGGCTTTCCTTTCCACCCCAACGGCCGTCTGTTCTCCTCGCAATGTGCCCTACCCATTGCCACTTCAGCCACGAAATTCTATGCAATGGGAGTTATCGCGTGTGAAAAATCCGTAATATATGAACCCATGATGAAGGGTTTTCATAATATTTTCATTGATTTCCATAATATTTTCCCCGGTTTTATAAATTTTAAATGCAATAAGTTTAATAGCGTATCGTCCCTTCCAAACTAAGAATTTCAATTGGAGCTAAGTAATTAGAACCTAACTTTTTGGATATCTAATGTTTACTTTTAAGTTTTTGATTAGAGTTGTCTAACTTCAACTGGAGCCAAGACGAACTGTCTAGTAGATTTTAGGTCAATAAATTATTTCAATTACAAACTAAATTTCTTTTCATTTAATTAATTTCAGTACATTATTTTGTATTGTCTTATTTTTTTGTCATTCGTCTGTATCATATGTGTTGTGATTTCTTAATAAATTAAAACACTGAGAATTTCGAACTGAGAACCCGGGACCCCGAGCGAAGCCGTCGCCTTAATGTGCGACCCATTCGCCACTGAGCCAGTCAACGTAATTATGATGAATCTTCTTCACTATTTATAAAGAGATAAATTCTATAGACGTCGACAAACCTTTGATAGAAACTACAAATGCGAAATATGAATCAAAACCAAGCGCCTTCTGCTGGCAGACAGTTCGTCGCTACATTTGCCGTGAAACAAAGACAAACATACAGACAGACACACTTTCCCAATTATAGTATTTGTATTGATATAGTTTTGCTAAAAGGAAACATTCGTTTTTATGTAAAGAAAGAAAACTAAATTTATAGTTTTTCTTTTACGAAAATCCAGTCCCATTTTAGTTTTACGGCTTTTGGACCTACATCTGCTATTCCAGTCTTGGAGCTAATAAAATAAAAATAAAAAATCAGGAAGACCAGACTCTTTTGTAAGCTTGAACATACCTCTTTCCTGAACTATTTTCCCAATAACAACAGCATAAAACATCCAACGTCGTAAATCACAAAGAGTGAATGAATAAGTAGCTATCAATCCCAAAACCGTTCATCGTTCACCAAACGGAATCCATTCACCTGAAGTAAGTAAACAGCAAACTTTACTGTTTCAATGATTCATAAGTTACTATAGTACAAGAGGTAGTCACAACTTTTTAATGCAATAAATAAATTCACAAAAGATCTCATACATTGAGTAAATAGCGTAGAGAAAGTGCTCTACGCTATTTAGTTACCCAAGTGTGTGACAGTTATCTGTACTACAACTACTTAAATACCGTGGAAGAGTCACGCTTCGGCATGAATGGGCTGGCTCGAACGGACTGAGTGACGATCCCACAGAATACCGGGTATGAAGCAACTCCTGCGCTGTGTTTGGCCAAGTAAGTAAGGTACCGGAGACTCAGTTGGGGGGAAAGTTAGCAGCGCATTTGTGACTCTACTGGTGTTTCAGGTAGGTGTGTATGGGCAGCAGCATTCGCTTATCATCAGGTGATCTGTCTGCTCTTCTGCCACCTGTCACTTAAGAAAATAATAATAATTCAAGCTATTTACATGATTTATTTTCTATTTTTTTTTTTATTTACTGGCTGGATGGCGCATTTGTAAGTGACCCTGCTTCAAACGCCAAAGGTTGTAGGTTTGATCCCCACCCTAGACAAACATTCGTGTGATGAACACTTGCGGTGTCATATTACACCCAGACAATGAACAAAACATTAACATAATATTATGTATTTGTGTTTCCTCTGTTGTCTGATATCTGTACCACAAGTGCTTAAACTACTTAGTACGATATCAGGTCAATATATGAGGTATTGTAAGGATATACTCGTATTATTTAGGTGGGATTCATTATTGTTGTAGCTACCAGTACCTGTACTATAACTTCAGTATATCAATAACAGCTATCGCAAAACAATCACTATGCCACCGACAACTGTCGCATAAAATCTGAAATAGGTAATTAGGAAGTGAACTGAAACTGAAAAAATAGGAACTGTATCAAACACGCAATAGTGGCCCAAAGCGAATAGTAATTGATTTCCTGCATCAAAGAGTAAAATTTATTTTGCAGACGGTAGCGACAGTATTACAGAGGTAACTAACTCTGTAAACTAACATGTCGACCCGGTTGGTTCAGTGTTAGTGAATGCTGCGTCTGGGCCAAGGGTTGCGGGTTCGATCCCCGCACAGTACAAACATTTGTGTGCATGAACATGGCTGTTTGTATTGGTCAGGGTGTCTTCTATGTATCATAAGTATGTATTTACAAAAGAAAAGTATTATGTATATGTTTGTAATCCCTGTTGGTTCTGATATCTGCAACACTGGTGCTTGAGCTACCTATCTCAGAGTCAGATCAATGTATGTGATGTAGTGAAAATATTATATTATTATTATTATCTGTAATACTGGTGATAGTAGCCACTTTTGTACTAGTACCACCGTCACGTATCACCGTTTACGTGGCAGTGGGCTGACCATATCTGCCGGAGAACTGACAACCGTTGGGGTAAACGAGCTCTGGAGTGGAGACCGCGTCTCGGTAGTGTAGGACGGCCTCAGGGCCAGATGGAGTGACAATTTTCGCAAGAGGCTGGAGCTGGATGCGTGTAGCCGAAGATCGATCAAAGTGGCGAACATTTTGAGGTGGCTATGTCCAGGAGTGGACTGCAACAGGCTTATGATGATGATGATGATCATCATCGTTCATAAGGGAAATTAAAGGAGGTTGAAGGAGGGAAATGTAGCTGGGGTCTAATGGGTGGCGCTAATCAGGTGATCCGTCTGCTCGTCTGCCACCTATCATGTGAAAATAATATAACCAAACATTTTATTATAACAACGCTGTTTAGTTAGCAGTGGCTAGCTTAGTTAGTAGAATCACAAACTTTATTCTAATTTATCTTTAAATCTAAGCTTGTCTGAAAATCTGTTCAAAAATTCACAGTCAACCTTTGAGTACCTACTTCTGTATTTACCGCGTCTTCATGAATCGACTTTATTATTACTGGTTTTGCAAAAAATCTAAAGGTACTTCAGTCTAAAATTTCTTCACAAAATACTCGCGAAATTTTCCTACATAGAGCGCCGAACCGATTCGAGGGCTTGTAAGAGCCCTTTACTTTGGAGTGCTATAACTTTGCTCTGAGAACATAATGTCGGGAGCAGAAATAAAGTATCTTCTATCAACAAAATATAAAAAAATGTAAAATGCTGTACATCTAGAAAAAAAAACCGTGGGTACCCCACAAAAAACAAAGTGGGTGGTTTTGGTGAAGGTCACAGGAATTCACTTTGTGAAACAAAGTGTTTTTCTATATCATCATTTCAGCCTCCTCCAAAGTTCTCCACACAGATCGGTCCTATGCCACCCGCATCCAATGGACTCCCGCGACCTTCACCGTATCATCGGCCCACCTGGTGGCAGGCCACGGCTGCGGCCTCCTGCGCGTGGCCTCCACTCAAGGACCTTTCCACCCCACTATTTTTTCTATACCTATATTAAAACTTAAATGAAGTTTTTTTTATGTGAAAGGGTGGATAACAAATTGGCCTTCCGCCTGGAGAGGGACGTGAAGTAAGGTTCTCCAACCAGTACTCTTGCCCCTCCCCACTCTGACGATGGGGGAGCGTCGCTGGGGTTTAGTCGGTACAAGCAATTACCTGGCTTCCTTCCTCTACCCGCGGCTTCGCTCGCGCCCCCCCACTTTTCTAAAATGGGGGGTTAGAAAGAGACAAAAAGTAGCCTATGTTACTCTCCATCCCTTCGACTATCTCCACTTAAAAATACGTCAATTCGTAGCTCCTTTTTGCCGTGAAAGAAAGACAAACATACAGACCGACAGACAGACAGATAGACACACTTTCCTTATAATATTAGTATGGATGCCTCCGGTGGAGAGCCCGACATAATGACACGTGATACTTTGAATGACATGTCCTTTCTGTAATTTCCACTTCTTCAACGCACATTTTCACAGCCAATAAACCTGTGTGTCGTGCGGTAAATTAATAGCCAAGTCTCGTTTCCGCCGAGGAAATTATATTTAACAATGTATTTACATAAACCAATTACGTTGTTCGGAAATGTCTTGCAACACTTGAATGCACTAAGTCTGGTCACAGTCAATAAATTGATTTAAGTACATTATCTTTAACTGTTTATGCTTTAGGCCTTTTACGAATTCTACATACCTTTTTTTGTTTTTTTTTTGTGGTAGGCGGCCGACGAGCAGACGCATCACCTAATCGTAAGCGATGGCCGTCGCCCTTAGACACCTGCAACACCAGTAGAGTCACAAGTGCGCTGCCATCTTTTAACACCCTTTTCCCCTTAATTGGGCCTCAGCTCCGGTGCCCTCACTCACTCGAAGAAACAGCGCAGGTACTGCTTCACGACGGTCTTCTGTGAGGCCGTGGTATCACTCCGGTCGAAGTGTGAAGTAAGTTTTAATGCCATACCTAACAACATTCGCCTTCAATTCAACAAACATGTCGACTAAAAATAATAGTAGTTTTTCCACAACATTATTGTGAGACATACATTACGATTATAACGAAACGCCATTAATATTCGAAAGTATTTCTATAGAAATAGATGAATTTTAACAATGGAGCAAGCGACTAGACCTAGTGGAGTTTATTGGAACTTTACGCAGTGATATTTGCTTACTATATCGTCATAAGACCCAAAAGCCTCTTAAAAGGCATCAAAAAATGATTTTCCATTGGGTCTGCTGTCTGGGCCCAATGAACGTAATGTTATCCTTTAACTCACGTGCCACTATTATTGCCCTGGTAGGGCAGAAATCTCAAAAGTGTCGAAGGTGATGAATTTCTCTACGTTAACTTTATTAAAATCACTTGAACATGTTTAAACTTGAGTTAAGAAATCTTTTAAGTGTTAATAAATCTAATCTTCTAAATCTAATCTAATCCAATTCCATTTAAGTACGTATTTAAATGTCACTTAATTTATTTTAAGTGTCATATGAAGTCCTCTAGACTGTAAATATGTGCCTTTTCAGGTGATACTTTGGATATATCTTTTGATTGTTTCTACTTATCAATTTGATTGTTCTCTTACTTTTAAAAAATTGGATACCTAACTAGACACTTTTATCAATTTCATCTTGATATAATATCTTTACATCTTCTTGAGAAATAGAAAGAGGATATAACAGACGGTCAGCATACGATCCTAGAAGGTTTTGATATTTTCTATTGGCCTACAAGACAGCAAAAAATTAGGTTTTGTATTTTAAACATATTGTAAGTCGGACATGGTAGCTCTTTTTATGATCAAAAGTGAAAAAAAACTTAAAAGCATAATTCAAAAACGTTACGCAATTTGTAACAAAATTCGTCATGATTGCATTACATTCACACTGTCACAAAACGATTTAACACTCAACCAGAAAGAGACAGCATACACATTCTTCCAACGAGTGAAAGTGAGGCGAGATAACCTAAACGCGAGCGCGTAGAAAGCCCGCCAAATCTTGACTTTTTTCTTTTTTTCTCAGCAACAATAGCGCTGGAATCAATGACTTTTTTCTTTTTTATAGAAATCGAAAGTAGTGCCCGCTACGGTGTAATTTAAAATTGAATGATCGATGTTGCGAAAGAAGGCAGGTGATACTGTTGTGTCAATATTTTTATTTTACCTGTCATAACGGTGGATGTTCGATCAACTAACTATCGATCAATAGATAGTATTGAATTGGTAGTGAATTCAAAACTTTAACTGGTCAAAACTGGCTTTTTTACAATGTTTGTGTCGTGAGAAGATTGTTTTAAGTCGATGATCATCAACAGTACTTACAAAAATACTTCTAATTATGTTTACTTAAACAGGGCATTTGTAAACATTTAGGTACATTATCTGTAACCACAACTTTAACTATTCCGAAAAAAGTTTTTTTACAACTTGTTGAAATTTGTCGAAAAAATTTTTTGACATGGAGAGGCTGTGTGTGAAAAATGGTCATTTTTATAAAAAAATCCAAAAGGCATAGGACAAAAAGTTGTTTAGAATAATGATTTGTATAAGTGGTTAACCGCTACGTTGTACCCCCATACAACGTATACCTATACCCCAGTAAAACAATAAGAGTTACATTGGGTGGGTATCTGGAATCACTCATTAATTCATGAGTCATAAAAGACATATTTTTTTTGTATACTGGCTATACCTTACTTATTATTACATTCTTACATATTTTTATGTGCTGTATAATATAATATAATAGGTAATATAATATTAATAGATCTACATCACATGCATTTGTCTGACTCTGAGATAGGTAGCTCAAGCACCTGTGTTACAGATATCAGAACCAACAGTGGAATTACAAATATATACATATAATACTTTTTTTTTTGTAAATACATACTTATAATACATGGAAAACACACAGACCAATACAAACAGACATGTTCATGCACACAAATGTTTGCACTGTGCGGGGATCGCACCCGCAACCCTTGGCCCAGACGCAGCATTCACTACCACTGAACCAAACGGGTCGTCAAACTGTAAGACTGACCATGTGGTCAGTAGCTAGAAAATGTGAGCAAAAAATGCTATGCTTTGGGCTATGGTCTGACGACGCCCCGCCTAGCTCCCAATATGTACGTCCCTGACGCCCATGGAACGTCAACCTCATTTTTACGCCTAACCACGCGTTCCTAAGCAAAAGGGTCACACAGACAAAAAGAGATCTCATAAGGATTCCTCCTTCCCTTGTAATACGAAACCTGAAAAAATCTCGCCGATACAAACAAATTCACCATTGAAAATGTCAAAGGGACTGTTGATTTATTTCTGTTGTTTTCTTTAGGGTATCGTTCTCAAAGGAAAAAAGGGGACCCCCTTATTACTAAAACTTCTCTGTCTGTCCATCTGTCTGTCATCAAGCTGTATCTCTAATCTCATGAACCGGTGACAGCTGTCAAGAAATGTCAAATAGTATTACATTTCTGAAATTAATTCCTTCGGTATAACTGTGGCATAACTCCGTAATGCTTTCCTGCCCAACAATATATTTTGTTAAAGGTTATTAGAGTGTACTTATCACTTTATAATTTTTTTAATAATTATGGTTTGTGATCACCAATCCGCATCAGACAAGCGTGGTGATAAAGCCTATTCCCATTATTAGTTATCTTAACTCTATTATAGAGACATTTGCCCTGCAGTGGGGCAGAAGGACCAGGTGAACCGATGATCTAGTGAAGATCGCGGGAGTCCCTTGGATGCGGGTGGCACAGGACCGATCTGTGTGGAGAACTTTGGGGGAGGCCTATGTCCAGCAGTGGACGTCTATTGGCTGAAATGATGATGATGGGGCAGAAGAGTATTACTTGATGAAGAATGAAGCTTAAAATGTATTATTTATCTCAATTTAGAAAGGTTCATCTTCTTATTTCTATTAAATTAAGTTGACCTACCTAAATATTTTGAAACCAATAAATAGAACTAAACCACATGCCACATTAAACCCAAACTAAACTTGAACTAAACCTCAAAATAGCATTGCCAAAGGGCAATGCTATTTTGAGGGCACAAATCTGCCAAAATGTTACTTCTGACTGGGGTAATTCCAGTCGTAACTTTTAAGGAATAACGTTCACAATACTTTGTACAAACAAGTTGCCCCAAACTGTATAATGTCTTTTTTCTTTTCTCTAAAAGTTCTTTACCACATGCTTGCGCACTAAAAACCTAAGCGATATACTTTTAATATCAAATGTTTATACGTGTAGAGCAACCGCCAAGTTATCAACTATTTTTATTGTCGTTTATTTTTTGTGGTATCCAACCACATGATGAGAGGTTATAGTGTTAATATAACCAGTGGCTCCACTTTACTTGAAAGGTTAAACGCTAAGATAAAAATTTGAGTAGGTCGGATAGTCGGGCAATTTGAGTATCCCAACAGTGCTTTTCGTAAAAACACTGCTTCATACGCCAGCAGTCGTGGTTTCGATTCCCACCTTGAATAAACATTCGTGTTGTAAACACATTGCGTTTTCAGTGTCTAGGTGTAATCTTATCTAACAGTTAATGTATGGTATAAGGCTGTCAAATTGGTCGAATCGCGCCTAAGTTGTATATTTTGTAATTCCTCCATTGTTTAATATTTGTAACGCAAGAGATTCAGCCACTGTTTTGAAATGAGATTGTGCTAATTTATGAGATGTTGTATGAAATGATTGTAAAAAATATTTATTTTTTTATGTGATAGGTAGCAGACGAGCAGGCGGATCACCTGATGGTAAGCAATTTCCACCGCCAATGGACACATGCAACACCTGTGGAGTCGCTGACAAGTGCGCTGCTAACCTTTTATCACCTTCCCCCGATGGGCCTCCGGTACCCTCACTTACTCGGCGAAACACAGCACAGGAGCTGCTTCACACCGGTTCTCTGTGAGGCAGTGGTATCACTCCGGTCGAGCCGGCGCATTCATGCCGAAGCATGGCTTTCCCACAGTTAAAGTATTATAATTTTTGTGTTTCTTCTACTGACTGATGTCTGTAACATTAGTGCTTGAACTACTTATTACGGAGTCAGGTCAATGTATGAAGTATTACGTGAATCTATTTCACTTCATTGGCCTGCACTACTGCATCACAGGTCACTAAAGCTGCTTCTCTTTGTACTGTGGAATCTTTATTATGAATGCAGGTTAGTATGTCGAAATATTTGTTTGGGCATTTATTCATCAAGAAGATATGATTGTAATGTATGACAGTGAATGTTATACTAATTGCTTATTTAATAGGTTTCTTATGAGATGGTATGCCATACTTTAAGTGATATTGTAGATAGATTGATTAAAAAAAGCTAACTATAACTTTCCAAGATAGAAATCAAAAACATTAATCTATCGTTTCTAAACTTTTGTGTTGTTTTACTACTTCATTTTTGACAGCTGAATGAAAGAAAACATTTGGAAACGAGAACATTAACTTATTGTGATCAAATATTTACACCCATTCCGTTAGATCATATAGGAAGGTTCTTTTTTTTCATTTACATGCTTGGTGTTGGGGATCGCCGACTAGACCTGCCATCTTTTTTTTATGTGATAGGTAGCAGAAGAGCAGGCGGATCACCTGATGGTAAGCAATTGCCGTCGCCCATGGACACTTGCAACACCAGTGAAGTTACAAGTGCGCTGCCACCCTTTTATCCCCTTCCCCCCCGGGTGGGCTTCCGGTACTCTCACTCACTCGGCGAAACACAGCACAGGGGCTTCACGCTGGTTTTCTCTGAGGCAGTGGTATCATTCCGGTCGAGCCGGCCCATTCATGCCGAAGCGTGGCTCTCCCACAGTTAAAATTGATTATTTTATATTGATTATGTTTTACATGTTTCTACTATTTTGATAGATTTTATGTGATAGGTGTAGGTACTTGGCGCCTCGATCTGATACCATTATTTTACCGTGACTGAGCCATCGGAGTCTGTGTCTTCATATCTCCCATAATGTTAGAGTTCGCTATCAGCTCTTCAATTTTGGATTTTTTAAGACTCTCACTGCCATTTGCTTCTCGTTTAAGACCGAACATTTTCCGAAGGATTTGTGATTCTGTGACCAGAAGATCCGAGACACTGCGACCATAATTGGATCTATTGGAAATCACTAAGTAAAACTTGCTTTAAGTGAAGGCACGCAAGCAAGCGCATTACCTGTTGGTATTAATTACTACCACCTATGAACATCCGCGACATCAGAGAGATCACTTTAATAAAGCATTTGTAATGCTTAGTTCGTACTATATTATCACTCTCGTTGAATTCTTTCAACAATAATCATCATCATCATCATCAGCAACCCGCGGTCGTCCACTGCTGGACATAGGTCTCCGCCAATGCACGCCACCGCTCCCGATTTTCGGCCACTCTCATCCAGCTCACTCCAGCCAGCCTTCGGATGTCGTCATCCCATCTTGTAGCAGGGCGTCCAACACTACGTTTACCGAGTCGCGGTCTCCACTCAAGGACTTTATGGCTCCAACGGTTGGCTAATCATCAGTCACTAAATAAAAAGAGTCCAACTCCTTTAAACAAATACCAATTTTTGTTCAAAACTAGTTATTCATTTTATCCTTTCAGAGATTTCACACTTAACAACCACGCCTGATTGAAAAGTCACGGAAAATTTCCAAAACAAACTCATTAACATTTCACTGCCCACAAACTACAGAGGAGAGAAATAAACAAGCAAATAAAAAACACAAATTAGCTCCGCAGAAAAAGAGAGCTAAATAAGAGGCGTTCTTAAAACGCATCGATTGGCGCGCGTTTTTTTCGCGATATTAACGAGCTATGAATGCAACCGGGAACAATATGGTGATCATGACCCCAAATGAGCGTTTTTTGCGCCATAAGTGCACATTTTTGGCGCCACATACGCGCTTTTGGAAAACGCGTTACGGTACGGGGAAGGCATACATCACCATCGGCTTACATAATGCGAGTTGGCGTAGGAGTCAGTCTGCAGAATAGTAAATCACATTTCCTTTCTCCCTTAAACCTACTTCTGTAAATATCTCATCACATATTTCATCCTTGTAGGTAGGCTTTTTTTTCTAAAACGCCGCATGTATACTGGTACCACAAAATAATTACACACAGAAGTTAGACTTTGACCTGATTTTGAATTTCATAGGCTAGGGTTAATGTGGTCGAAAAGGCGTATTACCCCGTTAGTGCAGTCTACTTTCTGTGTGTAATTATTTTGTGCTGGTACCCCGCGTCCGGCCCTTTAGATCGGAATTGAAACTTTCGTACTAACACTCTCACTTTATGGAAAAGAGCAAAACGGCTACAGCTGCAGGCTAAAAACGGGGGAGTGAAGTTATTTTCGCTATCGGTTCGCGGATGCTGTGGTCATTATGAGTCTTGCTGGATGTGGCATGGATTTTACCTTTTACTACATAAAATATTTTGCGCTCAGTACAGTGGCCCGCCCTCATTTCGTTTCGGGAAAGTAGTTCCACTTTTCTGCCAGTAGATGTCGCTCGGAGTCGATTACATCGTGCATGTGTTTAGCTTTTTCGTTTAATGTGATTGTCTATGCCATTTACCTCTTTATAAATAGTACCTATAGAAGATGTTTATTACCTAATTCGTTAGTTTTTTTTTTATGTTATAGGAAGCAGCCGAGCAGGCGGATCACCTGATGGTAAGCAATTGCCGCCGCTCATGGACACTTGCAACACCAGTGGAGATACAAGTGCGCTACGTAAGTGTAGTTCTGTACTTTGTGCAATTAAGAACGTCTATACCGTGGGAAAGTCACGCTTCGACATGAAAAGCCCCGCTTGACCGGACAGAAGACAGGCGTAAAGCCACGCCTGCGCTGTGTTTTGTCGAGTGAGTGAGGGTACCCGAGGCCCAATTGGAGGGAAAGGGGATTAAAGGTTGGCAGCGCATTTGTAACTCTACTGTGTTACAGGTATAGGCGGCGGCGATCGCTTAGCATCAGGTGATCCGTCGGTCGTCTGCCACCTATCACTGTCTTCGAAGTAATCCTGTGTGAGTAATTAATAAAAAATTACATGTTTTTATGGAAAAACACATGTGTAGCTAATTTATTAAAAAAGAATATCAACTTTGTGATATAAGTATATCACAAAGTTGATATTCATACAAGTGTATGTGGCTAATTTCTTAAAAAGTCTCTTCCAGCAATATCTTTATTCGTTTATCAAACGTTAACTATTGTTTTAGTTTTATTTACAAGACAGCTTCAATGTCGTGAACGAGAGCAGGGTTATTCTCAAACGGGTTGACCATTGCTTAAATACCTTTTTTTATAATACTTACTAATAAAAAAAACCTTTTCACTATCCTTTTGTTGTCAAACTAAGAGGTACGAGTATATTAAGAGTTTTTTTTCTTTTGTCATCATAAAAATGTAATGAAAATATTAATTAAATTCGTTGTAACATAATTGGAAAGAATTGATTTACTAAGTCTTAACTTTCTTTCCATACTACAAATAATCTTTCTGTGAACAGATACACTTATTTGATTCGCTAGCCACTTATAGTCATGAATAACAGGCATAATTACTCGTCATAATTCTTTTTTCGCAATTAAACACGCTATAAAATTGATAATAATCATCTAGCTTATTAAAAATTATGACTACGAAATGTAACAAACATAAAACTAGCATAACATTCAATAAGACTGTAAAAATGTGAAATCTTTCGTGTTAAAGTTTTTATTAGTGTAAGTACAATACTCGTACGGATGTTTTTTATTACGATTCCGACAATGATTTTTATTACTGTTTTTATGAATTGATCCAGTTCATTAAATTGTTCTTTATAAAGTATAGTTTAAGACCTAATGGGACATTTCTATCATCAAATATGTGACTTTACCTTTTGCCTACCTACTCTTAGGAGTCCTACAATAATGTAAAAAAATAACTTGCGAGTTGCTAATAACGCATATTAAATCTTGCGGACCATAATACTGGGCAGTTCTTTAATTTATATGTTTGGGGATTATTCAGAAAAAAATATTTTAATAATAGGTAATACCTACAATGAAAATTGTGGTTGGTACGTAGTAGGTTGTGGGTTGAATTCCGAAACTCAAAAAAAACCTTCTAAATCTTAGATTATTTTTTAAAGTGATTTTCTTTGGAATTAATGGCGAAGATGCTGCAATGAAAAATAAAGCTCTCCTCAAAAGTACCTACTACAAATAATATGCTCAAGTAAATATTTGTTATTAAACTTTTACTCTGCATTATCAAGTTGCAGAGTAGCCCAACTTTTTTACCACAGTCTCCGGCAGAGCAATTGAGTTTTAGCTTCTCATTTTTTTGAAAGCTATCACTATATAAGCATTTCTGTGCCTCTTTCTATCTTATTTATCAAACTGGTGTCTCTCAAAATGTATCGGAAGGCTGCGATAGTGTTGACCCTTATCGGTGTGGCTTTAGGGTCCATTTTGGACGGTGATTTGGACTTAGCGGACGGTGTGAGGCTCGTCAGTATACCAGTGTCAAATAATCTTGAAGATGGGGGGAGATCCTTTGGTGGGAATTCTATACTGTTTCGAATGGCTAAGTTTCTTCAAGGCCATGAGTTACACGTGAAATTGCCGAAGCTGATTGAAAAGGACAAGCTGACGGATTTCTTTGCTGATTCCTTGAAGACTGTGGATGAAACTTACAAGGAGAATAAAGGTGAGTTTCAAAGACCTATAATTAAAAGTATTCTTCATTGAGTTTAAGTCCATAGAGAACATTTATGAAAGTCAAATACTTATTATGTAAGCTACCGCGGAAATTCGTCTACCAAGTAGAACCAGCAAGAAACTCAGAAGTTACTTGTTCAAATCATTGATTTTAACTATTTTTCATTCTGATAATAATATTAATAATATATTAAGAATTACAGTAACAGTATGATAGATTAGACATCGCTTTGTAAACAAGTTTAATAAAAACTTATGCCAGGAGGTCAAACAAAATTTAAGAAAAATCGGAATTTGTTTAACTAGTTAAATAAAAACAAAAGTACTTTTAAATTAGTGGCCCGTCCTTACTTCGCTTTGGGACAGTAGTTCCTGCATAAACAACCTATCATAAGCCCCCAAACCCTTATTGAATTTGCTAGTAAAATATTTATATTATGGAAAAGTAGTTTTACGACCGACCTTTATAACTAAGTGGAAAAGTTATTCTTTTATGAAATTTAGAAACCTTCAAATTTGTCCTACAATTTAATTTTTCGTATACATAGTGTTACTCGGACAAAATCGATCGCCTAAAACATCACTAGACGTACACATCCCTAGTAGTTTCTGAAACTATCAATGCTCTGAGCTAGATTCGCGCGCTGTGTTGCTAGTTAATTATTGCGAGCAAAATTGTAAATCACTTAAGGTGCTACAATGACGAAACTAGCGCCGCCAACATATCTACACTGATTGTGGCGATAAGATGATATTTTTAGAAATAAATCTCTACAAACTTAGATGCAAGTAAATTAGATTTCTCGAGATGCAATCCAATATTTTTACAGGTGACAAGGAACAATAATGTTCATTATTGCTAAAAACGGCCGTATTTTTTTTAGCACAGAATACTTATACTCTGGTTTTTAATCATGTGGAGTAAACTGACAGATGTCAATGTGTCATCCCCATACATAATCACTCAATTTGACACATGCAAAATGTCAAAATGCATAGGAATTTGTCATTTTCATTTGTCAGTTTACTCCACATTATTATACATCAGAGTATAATAGTCATAAAAAAAAATAAAAAAAAAATTGGCGAACAATCAGTGTAAATAGGTTGGCGGCGCTACTTTCGTCGATATAGCCCCTTAAAATGCGTTTCATTGTTATTAATAGTAAGGGAAAGCAGTTCCTATTATGCGTAACTGCGTTCATAAAATAATTATTTGTTCACTTTGCTGTCGTCGATATTAGATTTTTAAATGCCCGAATTATAACGTTTTTGCCGACATCCATATAATATTATAAAATGCGAAAGTAATCTGTCGGTCTGGTCTGTCTGTACTCTTTCCGCCAAAACTACTGAACGGTTCAATGAATTTGGTATACAGATGATCTAGACCATGAGAAAGGGACAAAGGCTACTTTTTATTGCGAAAAGGGGGTTGTAAGGGGTTAAAAAGGGGGGTAAAAAGTTACTTTTCCACGCGGACGATCCACGATAAAGCTAAAACCATTTTAATAAGATAAAGTGACTTTCATCAATAAATTAGTTTTGCAGTTTTTTTATAATTGCATAAGTTGGAGAAAAACATACTGAAGAAATTGCATACATTGAATTAGAAAGGCTATATAGCCGGATAGTAAAATAAAGGGACTTATAGGTTAAGTATATAGTCTAGTAATTAAATTTCTGAAATATCTAGTTCTAAGTTATAAATATTGTGCAATAAAGTATCTATCGTATCGTGCCCCCGCCAAGTCGAGCAAAAAAGCGACACGGCCTACCATCCTTTTCTCGAAGTAGTTCAGGTCATTTTCAACCCCCCTTAATTTCGTTTTGAATAAAATCAGAAGCTCTATTTATCTATCTATCTATCTTCTGTTTTAGGGATAGGAGGCAGGAAATGAAAACATTTAAGTTTAGTTATAACTTGCTGTTATTCTTGACATACACGATATCTATTGACACACTGTTGTTTTA